>CM036253.1:3295471-3325929 GCA_020698575.1 Bostrychus sinensis
CCTGGTTCAGTCCTGGTTCAGTCCAGGTTCAGTCCTGGTTTAGTCCAGGTTCAGTCCAGGTTCAGTCCAGGTTCAGTCCTGGTTCAGTCCTGGTTCAGTCCAAATTCAGTCCAGGTTTAGTCCTGGTTCAGTCCAGGTTCAGTCCAGGTTCAGTTATGGTTCAGTCCAGGTTTAGTCCTGGTTCAGTCCTGGTTCAGTCCAGGTTTAGTCCTGGTTCAGTCCAGGTTCAGTCCTGGTTCAGTCCAGGTTTAGTCCAGGTTCAGTTATGGTTCAGTCCAGGTTCAGTCCAGGTTCAGTTATGGTTCAGTCCAGGTTCAGTCCAGGTTCAGTTATGGTTCAGTCCAGGTTCAGTCCAGGTTCAGTCCAGGTTCAGTCCAGGTTCAGTCCAGGTTCAGTCCAGATTCAGTCCAGGTTTAGTCCTGGTTCAGTCCAGGTTCAGTCCTGGTTCAGTCCAGGTTCAGTCCTGGTTCAGTCCAGATTCAGTCCAGGTTTAGTCCTGGTTCAGTCCAGGTTCAGTCCAGGTTCAGTTATGGTTCAGTCCAGGTTCAGTCCAGGTTCAGTCCAGGTTCAGTCCAGGTTCAGTCCTGGTTCAGTCCAGGTTTAGTCCAGGTTTGGTCCTGGTACCATGCCCTGTTGAGACTGTAGTTCTATCTGCAGCGCCTGCAGGGTCCTCTTCAGGTCTGAGATCTCAGACTTGGACGTCTGCAAGGACTCGGTCGTCTCCACGACTTCTTTCTTCAGCTCCCCGCTCTGAAGAGGAACGGACACAAAAACTATTTATCACAGATTTAGTGTTCAGAGCGCCCCCTGGTGGCTGGAGGTGGAGTCAGAGGTCCTCACCTTGCTCTCGAACCACTGCTCCAGTTTCTTCCGGTTCTTGGCCAACTCGCCCTCATACTGATCCCGGATCTCCTCCATGATCTTGGTGAGGTCCTCCTGAGGAGCAGCGTCCACCTCCACGTTCACCTGCCCGCTCATCTGGGAGCGCGCGGCCAGCAGCTCCTACAGGGACAGAGACCGGGGTCAGGGTCAGGGTCAGGGTCAGAGGTTAGGGGTCAGAGGTCAGAGGGAGGTCCATACCTCCTCGTGGTTCTTCTTGAGATAGATGAGCTCCTCATTCAGACCCTCGATCTGCATCTCCAGGTCTGAGCGGCCCATGGTCAGCTCGTCCAGCATCCTCTTCAGCCCCGCGATGTCCGCCTCCACCGACTGACGCATGGCCAGCTCGTTCTCGTACCTGCGGCAGGGACACAGCGTTAGCATCGAGCTACAACAAAAACACGAGTACCTGAGGGTCAGAAGGTCACTCACTTGAGCCTGAAGTCGTCGGCGGCCAGTTTGGCGTTGTCGATGGACAGGTACAGGCCGCCGTTCACTTTGGTGGCATCCAGGATCTGCAGCACAACACACCTCATCACAACCCAGCCAGCAGCTGAGAAACACTGCACAGACCTGACCCGCGTGAACCCTGACCTTGGCCTGCAGTTCTGCGATGGTCTTGTAGTAGGCGCTGTAGTCCCGCGCGGACGGTGAGGTCTTCTTCTCCAGGAACTCTTTGATCTTCCGCTCCAGCTCTAAGTTGGCCGCCTCCAGCTTCCGCACTTTGTCCAGGTACGAAGCCAGTCGGTCGTTCAGGTTCTGCATCGTGGCCTTCTCATTGGCAGAGATCTCCATTTCCCCGCCCCCGAAACCTCCCCCGGCCCCGAAGCTGGCCCCAGCCCCGCCTCCAAATCCATAACTCGCTCCTCCTCCACCCTGCGAACACATACGACATCATTATTGGTACGACGTGATTGGTCATTTCAGTGAAGGGGGAGGGGCTAAAGTTGTCGCTGCTGTGATTGGTTGGTAAGATAAAAGTCTGGGGCAGAGGATGCTGGGAAACTGAGTACAGTGTGTTGTGTGGACTCACTCCGCTGCTGCCGTACTGAAAGGATGCAGAGGACATCCGGACCTGGCCCCCTCCTGAGATCATGGACCTGCTGCCGAACTGTCCAGGCATTGCCCCTACTCCCCCTGATGACCTGGAGGAGACATTACACACACTGTCTTAGAATACACTACTCCCCCTACATGACCTGGAGGAGACATTACACACACTGTCACAGAATACACTACTCCCCCTACAGACCTGGAGGAGGTATTACACACACTGTCTCAGAATACACTACTCCCCCTACAGACCTGGAGGAGACATTACACACACTGTCTTAGAATACACTACTCCCCCTGATGACCTGGAGGAGACATTACACACACTGTCTTAGAATACACTACTCCCCCTGATGACCTGGAGGAGACATTACACACACTGTCTTAGAATACACTACTCCCCCTACAGACCTGGAGGAGACATTACACACACTGTCACAGAATACACTACTCCCCCTACAGACCTGGAGGAGACATTACACACACTGTCTCAGAATACACTACTCCCCCTGATGACCTGGAGGAGACATTACACACACTGTCTTAGAATACACTACTCCCCCTGATGACCTGGAGGAGACATTACACACACTGTCTTAGAATACACTACTCCCCCTACAGACCTGGAGGAGACATTACACACACTTTCTGAGAATACACTACTCACCCTACAGACCTGGAGGAGACATTACACACACTCTTAGAATACACTACTCCCCCTACAGACCTGGAGGAGACATTACACACACTGTCACAGAATACACTACTCCCCCTGATGACCTGGAGGAGGTATTACACACACTGTCTCAGAATACACTACTCCCCCTACAGACCTGGAGGAGGCATTACACACACTGTCTCAGAATACACTACTCCCCCTGATGACCTGGAGGAGACATTACACACACTGTCTCAGAATACACTACTCCCCCTACAGACCTGGAGGAGACATTACACACACTGTCTCAGAATACACTACTCCCCCTGATGACCTGGAGGAGACATTACACACACTGTCACAGAATACACTACTCCCCCTACAGACCTGGAGGAGGCATTACACACACTGTCACAGAATACACTACTCCCCCTACAGACCTGGAGGAGACATTACACACACTGTCTCAGAATACACTACTCCCCCTACAGACCTGGAGGAGGCATTACACACACTGTCTCAGAATACACTACTCCCCCTACAGACCTGGAGGAGACATTACACACACTGTCTCAGAATACACTACTCCCCCTACAGACCTGGAGGAGACATTACACACACTGTCTCAGAATACACTACTCCCCCTGATGACCTGGAGGAGACATTACACACACTGTAACAGAATACACTACTCCCCCTACAGACCTGGAGGAGACATTACACACACTGTCACAGAATACACTACTCCCCATACAGACCTGGAGGAGACATTACACACACTGTCACAGAATACACTACTCCCCCTACAGACCTGGAGGAGACTGTAACTGTGAGCCTGTGCCCCCTAGTGGACACTCCTCTGAAGTGTCCTAAATGTTTTATGAAGCTCACACTTTATATTGAAAGTTACTTTCAAGGATTATTCTAGCAGTATAAAAGCATTCCCATGTTTACAAAGATGATATCAGAGTTATTTTTAAAATAAATCCCAGTCGGTTTACATCCAAATGTCTCGTGTAGGTTTGGGCTCAGACTCAGAAGTACTTTACACTCAGTATTGTCACCTTTAGTATAATGGGAGTAATTACTGGGTAACTACACAGTAAGTGTACCTGAGTACAGAGTCCAGAGGGGGGCAGTACTGAGTCACATTTACTTGAGCAGCTTATACTTCTGAGAGTAGTTTTATATTTACTCTGCAGTTACAGTACTCTCACTGTAGTAATATTACTCTGCAGTAACAGTACTCTCACTGTAGTAATATTACTCTGCAGTAACAGTACTCTCACTGTAGTCAGGGGCGGACTGGCCATCTGTGCATTCTGGAGGATCACAGAACGGCCGGTGGGCTGTTTTACATAGACTCCATAAACACAACACAACCAGGCCAGAGAGGGCGCAGCCGCGCTGATGCGCAACAGTGGAGTAGAAGAAGAAAGCAGAACAGCTGCAGCCAGTCAATGCAGTCAGGCTCTCGAACAAACCTGCAAGAAGCAGCCGACAGGCGGCCGTGAAGACGGCGGTGGCGCGTGAGCAGAGGCTGCGGTGCGTTTACGTCATGGATAAAAAACGGTTAATAAAACGAAAGGAGAAGTCAGGGAAAAGAAGCTTAAGTCGCTTGCATGTGAGGCGTTCAAGTGTAAAAATATAACAGAACTGTTTGACAGCAGCAGTGCTAAAGCCACATCCACCAGTACAGCACAACATGAGGATGAAGAGGCTGAGTGTGGTGGGGGCCCAGCACTGCTCAGGCTCAGGAGCCCACAGAACCAGAGGAAGTTTTACCTCAGGTAGAGCCGTGTACAGAGCAAGTGGCTACGACATATTTATTCCACTTCCTATACATAGCTCTAAAACACTATCATAACAGTAACAATATGGATAATAAGAATAATATTATATCTAATATGGCTGTGAAGACTGCAGGCTGATTCCATTGCAATCGTAGGTTTAAAAGCTGTCATCTGGACTTGGTTTTAAAGAGAGCTCTCTTACAGTCAAATCAAATTTCAGAAGTGAGAAAGCCTCTTGGATAAAAGGTGAAATGTCTTCAACTGTAAAACCCAGTCCAGATGACAGCTTTTAAACCTATGACTGCAACTATATCTAATGTGAATTAAACCCAGGGATGTCCCTCCAATAATAAGTCATAGTGTAATCCAGGACTAAACTATATCTAAAACATGACACAACCAGGTCTAACCAAGACTAAACCCTAACTAAAATAGGTATAAGCTGTCCAAAACTATAGCTAAACCAGGTCTAAACCAGGTCTAAACAGTGACAAAACCAGGTCTTAATCAGGTCTGGGCCAGGATCAAATCAGATTCAAAACCAGGTCTAAACCTGATGATTAAAGTTTAGGGACTTGAATTTGACGTGTGGACCATGTGTGGTTTAGTCCTGGTTTAGAAATAGTTCAGTCAGTTTTTTAAAATGTATTTATTTTATTTTTATTTACTTTGTACAACCATAAACAATTTCCTAAAGTCTTGAAATTATGATTTTTTATTTAATACGATAATAAATGACTTTAGAAGATCTAAAGATTTTTGATTTTTAGTTTACTATCATAAACAACTTTTTTTTTTTTTGAGGGGGGGGGGGGGGGGTCCCAGTCCCCCAGTCCGCCCCTGACTGTAGTAATATTACTCTGCAGTAACAGTACTCTCACTGTAGTAATATTACTCTGCAGTAACAGTACTCTCACTGTAGTAATATTACTCTGCAGTAACAGTACTCTCACTGTAGTAATATTACTCTGCAGTAACAGTACTCTCACTGTAGTAATATTACTCTGCAGTAACAGTACTCTCACTGTAGTAATAATACTCTGCAGTAACAATACTCTCACTGTAGTAATATTACTCTGCAGTAACAGTACTCTCACTGTAGTAATAATACTCTGCAGTAACAATACTCTCACTGTAGTAATATTACTCTGCAGTAACAGTACTCTCACTGTAGTAATATTACTCTGCAGTAACAGTACTCTCACTGTAGTAATATTACTCTGCAGTAACAGTACTCTCACTGTAGTAATATTACTCTGCAGTAACAGTACTCTCACTGTAGTAATATTACTCTGCAGTAACAATACTCTCACTGTAGTAATATTACTCTGCAGTAACAGTACTCTCACTGTAGTAATATTACTCTGCAGTAACAGTACTCTCACTGTAGTAATATTACTCTGCAGTAACAGTACTCTCACTGTAGTAATATTACTCTGCAGTAACAGTACTCTCACTGTAGTAATATTACTCTGCAGTAACAGTACTCTCACTGTAGTAATATTACTCTGCAGTAACAGTACTCTCACTGTAGTAATATTACTCTGCAGTAACAATACTCTCACTGTAGTAATATTACTCTGCAGTAACAATACTCTCACTGTAGTAATATTACTCTGCAGTAACAATACTCTCACTGTAGTAATATTACTCTGCAGTAACAGTACTCTCACTGTAGTAATATTACTCTGCAGTAACAGTACTCTCACTGTAGTAATATTACTCTGCAGTAACAGTACTCTCACTGTAGTAATATTACTCTGCAGTAACAGTACTCTCACTGTAGTAATATTACTCTGCAGTAACAGTACTCTCACTGTAGTAATATTACTCTGCTACTCTCACTGTAGTAATATTACTCTGCAGTAACAGTACTCTCACTGTAGTAATATTACTCTGCAGTTACAGTACTCTCACTGTAGTAATATTACTCTGCAGTAACAGTACTCTCACTGTAGTAATATTACTCTGCTACTCTCACTGTAGTAATATTACTCTGCAGTAACAGTACTCTCACTGTAGTAATATTACTCTGCAGTAACAGTACTCTCACTGTAGTAATATTACTCTGCAGTAACAGTACTCTCACTGTAGTAATATTACTCTACAGTAACAGTACTCTCACTGTAGTAATATTACTCTGCAGTAACAGTACTCTCACTGTAGTAATATTACTCTGCAGTAACAATACTCTCACTGTAGTAATATTACTCTGCAGTAACAGTACTCTCACTGTAGTAATATTACTCTGCAGTAACAATACTCTCACTGTAGTAATATTACTCTGCAGTAACAATACTCTCACTGTAGTAATATTACTCTGCAGTAACAATACTCTCACTGTAGTAATATTACTCTGCAGTAACAGTACTCTCACTGTAGTAATATTACTCTGCAGTAACAGTACTCTCACTGTAGTAATATTACTCTGCAGTAACAGTACTCTCACTGTAGTAATATTACTCTGCAGTAACAGTACTCTCACTGTAGTAATATTACTCTGCAGTAACAGTACTCTCACTGTAGTAATATTACTCTGCAGTAACAGTAACAGTACTCTCACTGTAGTAATACTACTCTGCAGTAACAAGTACTCTCACTGTAGTAATATTACTCTGCAGTAACAGTACTCTCACTGTAGTAATATTACTCTGCAGTAACAGTACTCTCACTGTAGTAATATTACTCTACAGTAACAATACTCTCACTGTAGTAATATTACTCTGCAGTAACAATACTCTCACTGTAGTAATATTACTCTGCAGTAACAGTACTCTCACTGTAGTAATATTACTCTGGAGTAACAGTACTCTCACTGTAGTAATATTACTCTGCAGTAACAGTACTCTCACTGTAGTAATATTACTCTGCAGTAACAATACTCTCACTGTAGTAATATTACTCTGCAGTAACAGTACTCTCACTGTAGTAATATTACTCTGCAGTAACAGTACTCTCACTGTAGTAATATTACTCTGCAGTAACAATACTCTCACTGTAGTAATATTACTCTGCAGTAACAGTACTCTCACTGTAGTAATATTACTCTGCAGTAACAATACTCTCACTGTAGTAATATTACTCTGCAGTAACAGTACTCTCACTGTAGTAATATTACTCTGCAGTAACAGTACTCTCACTGTAGTAATATTACTCTGCAGTAACAGTACTCTCACTGTAGTAATATTACTCTGCAGTAACAATACTCTCACTGTAGTAATATTACTCTGCAGTAACAGTACTCTCACTGTAGTAATATTACTCTACAGTAACAGTTACAGTACTCTCACTGTAGTAATATTACTCTGCAGTAACAGTACTCTCACTGTAGTAATATTACTCTGCAGTAACAGTACTCTCACTGTAGTAATATTACTCTACAGTAACAATACTCTCACTGTAGTAATATTACTCTGCAGTAACAATACTCTCACTGTAGTAATATTACTCTACAGTAACAATACTCTCACTGTAGTAATATTACTCTGCAGTAACAGTACTCTCACTGTAGTAATATTACTCTACAGTAACAATACTCTCACTGTAGTAATATTACTCTGCAGTAACAGTACTCTCACTGTAGTAATATTACTCTGCAGTAACAGTACTCTCACTGTAGTAATATTACTCTGCAGTAACAGTACTCTCACTAAACTGGAGCAGCACACGACTCTGTTACAGTCTTTAACATAAATTTAATTTTAAATCCTGTTAAATTTGTAAACTCATAACAAAAATTATGTTTTTTCTTTAAGATAGCCTGCACAAATTGCAATTAAAAAACAAATATAGTTTCACTAAATTGCCCTTAAATACTAATGAATACACAGCTGTTTTTTTTTTTGTTTTTTTGTTTTTTTTTTGGTTTTTCTTGCATCAAACCTCAGTAAAACATTATTTTATAAATGAAAAAGCCTAATGTATGAACCTGTAGTACTGAATGTGAACGCTGAAATCCTGCACTGGGGCTCCACATTACATTAAGTTATGCTAATGCTAAATATAAAAACTGTTAAGAGTCAGACCGACCTGTAGCTGAGGGACATTTTTATCTCAGAGTCAGCTGCTCACGGGACAGATGGAGTCTGGATCCTGAGTCCTGAGTGTGGGTCCTGGAGGTGGAGGATGTGCAGTTCTTCAGAGGAGCCCCTGAGAAGTGTCCTCTTCTCTCTGACTCTATCTCTTTATAGCTGCACATCTGGGAGGAGCTGCAGCTGAAGCATCTCAATAATGATAATAATAATTACCTTCAGAAAGTCGGGAGATGCCAAAGCGAGCACCTGTGTGAAGAGCCTCCAGGCGCTGCAGCCTCACCCAGATTCTGCGGCTCAGAGCCCCGCCCTGTAACGCTTCAATATTGTTTTTCTTTTATTGTCGTTGGGCAATCATCTGCTCAGAGCCTGGATCAGCAGAAAGAGATTTTAATCTCTGCTCAACCACAAAACCTCATCAGGATTAATTCAGACGTCAGTCACACAAACGATTTTGAAAAACCACTTCAGAGACACGGAGCCGTGTGAACCCACGAACAGCTTTCACTGAAGGCCTTTAGTGAAGTACAACCTGCAGACTCCACTCAGAGGAGTCAAACCCACAACCTCCTGTCTGAAATACACATACTAACACTGAAGTGTTGTGACCATACAGTTCCTCTGACAGGTTGGACGGCCATTTCACCACAGCAGACGGACAATCTTTGTATTTATGATTTTGGTGAAAATTCATGTTTAATATTCTCTGGTTTGGAGTTAGGAGAGGTTTTTGTGAGAAATGTTACTTCTGCTACTACTTGTGACGTCACAGGAGGTAAACACGCTACAGCTCTACAGTTATACGGTTTAATGCTGTAGGGAGCATGGACGAGATAAATTTTAAAATCTCTGTCCACAAATAAAACACAGCCCACAGCCAGGTTCTGAGCCGGACCTGAGAAAGACCAAGAGCAGCCAGGATCATAAGAAACACTGGGCCCCGGGGAGAAATGGAAATGAATGAGGACAGGGCAGGTCCTGGTTCTGCTGAAGCTAATGTTCACTCACAGTCATTAATGTTCCTCACTACATCTACACAAATAAGGAAACTGACCGTTTCAATTAGAATCCAATCAATGAACTGAAGCTGAGTGTGGGCCACCACAGGCAGCTTCACACATGTTCCCCAGGAATAAAGAGACAGGGACTCTGTCTCCAGTCCTCGCTCGTTCTCCCCCCGTCCCGTCTCTGCTGTCACAGCCCAACAGAGATTAAAGCTGCTTTAGAACAGAACGGGCTTTAGCTTTAGGAGAGGAGCAGGTCTGAAGCCTGTAGCTCTCCCACCCTAAAAAACACTGGGTTACTTTATCAACACAACTGCTGGGTTATGACTGTTGGGTCATTCTGGGTTGTTTACAGAGAGTTGTGTAGTTTTTCTGGGTTGTTTACAGAGAGTTGTGTAGTTTTTCTGGGTTGTTTACAGAGAGTTGTGTAGTTTTTCTGGGTTGTTTACAGAGAGTTGTGTAGTTTTTCTGGGTTGTTTACAGAGAGTTGTGTAGTTTTTCTGGGTTGTTTACAGAGAGTTGTGTAGTTTTTCTGGGTTGTTTACAGAGAGTTGTGTAGTTTTTCTGGGTTGTTTACAGAGAGTTGTGTAGTTTTTCTGGGCTGTTTACAGAGAGTTGTGTAGTTTTTCTGGGTTGTTTACAGAGAGTTGTGTAGTTTTAGATCAGAGCTCTGTACACACTTTTTACCTCGTTATTCTGTCATTATCATTTAGGTTAAAGTTTTCTACAACTGAATCTGGTGATGTAAAGTTTCCTCTGTCAAATTCTCTCTGACCTAAGAGTAGCCAGCTTAGCTTAGCTTAGCTTAGCTTGTAGCCTTTAGCTTAGCTCACTTTTTAACTGAAAAATGGTAACTGTTAACCAAGCAAAAATATCAGACTTATTTTCAGGATTTTAGAGGTGAATTGTGAAGTAATAAATTACAAAATTTTTGTCAGCTTTTGTGCCAGTTGCTAACGTCTCTTCAGTTAAGAGATTTGTGCAAGACAGTTGTGCTCTCCTCTCGGTCTCTGAGCTAATGTAATGTTACAGAAGCTTTACAGGTGAGCAGAGAGTTTTACACTGATCAGAAATATTAAAATCCCTTTATATTTGCCTTCTGTATGACAAACTTGTAATAATTTGTGTCCCTGTATTTGTCAAGGTAGAAAAAAACTGTCCTCTGAGCTCCGCCAGTGCCACAAACTCACTGAGCAGTGTCCTGCAGCAGAGAGGATTTCATTTGGCCTCACTCACCAAAATACAACAAGAATTTTTTTATTATTTTCTTAATATTAGGGCTGGACATGTTAACGCGTTCTTATCATATTAAGGCATTAATTAACACCAGTAATTGCTTTAATGCAAGTTATGGGTCAGTCACGAAAGAGCTGGGGGGGTCAAAACTGCACACACACTAAAAAATGCTGCGTTAAAATGAACCCAGTGCTGGGTCAAATATGAACTGAGCCAGTGCTGGGTTAGTTGTAAGGTTTAAGCTGGGTTCCATGTTTGACCCAACATGTTTGGGTTATGTCTCTTGAAAAAACTACAACTGGGTTACCTGCAATGTTTATATGTTTTATTTCAGTTTACTTATGGATTATACACTCAGAGGAGTGGAGGTTCTGTTTTTATTGTAGTCAGGGGTATAATGCTTGTGCTTGTGGCTACAGCTGCCCTTTTTAACAAAGCAACATAACAGTTTTAACTCTGTCCACAGTCAGGGTCTGGCTCTGAGTCACATTTACAGCTAAAATCTGTCCATTCTCTCTCAGAGACACAGGTTTTTCATAAGACTATAAAAACATTAAATACACAGTTTGTACTTTACATTTTGTAAAAGTCTGGTGGAGGAGATTGAGTGCATTTTTAACACTGCACCTGTAGGAAAAACAATTATTAAATGTTTGTCATTTAAGCCAAATATAAAAAGTGATTTTAATATTTCTAACCAGAGTAAAAATGAATGCTGGGTAACAATATTTTTTTTAATTGAGAAAAATAAGTAAAAATATCTTCTTACCTGTAAAGCTACAGATGAATCAGCTCAGAAGTCCATAAGGAGAGGATAAAGTCGACCTGAAACAACAGCAGCGTTTTACAAACTGAAAAGTAGCAGTTAGCTCGTTGACAGTTAGCCAAGTAACTGATGCTAAAGCTAGTAGAGCTATTTCTTTTTTTTTTTACACCACAGTTCACCTCAAACATCCTGAAAATAATTATTAGAAAAGGTTCAACATTTTTGCTGACACTCCGATGTTATTTTTGACTAGGTTTCTATCCATTTCTCAAGCTAAGCTACAGACTACAAGCTAAGCTACAGACTACAAGCTAAGCTACAGATTACAAGCTAAGCTACAGACTACAAGCTAAGCTACAGGCTACAAGCTAAGCTACAGGCTACAAGCTAAGCCACAGGCTACAAGCTAAGCTACAGACTACAAGCTAAGCTACAGGCTACAAAGTAGAAAAGCTACAACTTAGTCCAGAGAAAAGTTAAAATAATAACAATGACAGTCACAGAAAGCTTTAAACTAAATGATAACGACAGAATAATGAGATAAAAATGTGTGTACAGACTTTTATTTGAGGTTTCTCTCAGACTGAGCTAACTCCTGCCTTTGGAGCTGAGGACAGTTAAAGTCTGACTCTGACTGAACCCTGACCCAGGTTGGGTTTTTATTTCTAACCCAGTCCTGGGTTACAGCAACCCAACCTCTGACCCAACTGTCAGCCCAGGAAATGTTTTACTCACATAACACTGGTTTTTTTGTGTGTATATTGGCTGAATTGTAAAAGCTACAAGTTATCAAATAAAGAGCCGTTTAGGATCTGGAAGAGCCCCAATACATTATTAATTGAATTATATAGCAAGACTACTATTAATTGCGAATAAAAATTTTAATTGCACTATTTAATATAAAAGTGTATTAACTGTACTTGTAGTTTGTGAAAACACTGGTGTCCCTGTTAGAGAAAGTGTCACCATACACCACACCAGAGGCCTGCTCCTGACTCTGGGACCACACTGTAAACCTGAATTAGTAATCATTACTAGAACTGCACAAGGAAAGCCGTTGTCTCGTGAGGTTTAGTTTTTACACAAACTAAAACTAAGTAATCCAAGCTGTGTCAACACAGAGACTTGAGTGTGTGTGGTTTGATTACTTAAGTGCATTAGTTATGATTACTAACGTTAATTAGTAGTCAACATAATCTTTACTAATGATTATTAGTATTCAGAACTAAGTTATTTTGGTTTTATCACTAGATATTGTGAGTATTATCATTGCATCTTACACAGTGTTTTCTGTGTACTGCATTATTTAAAAAAAGACAGATTTTTTTTCATTGATGCAGATTTATTGAAAAAAAAGTGCAAAAGTAAGTTTAGTTTGAATGCACCTGTCAGACCTAACAGCAGCACATGGCTTTTGTCTTGTAGCTGTTGACAACTTTGCCCTCAGTCACAGTTTTCAGCTCCGCTGTGTGGAGCTGGGACAAGGTAAAGGTAAACGAGCAAGATCCCAAAGTCCAGCTGCTGACAGAGTCAACGGTGTCCTCAGATGAGAACAAAATAAACTTTAATATTCTTTAATGTTTAGTAACAAAACTAAAATATAAACACAGATACAGTTGAACATCACTACAGAATGTTATACAGACACATGTACTGTAAAAACTCATGAGCACACGTCATACACAGTTTTGGAAATAAAAATGTAACGTAATGTAATGTAAATAATGTAATGTATGTAATGTAAATGAGACCCGGCCCACTGAGTGTAGACAATGCAAAATGATACAGAATTAGTCTTGGAACAACTCTGTGGACGTCCTGCAGGCACAGTCTGACCTTCATTTCTGATCTAAGTTGTACCAAACGTTGTCCTCTGTTGTCTTTGATCTAAAATGTCAGAGATGAGGAGAGTGACATCATTTGCAAAAATACATTTTATAATTGTGTAAGAGTCTCTTGATGAGAAACCCACTTTAAAATATATAGAAAATTTAAATTTTGGCAAACCTGATCACAAATAAAGAGTGCAGGCCAGGATCCATAACAAGGCTCCAGCAGCCCTCTGTCCTCCTCTGGGTCAGCAGCAGTGGTGTTTCTTGGACTTTTCACTTGTGAACTTGTAATCCAGCTCACACAGATCCACTGCCTAAAACTTAAAGCTCATGGCTTTATTACTCAGCACAAAAACACAAATAGATTAAAACTGGTGGCAGCACTGCTCTAAGAGCTGTAGAACTGATCCTGTTACAGCTAAGGTGACAATCACAACAGTTTAAAAATTCAAAAAATGCCCATCTATTTTAAAGAGAGAAAAAAAAATCTTCACACGGCTAAGCTGAGCTGTTTGACCTCCACAGAAATGGAGGGAAGCTGTGTGGCACGAATAAACAAGCTAACTGTGCTAATATTAAAATAAGGGCATGGTGTTAAAGAACAGTTTCTAAGTAAGTTAGAGCAATCTGTGGAGTTTTTGTTTATATACTGTTAGCGAGTTAACGTCTTTGCGAGCGTCTGTTAGAGGGCAGAAAAATAGCAAAAGGTGAGCGCGTCCGACTCAGGGCCATAGCGTCCGACTCAGGTCCGACTCAGGGCCATAGCGTCCGACTCAGGTCCGACTCAGGGCCATAGCGTCCGACTCAGGTCCGACTCAGGGCCATAGCGTCCGACTCAGGGCCATAGCGTCCGACTCAGGGCCATAGCGTCCGACTCAGGGCCATAGCATCCGACTCAGGTCCGACTCAGGGCCATAGCGTCCGACTCAGGGCCATAGCGTCCGACTCAGGTCCGACTCAGGGCCATAGCGTCCGACTCAGGGCCATAGCGTCCGACTCAGGACCATAGCATCCGACTCAGGGCCATAGCGTCCGACTCAGGGCCATAGCGTCCGACTCAGGGCCATAGCGTCCGACTCAGGGCCATAGCGTCCGACTCAGGTCCGACTCAGGGCCATAGCGTCCGACTCAGGGCCATAGCGTCCGACTCAGGGCCATAGCGTCCGACTCAGGACCATAGCGTCCGACTCAGGGCCATAGCGTCCGACTCAGGGCCATAGCGTCCGACTCAGGGCCATAGCGTCCGACTCAGGGCCATAGCGTCCGACTCAGGACACTCATACGTTAGTCCCATTATCCATGTTGAATCCCTAAAACCACACTGTAACCTGTTTAGGCCAATGTTAGCCGTCAGACTAGTGCTAATGCTACATGCTAAACAGCTATGCAGCGCTAATGAAGGCATGGGCTGCTAACTGGAATTTTCCAATGAAAACATGACTATTTTTGATGTTTCCACAGTTCTAACAGACATGCCAAACCATGAAAATATCTCTCAAAAATAATTAGTTTGTTTTAAACAGTCCAGGACTAATTTAGGACTCACTATTGCAGTAACTCCACTGTCACATGTTCAAAATTATTCTTTAACACACGTTAAGTGTACAGTTTTACAGTTTTATGCACTTACTGCAAGTTTTGAAGCTGTAATCCACCAAAACCTCATCCATGTTGTGTTTCTGCTGCCGATGCTGACACAGACCCAGCTGTCGGAACTTTCCAGAACCTGTGCTGATGTCACAGCCCAAACCCCTCCCATCTCAGGTAAAAACTGAGGATTTTAAGTTTACTCTGCAGAGAGCCATTAGTGCACTCACTACTCAAGTTAAGCAGTGTTAACACCTGGTCAGGTTAAGTAATGACTCTGGCCTTTGCAAAAACAAAGCAATATTAGTAATAACAGCTAAACATGTTAAAAACAGAAAAGCCGGGTTTACAGTGCAGGACCAGAGCAGCTCTCAAGCATCGGTCAGAGTTACAGAGAGTGGAAAGTAAAGGAGGACTTTATGTGAGAAATCTGATGGACTTTTTTACTGTTGAATTCATATTTTACTGCTGATGATGTTGTGACGTGTTTTAAATACAGAACAGTTCTTTTGTTTCATTGGTTTTCTGAAAATTAACTGTTTTCTAACTGAATACTGCATTATAAACATTAAACTCATCAGATGGGTCAAAATAACCCAGCAGAGGAGTTGAATATAACCCAGTATTGGGTAGAACATATAACCCAGCCTGTGGGTTAATAACCCATGTTATTGGGTCAAAATAACCCAGCGTTGTGTTGGTCCAATAGTTGGGTCCCTGACTGTGCTGTGGGGCCCCTGACCGTGCTGTTTGTGGGCATCATGACCAGCTCACAATGTTATGGTAAAATCTAAATATTAAGCACACAAAACAAAAGTTATCATCACTTTTATTTTTGTGTTTTTGTGTTGGAGCCCACACAGAGGACAGGAGTCTATGGAGCAAAAGTTAGCATGTGGCTGTGGTCCTGCTAACGTTAGCATGTGGCTGTGGTCCTGCTAACGTTAGCATGTGGATGTGGTCCCGCTAACGTTAGCATGTGGATGTGGTCCCGCTAACGTTAGCATGTGGATGTGGTCCCGCTAACGTTAGCATGTGGATGTGGTCCCGCTAACGTTAGCATGTGGATGTGGTCCCGCTAACGTTAGCATGTGGATGTGGTCCTGCTAATGTTAGCATGTGGATGTGGTCCCACTAACGTTAGCATGTGGGTGTGGTCCTGCTAACATTAACATGTGGATGTGGTCCTGCTAACGTTAGCATGTGGCTGTGGTCCCGCTAACATTAACATGTGGATGTGGTCCCGCTAACGTTAGCATGTGGATGTGGTCCCGCTAACGTTAGCATGTGGATGTGGTCCCGCTAACGTTAGCATGTGGATGTGGTCCTGCTAACGTTAGCATGTGGATGTGGTCCCACTAACGTTAGCATGTGGGTGTGGTCCTGCTAACATTAACATGTGGATGTGGTCCTGCTAACGTTAGCATGTGGCTGTGGTCCCGCTAACATTAACATGTGGATGTGGTCCCGCTAACGTTAGCATGTGGATGTGGTCCCGCTAACGTTAGCATGTGGATGTGGTCCTGCTAACATTAGCATGTGGATGTGGTCCCGCTAACGTTAGCATGTGGCTGTGGTCCTGCTAACATTAACATGTGGATGTGGTCCTGCTAACGTTAGCATGTGGCTGTGGTCCCGCTAACGTTAGCATGTGGCTGTGGTCCCGCTTAGGTTAGCATGTGGCTGTGGTCCTGCTAACGTTAGCATGTGGATGTGGTCCCGCTAACGTTAGCATGTGATGTGGTCCCGCTAACGTTAGCATGTGGGTGTGGTCCTGCTAACATTAACATGTGGATGTGGTCCTGCTAACGTTAGCATGTGGCTGTGGTCCCGCTCACGTTAGCATGTGGCTGTGGTCCCGCTCACGTTAGCATGTGGCTGTGGTCCTGCTAACGTTAGCATGTGGATGTGGTCCCGCTAACGTTAGCATGTGATGTGGTCCCGCTAACGTTAGCATGTGGATGTGGTCCCGCTAACGTTAGCATGTGGGTGTGGTCCTGCTAACATTAACATGTGGATGTGGTCCTGCTAACGTTAGCATGTGGCTGTGGTCCCGCTAACGTTAGCATGTGGCTGTGGTCCCGCTCACGTTAGCATGTGGCTGTGGTCCTGCTAATGTTAGCATGTGGATGTGGTCCTGCTAACGTTAGCATGTGGCTGTGGTCCCGCTAACGTTAGCATGTGGATGTTGTCCCGCTAACGTTAGCATGTGGATGTGGTCCCGCTAACGTTAGCATGTGGGTGTGGTCCTGCTAACATTAACATGTGGCTGTGGTCCTGCTAACGTTAGCATGTGGATGTGGTCCTGCTAACGTTAGCATGTGGCTGTGGTCCCGCTAACGTTAGCATGTGGATGTTGTCCCGCTAACATTAGCATGTGGCTGTGGTCCCGCTAACGTTAGCATGTGGATGTGGTCCCGCTAACGTTAGCATGTGGGTGTGGTCCTGCTAACATTAACATGTGGCTGTGGTCCTGCTAACGTTAGCATGTGGATGTGGTCCTGCTAACGTTAGCATGTGGATGTGGTCCTGCTAACGTTAGCATGTGGCTGTGGTCCTGCTAACGTTAGCATGTGGATGTGGTCCTGCTAACAGTTAGCATGTGGATGTGGTCCTGCTAACATTAGCATGTAGCTGTGGTCCTGCTAACATTAGCATGTAGCTGTGGTCCTGCTAACATTAGCATGTGGGTGTGGTCCTGCTCGGTCTCTCCCTAAAGCCTAAACCAGTTTAGATCCAGAGCCGGGCTGCAGGGCTTGTTAAGGGGCATTTACTGAGTCCACGCCAGCTCCTGGGAAAGCAAAGACCACTGCCGCAGTCCTGATCCTGATCCCAGTCCAGAGTCCAGTCCTAAACTGGGGCTGGAGTTCTACTTCCCCTCTGTCTGGGTCAGATCCAGAGGTTTAGAGAAAGGCACAGTTTCCAGAGAGAATGCTCAAATTTGGACTTTTTCTGTAGAAAACAGACGTCCATTAACAAAGCAGATTTATTATTATTATTATTATTATTATTATTATTATTATTATTATTGGTTAATCATGAATGAATGAAACCCTGCCATGTTTAGCCCTGGGTACAGTGACATCAGTACCTACAGCTGGTAGAAAATGCCCAGCTGGTGACAGAGTCTTAGTTGGTTTCTGAGCGCCTCATTGTCTGGATGCACCGTATCTTTAATGTGAGATATAAATCATAGAAACATAAATCATAGAAACATAAATGAGAGAAACATAAATGAGAGAAACATAAATCATAGAAACATAAATGAGAGAAACATAAATGAGAGAAACATAAATCATAGAAACATAAATGAGAGAAACATAAATGAGAGAAACATAAATGAGAGACAGATCTGAGCGAGAGGAGTTCCCCTTGGCTCAGGATGAAGCAGATCTGTAACGACAGAGAGAGTTCTGTTCAGTCGTGTTCCAGCTCAATGGGACCAATGTAATAACTGTCATTACAGCAATATTAGGAACGCTCCTGAGAACGACAGGAGGAGCAGAGGAGGAGGAGAGGAGGAGGAGGAGAAGAGGAGGAGAGAGGAGGAGGAGAAGAGGAGGGGGAGAGAGGAGAGGAGAGAGGAGGAGGAGAGGAGGAGGAGAGGAGGAGGAGAGAGGAGGGGGAGAGAGGAGAGGAGAGAGGAGGAGGAGAGGAGGAGGAGAGAGGAGGGGGAGGAGCAGAGGAGGAGGAGGAGAGAGGAGGAGGAGAGGAGGAGAGAGGAGGAGGAGAGGAGGGGGAGGAGAGGAGGGGGAGGAGGAGAGGAGGGGGAGAGGAGGGGGAGAGAGGAGGGGGAGGAGAGGAGGGGGAGAGAGGAGAGGAGGAGGAGAGGAGGAGAGAGGAGGGGGAGGAGAGGAGGGGAGGAGAGAGGAGGGGGAGGAGGAGGAGAGAAGAGGGGGAGGAGAGGAGGGGGAGGAGGGGGAGAGGAGGAGGAGAGAGGAGGGGGAGAGAGGAGAGGAGGAGGAGAGGAGGAGAGAGGAGGGGGAGAGAGGGGGAGAGAGGAGGGGAAGGAGAGAGGAGGGGGAGGAGGAGGAGAGAAGAGGGGGAGGAGAGGAGGGGGAGGAGGGGGAGAGGAGGAGGACAGAGGAGGAGGAGAGAGGAGGGGGAGAGGAGGAGAGAGGAGGGGGAGAGGAGGAGAGAGGAGAGGAGAGAGGAGGGGGAGAGGAGGAGAGAGGAGGGGGAGAGGAGGAGAGAGGAGAGGAGAGAGGAGGAGGAGAGGAGGAGGAGAGGAGGAGAGAGGAGGGGGAGGAGGGGGAGGAGGAGAGGAGGAGGAGAGAGGAGAGGAGAGAGGAGGAGGAGAGGAGGAGGAGAGAGGAGAGGAGAGAGGATGAAGATGAGAGGATAAGGATGAGAGGGTGAGAGGATGAGGATGAGAGGGTGAGAGGGTGAGAGGATGAAGATGAGAGGATAAGGATGAGAGGGTGAGAGGATGAGGATGAGAGGGTGAGGGGGTGAGAGGATGAGGATGAGAGGGTGAGAGGGTGAGGGGGTGAGAGGATGAGAGGGTGAGGGGGTGAGGATGAGAGGGTGAGAGGATGAGAGGGTGAGAGGATGAGGATGAGAGGGTGAGAGGATGAGAGGGTGAGAGGATGAGAGGATGAGAGGGTGAGGGGGTGAGGATGAGAGGGTGAGAGGATGAGAGGGTGAGAGGATGAGGATGAGAGGGTGAGAGGATGAGAGGGTGAGAGGATGAGAGGATGGGAGGATGAGAGGATGAGGATGAGAGGGTGAGAGGATGAGAGGATGAGAGGGTGAGAGGATGAGGATGAGAGGGTGAGAGGATGAGAGGGTGAGAGGATGAGGATGAGAGGGTGAGAGGATGAGAGGGTGAGAGGGTGAGAGGATGAGAGGGTGAGAGGGTGAGAGGATGAGGATGAGAGGGTGAGAGGATGAGAGGGTGAGAGGATGAGGATGAGAGGGTGAGAGGATGAGAGGATGAGAGGATGAGGATGAGAGGATGAGAGGGTGAGAGGATGAGGATGAGAGGGTGAGAGGATGAGAGGGTGAGAGGGTGAGAGGATGAGAGGATGAGAGGGTGAGAGGATGAGGATGAGAGGGTGAGAGGATGAGAGGATGAGAGGGTGAGGGGGTGAGGATGAGAGGATGAGAGGATGAGAGGATGAGGATGAGAGGGTGAGAGGATGAGAGGGTGAGAGGGTGAGGGGGTGAGGATGAGAGGGTGAGAGGATGAGAGGGTGAGAGGATGAGAGGGTGAGAGGATGAGAGGATGAGAGGATGAGAGGGTGAGAGGGTGAGAAGATGAGAGGATGAGGATGAGAGGGTGAGAGGATGAGAGGGTGAGAGGATGAGAGGGTGAGAGGATGAGAGGATGAGAGGATGAGGATGAGAGGGTGAGAGGATGAGGATGAGAGGATGAGGATGAGAAGGTGAGGATGAGAGGGTGAGAGGATGAGAGGGTGAGAGGATGAGGATGAGAGGGTGAGAGGATGAGAGGGTGAGAGGATGAGAGGATGAGGATGAGAGGGTGAGAGGGTGAGAGGATGAGAGGGTGAGGATGAGAGGATGAGAGGGTGAGGATGAGAGGATGAGAGGGTGAGGATGAGAGGATGAGAGGATGAGAGGGTGAGAGGATGAGAGGATGAGAGGGTGAGGATGAGAGGGTGAGAGGGTGAGGGGGGGAGAGGATGAGAGGATGAGGATGAGAGGATGAGAGGGTCAGGGGGTGAGAGGATGAAAGGGTGAGAGGGTGAGAGGATGAGAGGATGAGAGGGTGAGGGGGTGAGGATGAGAGGGTGAGAGGATGAGAGGATGAGAGGGTGAGAGGATGAGAGGGTGAGAGGATGAGAGGGTGAGGGGGTGAGGATGAGAGGGTGAGAGGGTGAGAGGATGAGGATGAGAGGATGAGAGGATGAGAGGGTGAGGGGGTGAGGATGAGAGGGTGAGAGGATGAGAGGGTGAGAGGATGAGGATGAGAGGGTGAGAGGATGAGAGGGTGAGAGGGTGAGAGGATGAGAGGATGAGAGTGTGAGAGGATGAGGATGAGAGGGTGAGAGGATGAGGATGAGAGGGTGAGAGGATGAGAGGATGAGAGGGTGAGGGGGTGAGGATGAGAGGATGAGAGGATGAGAGGATTAGGATGAGAGGGTGAGAGGATGAGAGGGTGAGAGGGTGAGGGGGTGAGGATGAGAGGGTGAGAGGATGAGAGGGTGAGAGGGTGAGAGGATGAGAGGGTGAGAGGATGAGAGGATGAGAGGATGAGAGGATGAGAGGGTGAGAGGATGAGAGGGTGAGAGGGTGAGAAGATGAGAGGATGAGGATGAGAGGGTGAGAGGATGAGAGGGTGAGAGGATGAGAGGGTGAGAGGATGAGAGGATGAGAGGATGAGAGGATGAGAGGGTGAGAGGATGAGAGGGTGAGAGGGTGAGAAGATGAGAGGATGAGGATGAGAGGGTGAGAGGATGAGAGGGTGAGAGGGTGAGAGGATGAGAGGGTGAGAGGATGAGAGGATGAGAGGATGAGAGGATGAGAGGGTGAGAGGATGAGAGGGTGAGAGGGTGAGAGGATGAGAGGGTGAGAGGGTGAGAAGATGAGAGGATGAGGATGAGAGGGTGAGAGGATGAGAGGGTGAGAGGATGAGAGGGTGAGAGGATGAGAGGATGAGAGGATGAGGATGAGAGGGTGAGAGGATGAGGATGAGAGGGTCAGGGGGTGAGAGGATGAGAGGATGAGAGGATGAGAAGGTGAGGATGAGAGGGTGAAAGGATGAGAAGGTGAGAGGGTGAGAGGATGAGGATGAGAGGATGAGAGGATGAAAGGGTGAGGGGGTGAGAGGATGAGAGGATGAGGATGAGAGGATGAGAGGATGAGAGGGTGAGGGGGTGAGAGGATGAGAGGGTGAGGATGAGAATATGAGAGGGTCAGGGGGTGAGAGGATGAGAGGATGAGAGGATGAGAAGGTGAGGATGAGAGGATGAGAGGATGAGAGGGTGAGGATGAGAGGGTGAGAGGATGAGAGGGTGAGAGGATGAGAGGATGAGAGGGTGAGGATGAGAGGGTGAGAGGGTGAGAGGATGAGAGGGTGAGGATGAGAGGATGAGAGGGTGAGGATGAGAGAATGAGAGGGTGAGGATGAGAGGATGAGAGGATGAGAGGGTGAGAGGATGAGAGGATGAGAGGGTGAGGGGGTGAGAGGATGAGAGGATGAGGATGAGAGGATGAGAGGGTCAGGGGGTGAGAGGATGAGGATGAGAGGATGAGAGGATGAGAGGGTCAGGGGGTGAGAGGATGAGAGGATGAGAAGGTGAGGATGAGAGGGTGAGAGGATGAGAGGGTGAGAGGATGAGGATGAGAGGGTGAGAGGATGAGAGGGTGAGAGGATGAGAGGATGAAAGGGTGAGGATGAGAGGGTGAGAGGGTGAGAGGATGAGAGGGTGAGGATGAGAGGATGAGAGGGTGAGAGGATGAGAGGATGAGAGGATGAGAGGGTGAGGATGAGAGGGTGAGAGGGTGAGGGTGAGAGGATGAGAGGGTGAGAGGATGAGGATGAGAGGGTGAGAGGATGAGAGGATGAAAGGGTGAGGATGAGAGGGTGAGAGGGTGAGAGGATGAGAGGGTGAGGATGAGAGGATGAGAGGGTGAGAGGATGAGAGGATGAGAGGGTGAGAGGATGAGGATGAGAGGGTGAGAGGATGAGAGGATGAGAGGGTGAGAGGATGAGAGGGTGAGAGGGTGAGAGGATGAGAGGATGAGAGGATGAGAGGGTGAGGATGAGAGGGTGAGAGGATGAGAGGATGAGAGGGTGAGAGGGTGAGAGGATGAGAGGGTGAGAGGGTGAGAGGGTGAGAGGGTGAGAGGATGAGAGGATGAGAGGATGAGAGGGTGAGAGGGTGAGAGGATGAGAGGATGAGAGGATGAGAGGGTGAGGATGAGAGGATGAGAGGGTGAGAGGGTGAGATGATGAGAGGGTGAGAGGATGAGAGGGTGACAGGATGAGAGGATGAGAGGATGAGAGGATGAGAGGATGAGAGGGTGAGGATGAGGGTGACTGCAGCAGAACAAAGTGTAGATGGATGTTTCCTGTTGTCCTGCTGTGAAGCAGGTTTTTGTACAGAAGCTGGGGTCCTCACATCTGTTTTTGGTTTTACCAAAACCAGTTTGTGTTTTCTGTCGTGGTGATGTTCAGCCACTGCACTGAAGCAAAAGAACTTATTATGATTTTACTTCTGTTTAAGTTTCAAGTCAAATGTTTTTCACTGCAGGAGGACTCATGTTTATGTTTCTTTTATAAAAACACAGCTGAAATACTGAGAGAAAGGTGTCACCGCGGTAACGTTTCATTACTGCACCTATTATGTCATGAGCTGTGTATGATCGAACATCCACGAGTAAGAAGTCGCTTGTCATCAAACAAAAAAACGGAGCATGATAAAACTAAGAAAAGGCATTTACTGTTATTGATGAGGCTCAGAGCTTTTGGCAGAGGAGATACCAGCAGCGGCCTGGAGGAGGCGCACCGCTGCTGGGCTCAGCCACACTGCAGCCGCTGCCAGGGGGAGGAGCCTGGGTCATCACAGGAAATACATTCAAGCTACAATTCAAACAAACAAACAAACAAACAAACAAACAAACAAACAAACAAATGTGCTCTACTCTGCTTCAGATCCCTCTGTGTCCCAGCTCTGTCCCAGCCCTGTCCCAGCCCTGTCCCAGCCCTGTCCCAGGTCCCTGCTCTGTCCCAGCTCTGTCCCAGCCCTGTCCCAGCCCTGTCCCTGCTCTGTCCCAGCTCTGTCCCAGCTCTGTCCCAGCTCTGTCCCAGCCCTGTCCCAGGTCCCTGCTCTGTCCCAGCTCTGTCCCAGCCCTGTCCCAGCTCTGTCCCAGCCCTGTCCCAGCTCTGTCCCAGGTCCCAGCTCTGTCCCAGCTCTGTCCCAGCTCTGTCCCAGCCCTGTCCCAGCTCTGTCCCTGCTCTGTCCCAGGTCCCAGCTCTGTCCCAGCCCTGTCCCAGCTCTGTCCCAGCTCTGTCCCAGGTCCCAGCTCTGTCCCAGCCCTGTCCCAGCTCTGTCCCAGCCCTGTCCCAGCTCTGTCCCAGGTCCCAGCTCTGTCCCAGCCCTGTCCCAGCTCTGTCCCAGGTCCCAGCTCTGTCCCAGCTCTGTCCCAGCTCTGTCCCAGCCCTGTCCCAGCTCTGTCCCTGCTCTGTCCCAGCCCTGTCCCAGCTCTGTCCCAGGTCCCAGCTCTGTCCCAGCTCTGTCCCAGCCCTGTCCCAGCTCTGTCCCAGCTCTGTCCCAGCTCTGTCCCAGCTCTGTCCCAGGTCCCTGCTCTGTCCCAGCTCTGTCCCAGCTCTGTCCCAGCTCTGTCCCAGCTCTGTCCCAGGTCCCAGCCCTGTCCCAGCCCTGTCCCAGCCCTGTCCCAGCTCTGTCCCAGCTCTGTCCCAGCTCTGTCCCAGGTCCCAGCCCTGTCCCAGCCCTGTCCCAGCTCTGTCCCAGCTCTGTCCCAGCTCTGTCCCAGCTCTGTCCCAGCTCTGTCCCAGCTCTGTCCCAGCTCTGTCCCAGGTCCCAGCCCTGTCCCAGCCCTGTCCCAGCTCTGTCCCAGGTCCCAGCCCTGTCCCAGCTCTGTCCCAGGTCCCAGCTCTGTCCCAGCCCTGTCCCAGCTCTGTCCCTGCTCTGTCCCAGGTCCCAGCTCTGTCCCAGCCCTGTCCCAGCTCTGTCCCAGCCCTGTCCCAGCTCTGTCCCAGGTCCCAGCTCTGTCCCAGCCCTGTCCCAGCTCTGTCCCAGGTCCCAGCTCTGTCCCAGCTCTGTCCCAGCTCTGTCCCAGCCCTGTCCCAGCTCTGTCCCAGCTCTGTCCCAGCTCTGTCCCAGCTCTGTCCCAGGTCCCAGCCCTGTCCCAGCCCTGTCCCAGCTCTGTCCCAGGTCCCAGCTCTGTCCCAGCTCTGTCCCAGCTCTGTCCCAGCTCTATCCCAGCCCTGTCCCAGCTCTGTCCCAGGTCCCAGCTCTGTCCCAGCTCTGTCCCAGCTCTGTCCCAGCTCTGTCCCAGGTCCCAGCTCTGTCCCTGCTCTGTCCCAGGTCCCAGCCCTGTCCCAGCTCTGTCCCAGCTCTGTCCCTGCTCTGTCCCAGCCCTGTCCCTGCTCTGTCCCAGCTCTGTCCCTGCTCTGTCCCAGCTCTGTCCCAGCTCTGTCCCAGCTCTGTCCCTGCTCTGTCCCAGCTCTGTCCCAGCTCTGTCCCAGCTCTGTCCCAGGTCCCAGCTCTGTCCCAGCCCTGTCCCAGGTCCCAGCCCTGTCCCAGCCCTGTCCCAGCTCTGTCCCTGCTCTGTCCCAGCTCTGTCCCAGCTCTGTCCCAGGTCCCAGCCCTGTCCCAGCTCTGTCCCAGCCCTGTCCCAGCTCTGTCCCAGCTCTGTCCCAGCTCTGTCCCAGCTCTGTCCCAGCTCTGTCCCAGCTCTGTCCCTGCGATGAGACTGAGGCTGAGGCAGAGCAGGGGCGGAGCAAACACAGAGGAACTTGGTCAGATATTTACACACAAAAATGAAAACCCAGCTTGATTTATGCTTCTGTCTAAGTAGAGCAGCAGCTCAGGTTTAAAATGTAATAAACTGAGTTTTCTCTTGCATTTTGGAAAAATAAAACCAGGAATTGTGGCAATATTTTTTCAAAAATTTAAGAGCTGAATATTTTAATGACATAATATCAAATGCCCCAGAAAACAGGAAATTACATTCAGTATATTTTCTGCAAAGTTTCCTGGGCGAGGACCCTCACACCCCCCACGACAAATGCACCTTAAAGCGGTCTTAAAGCGGGGCGAGGCGTTAGGGGCTGGGGGCCCCAACAGAGCCAGAGCTGGCTCTGATCAGGCCTGCACTTAACAAAACTTAACAAAACTCCCTGTTCCCAGCACGGCTCTGAGGCGGCGCAGGGCGAGGCCGCAGGGCGAGGCTGCAGGGCGTCGGTGTTGGCGGCGCAGGAGAGGCGTAGTACAGAGGCGTGGGGGCCGAGGGTGAGGCTGGTATTGGCCCCGGGCAGGTTCTCACTGACAGAATGAGGTTTGTTTATTCAGGAGTGAAATGTCAGGTCTAGAGTCTGGAACTGGTTCAAGGTGGTTTTAAACGGTCTTAGTCCTGATCCAGGATTCACACAGAACTGAATCCAGGTTTATTCCAGCGAAGACTTCAGAGCTGAGGCTGACAGGAATGCAGGGCTACAGGCAGTTGCTGAGGGCCCGGAGCCAATGTGGGGCCTCCAAAAATAATAATAATTATAACAAGTTTAAAATCATTACACAAGAGCAAGGACAAGGCAACAGAAGCAGGAATCCAACAGCAGCGCAGGAGCTGCGGTCTGTGCAGGGGAGATGGAAACCAAGGTCGAGGGTCAAGGTTTATTTATAGAACACGTTTAAAACAAACGGCTTATGCTGCCCCAAAGTGCTGCACACGTTAAAAAAAACAACAATAAAATCTAAACAAATAAGTTAGAAAATAAAAAAAATATGAGATTTACAACACAACATTTTTGCAGTAGGATATAACAGATAAAAGCAACTAAAAATAAAAACACATATATATGAAAAAGTAATAAAACTAGGCCGGCTTGTGGTAAAAGCCAGAGTTTTAGGAGCAGATTTAAAACAAAGGCTCTGTCTCTGGTTTTTAGTCTGGACCTGGGACAATACAGAGGACACTGGTCACATGACCTGAGCGCTCAGACTGGTCACATGACCTGAGCGCTCAGACTGGTCACATGACCTGAGCGCTCAGACTGGTCACATGACCTGAGCGCTCAGACTGGTCACATGACCTGAGCGCTCAGACTGGTCACATGACCTGAGCGCTCAGACTGGTCACATGACCTGAGCGCTCAGACTGGTCACATGACCTGAGTGCATATGAAAAGCATGCACAGAGTGAGAAGAAACTGCAGATTTTTACCTGAGTGTGCAGCACTGGGTCCTCAGCTCTGACCCACAGACGTCTGCAGAGTGAAAAGTTTTTCACTGACGGTCGGTGTTTGAGGATCAGAGCTGAGTGCAGGGCCTGTGCTCCTGTGGGGCCCCGCATCCTCTCCCACCATCAGCACCTCCATAAACTCTGGGCCCCAACGTCTGGAGAACGTGGAGGGTTTGAGAGATGGCCATTATCAACAAGAAGCTAACAGACAAATGCACTAGGGCCCCTCAGGGTCATGTACATTACACTAGGGCCCCTCAGGGTCATGTACATTACACTAGGGCCCCTCAGGGTCATGTACATTACACTAGGGCCCCTCAGGATCATGTACATTACACTAGGGCCCCTCAGGGTCATGTACATTACACTAGGGCCCCTCAGGGTCATGTACATTACACTAGGGCCCCTCAGGATCATGTACATTACACTAGGGCCCCTCAGGGTCATGTACATTACACTAGGGCCCCTCAGGATCATGTACATTACACTAGGGCCCCTCAGGGTCATGTACATTACACTAGGGCCCCTCAGGATCATGTACATTACACTAGGGCCCCTCAGGGTCATGTACATTACACTAGGGCCCCTCAGGATCATGTACATTACACTAGGGCCCCTCAGGGTCATGTACATTACACTAGGGCCCCTCAGGATCATGTACATTACACTAGGGCCCCTCAGGGTCATGTACATTACACTAGGGTCCCTCAGGGTCATGTACATTGCACTAGGGCCTCTCAGGGTCATGTACATTACACTAGGGCCCCTCAGGGTCATGTACATTACACTAGGACCCCTCAGGGTCATGTACATTACACTAGGGCCTCTCAGGGTCATGTACATTACACTAGGGCCCCTCAGGGTCATGTACATTACACTAGGGCCCCTCAGGATCATGTACATTACACTAGGGCCCCTCAGGGTCATGTACATTACACTAGGGCCCCTCAGGATCATGTACATTACACTAGGGCCCCTCAGGATCATGTACATTACACTAGGGCCCCTCAGGGTCATGTACATTACACTAGGGCCCCTCAGGATCATGAACATTACACTAGGGCCCCTCAGGGTCATGTACATTACACTAGGGCCCCTCAGGATCATGTACATTACACTAGGGCCCCTCAGGGTCATGTACATTACACTAGGGCCTCTCAGGGTCATGTACATTACACTAGGGCCTCTCAGGGTCATGTACATTACACTAGGGCCCCTCAGGATCATGTACATTACACTAGGGCCCCTCAGGGTCATGTACATTACACTAGGGCCCCTCAGGATCATGTACATTACACTAGGGCCCCTCAGGATCATGTACATTACACTAGGGCCCCTCAGAATCATGTACATTACACTAGGGCCCCTCAGGATCATGTACATTACACTAGGGCCCCTCAGGATCATGTACATTACACTAGGGCCCCTCAGGGTCATGTACATTACACTAGGGCCCCTCAGGGTCATGTACATTACACTAGGGCCCCTCAGGATCATGTACATTACACTAGGGGCCCTCAGGGTCATGTAATTTATGTCATAAATAAACTGCAGGAGTTTGTTTGTTTGTTGTATTTTAATCTAACTGTGGTCAAACAGTGGCAGGACTCAGCGTCTGTGCATTGATCTCTGCTTCTGAATAACTCTCCTCCTCTGTCTCCTCCTGTGACCTCCTCATGGACCTGTCTCCTCCTCTGTGCTCCTCCTGTGACCTCCTCGTGGACCTGTCTCCTCCTCTGTGCTCCTGTGACCTCCTCATGGACCTGTCTCCTCCTCTGTGCTCCTCCTGTGACCTCCTCGTGGACCTGTCTCCTCCTCTGTCTCCTCCTGTGACCTCCTCATGGACCTGTCTCCTCCTCTGTGCTCCTCCTGTGACCTCCTCGTGGACCTGTCTCCTCCTCTGTGCTCCTGTGACCTCCTCATGGACCTGTCTCCTCCTCTGTGCTCCTGTGACCTCCTCATGGACCTGTCTCCTCCTCTGTGCTCCTCCTGTGACCTCCTCGTGGACCTGTCTCCTCCTCTGTGCTCCTGTGACCTCCTCATGGACCTGTCTCCTCCTCTGTGCTCCTCCTGTGACCTCCTCGTGGACCTGTCTCCTCCTCTGTGCTCCTGTGACCTCCTCATGGACCTGTCTCCTCCTCTGTGCTCCTGTGACCTCCTCGTGGACCTGTCTCCTCCTCTGTCTCCTCCTGTGACCTCCTCATGGACCTGTCTCCTCCTCTGTGCTCCTCCTGTGACCTCCTCGTGGACCTGTCTCCTCCTCTGTGCTCCTCCTGTGACCTCCTCATGGACCTGTCTCCTCCTCTGTCTCCTCCTGTGACCTCCTCGTGGACCTGTCTCCTCCTCTGTGCTCCTGTGACCTCCTCATGGACCTGTCTCCTCCTCTGTGCTCCTCCTGTGACCTCCTCGTGGACCTGTCTCCTCCTCTGTCTCCTCCTGTGACCTCCTCGTGGACCTGTCTCCTCCTCTGTCTCCTCCTGTGACCTCCTCATGGACCTGTCTCCTCCTCTGTCTCCTCCTGTGACCTCCTCATGGACCTGTCTCCTCCTCTGTGCTCCTCCTGTGACCTCCTCGTGGACCTGTCTCCTCCTCTGTCTCCTCCTGTGACCTCCTCGTGGACCTGTCTCCTCCTCTGTGCTCCTGTGACCTCCTCATGGACCTGTCTCCTCCTCTGTGCTCCTCCTGTGACCTCCTCGTGGACCTGTCTCCTCCTCTGTGCTCCTCCTGTGACCTCCTCATGGACCTGTCTCCTCCTCTGTGCTCCTCCTGTGACCTCCTCGTGGACCTGTCTCCTCCTCTGTGCTCCTCCTGTGACCTCCTCATGGACCTGTCTCCTCCTCTGTGCTCCTCCTGTGACCTCCTCATGGACCTGTCTCCTCCTCTGTCTCCTCCTGTGACCTCCTCGTGGACCTGTCTCCTCCTCTGTGCTCCTGTGACCTCCTCGTGGACCTGTCTCCTCCTCTGTCTCCTCCTGTGACCTCCTCATGGACCTGTCTCCTCCTCTGTGCTCCTCCTGTGACCTCCTCGTGGACCTGTCTCCTCCTCTGTGCTCCTCCTGTGACCTCCTCATGGACCTGTCTCCTCCTCTGTCTCCTCCTGTGACCTCCTCGTGGACCTGTCTCCTCCTCTGTGCTCCTGTGACCTCCTCATGGACCTGTCTCCTCCTCTGTGCTCCTCCTGTGACCTCCTCGTGGACCTGTCTCCTCCTCTGTCTCCTCCTGTGACCTCCTCGTGGACCTGTCTCCTCCTCTGTCTCCTCCTGTGACCTCCTCATGGACCTGTCTCCTCCTCTGTCTCCTCCTGTGACCTCCTCATGGACCTGTCTCCTCCTCTGTGCTCCTCCTGTGACCTCCTCGTGGACCTGTCTCCTCCTCTGTGCTCCTCCTGTGACCTCCTCGTGGACCTGTCTCCTCCTCTGTCTCCTCCTGTGACCTCCTCATGGACCTGTCTCCTCCTCTGTGCTCCTCCTGTGACCTCCTCGTGGACCTGTCTCCTCCTCTGTGCTCCTCCTGTGACCTCCTCATGGACCTGTCTCCTCCTCTGTGCTCCTCCTGTGACCTCCTCATGGACCTGTCTCCTCCTCTGTGCTCCTCCTGTGACCTCCTCATGGACCTGTCTCCTCCTCTGTGCTCCTCCTGTGACCTCCTCATGGACCTGTCTCCTCCTCTGTCTCCTCCTGTGACCTCCTCATGGACCTGTCTCCTCCTCTGTGCTCCTCCTGTGACCT
>CM036253.1:3325954-3333454 GCA_020698575.1 Bostrychus sinensis
AAAGACAACTTGCTGTTTGTCAAGACACTCTGCCCTTTTTGTCAATATCTCAATCTAAAAATTTTCCATCACAATCTGTGTCAGAAGTGATGGGATTTCCTCGAGTGCATAAGATCCGGACGGAGTGACCAGGGATTTGATCATCCTGTTGGATAGATCCTCCAGCCTCCTACTCCATAGGATTTTTAGAGACGTAGGCCTGTTTTCAACTGGGGTCCGGGACTGCCACCGCTGAATCCACTCGAACTCAATTTCACAACTAAACGGTGAGATACAGATTTCCTGTTATCATAGCGAAGTAGGACACAGGCCAGAACAGTGTTGTCCATTTTTGACGCAGGTTAAAGTTCTCACGGGAGCCTGCATAGCTAAAAAAAATAAATAAAAATAATAATAAAAAATAGCTATAAAGTATTACGGGGTAATACAGGTCACTGTGACTATAGGTTACTGTGGTAACCAGGGGGGGGGGAGGGGGGGGGGGGGGGGGGGGGGGGGGGGGGGGGGGGGGGGGGGGGGGGGGGGGGGGGGGGGGGGGGTGGGGGGGGGGGGGGTGAACAGAGTAAATACTCAAGCAAAAGTCTAAAAGGCTTTACAGTGTACACCAACCATTATTCTAACCAGCAGAAAATGGGAATAAGCCTAACAAAATACATTATTGAGGTCCCATAGACCCCTCTGGTCAAGGCAGTGACAACCAGGTCTGGAAAACAATGTGTCCAATGTCTACCAACATGGTCCGGACAGTTCTGGTTTTCCCCGACGGGGGAATGTTGAGTATAAATTAACTGAAGATGCTTATAGAAAAGTTTGAAAAAGAGAAAGGAAATTAGGCTACTAAATTTAGGCAGAGGAAATATTTTTGAATCCATAAATTGATTTAACTGTGTAAAGCTAAAGGTCAATCTTTTTAGGCCATATTAGGTTTTTGTGTCATTGTAATTACATTTTTCCTTACTTCTCCAACTGATGCTTGAAAGAGGATGCACTGTACAGAATGTTTAAAATGTTTTCTTGTAATTCAAAAATTGAAAACAATTTGATAAAAAGCTGAAGAATAAAAAGCAAAGGAAAGCGGATTTAGAGAAAGTAGAACACAGAATTGTTTTGAAATGCGTATAAACATGTAGACATAGAAGAAAAAAAAAAAGATCAGATACTGCTGCCTGTGTTTCCTCTGTTTTTCCAGACCTCTCCACGGTGGGACTCCACCTGGACCTGGACTCCTGCCCACTGTCAGTCCCCAGCAACAAGAGCAGCAGCCTGAGCGGCCCCAGAGATAACAGCAGCAGCCTGAGGGGCCCCAGAGACAACAGCAGCAGCCTGAGGGGCCCCAGAGATAACAGCAGCAGCCTGAGCGGCCCCAGAGATAACAGCCGAGGTCGAGCCAGATTCCTCCAGTGACCTGCCAGTGAGACCAAAAGCCGACATGATCCACCTACACCATCAGGCCAGGCTACAGCTCCACCTACACCATCAGGCCAGGCTACAGCTCCATCTGCAGCCACCCAAGTCATCAGACTCAGAACAAGAAGAACAGGAAGCCCAGTCCACAGTTTAAACATGAGTTGAACTGACTGTAGCACCCAGAAAGCAAGAAAGCGAGTTTCTGTCGGGTCTTAAAGCTGCACTCTGTGAACTGGGCTCCTCCTCACAATGTCCAGTGGTCCAAGTTGCCAGTCCCATACTGGCCTATCATCCATGGACCACAGGCGAGGTCATGGATGCAGCCAAAGTATTGCAGAACGCTGTGTGAGGAAATGGACAATTACAGCATCACCAAGGACTTACACACAGCTGCTCTGACCATGCAGCTGGATGCAGAGAGAGCGGACGTCTGGGACAAGGACGTGGCCGAGGCACGAGGGTGGTGGTCACTGGAACAGAGGACAGAGGGTCCACCAAGGACAAAATAGAGGCCAAGACAACGTATGGTACACCTGAGGACAGTCTGGACACTGGACTGAGATTGTATAAGTTGGACACTGGATGCGAGACGTCCACAAAGATACAGTGAAGGACCTCGCCTGAGTGCTCCCCAGGGGTCAGACTGACTGGGCAGCGAGGACGGGCCCGGTGAGAGACGCACCGAGGAGACGTCACCCAGAGGAAGGTACTGCACCCACAACACACACACATTCACATCTGTAGCTCTGCAATGAAGAACTGCTTACTGCTAACACACACACATTGATTTCACAGCAGACACTTATTTGGAGAATAAGACTAAGCAGCAGCTTACAACTTATGCAAGTCTGGTCTCATTGACAATACAGCCTTGCCAGAATATACCATTGAATTGAATGGTGAAAAAGGAATGTTTCTTGTTGATTCGGGGGCCACTAACTCTGTGGTCAAAAGGCGAGTCTTAAAGAAATCTCCCAAAATGAGTGGTTGTTATGTTTTACTCTGTCAGTGCCTCTGGTGACACTGTGCCAGAGCAATATGTCTCCACTTTCATGCTCAGACCCTGCAGGCAAAACATTTAAGCTCTTTTCCATTTTTCCGCATTATGTCCAGTTAATCTTCTGGGTTGAGATCTGATGTGCAGATTAAACATTTGCCTTATCTCCACACCAGAAGGTCCTCAGGTTGTAACAATTGATCATTTGGCCAATAACAACATATTCACAGGAGTCAGGTTGGGAACTGGGACTCCTTTATATTTATAGCAATGGAAATTGCCACCAACTCCAGTTACTACAGACCTAATCAAAATGGCACAAACCAGGTGTCTCCTGAGGGAACTACTTGTATGCATGAGGATGACCTGCACTGCACATCACACGAGTCACAGGACCAGATCCCAGACCTGAGGATGTGTGGTTTAGAACACCACATTCTTTACTGGGATCCACATTTTTCTGCTGTGTCTATTTGTCTAACTGGGGAACAGCTTTCTCTGTATGATGTGCCCTGCTCTAAACCCCATGTCTCTCCCTCAAAGTCTCCCCACTGTCAGTGGAAGGAGGTGGGCGGGGTTTGTGAATGAGTCACAGACTGGGCCCCGCCTCTGACCCTGGGTCTCATTCTTTTCTGCACTGAAGCAAACAGAATGCCTTTCACCTCTGTGTTACACTCAGACTGCTCTGTCTCTGGTGTCAGATAAACATGACGCTTATCAGAGTAGCACCTCCTTTTTTTTCTCTCTGACTCTGAGGCTGCAGCCGTCCCTGCTTAAAAGCAGTTTCACAGGACGTGTGGGCAAAAAGTAAATATGATGTTGGTTTGATCAAAGATTGCGAACCAGTGGTGATCAGCCCTAAATCTACTGCACCAGAACCCCTTAAAACAAGAAGCCATTGATGGTATTACTCCAGGTGTAATGCTCTAAGGGAGGCAGGAGTAACAGTGCCATGTGACCATTCTCCAGTGTGCTCCTCTCCTGGTGAAGGAAATCAGGGACCAGTGGATCTCAACTGAATAGAGCTTTATCAATGGTCTACAAGCTGTCAATGCTGCAGTACAGCAGCGAGCTCCTTTGGTACCAAACCCATAACCACACTGTCACAGGTCCCACCAGGTGCTAAATGGTTCTGTTGTTGTTGACCTCTTAAATGTGTTTTTCAGCGTCGCAGTGGACAAAGACTCTCAGTACTGATGTGCCTTTGAGTTTCAGGGAGAATTGTTGACCTTAACGAGGGTGTGTCAGGGATTTTGTGAGAGCTGATCGCTGTTTAATTCTACACTAAAACAAAGCTTGGACTCATTGCAATTGACCCCAGGTACGGCTCGGTTGGAATACGTTGACGATCCGGTCTCTTGATCTGAGCCTCCACTGCAGGGCGGTGTGAGAAGGACACAGTTGTCTTGTTATAGCATTTGCATTCACAGGGCCACAAGGCCAGCGCGTCCAAGTTGCAGTGGGTTAAAGAAAAGGTTCAATTTTTAGGCCATGACCTCTCAGGTGAGGGACATCTCTTCTAAACGCATTGATGATATTCAGAATATTCACAAACCACTGACAAAAAGCAAATAATGTTTTTCCAGGGCATATGTTCTTACTGTAGACAGTGTATAACTAAAGGATAATTGTTGCCAAAAATCAATATATATAAAGTTTTAAGAATTTGCAAAAGTCTTCCGGAAGCACAAAATCACCAATATAAGCTATAGCGAGCTTCTCTGTGTTTGTTTTGTTATTTGTGTCTCTGTTCTTGTCTTTGTCTGTTTGTCCAATGTCTTGTCATGTCAATGGCTTGTCGTTGGTAATCTAATGAAGAAGAAAGAGCTAATTGGAGGCAATTTGTTGTGTGCAGTGCAATATAGAAGGTAATGCTAGGTTTTAAATAACAGAAGGATTTGTGTATGTAGGATTTGACTCAGAAGGACAAAAAGAAAAGAAATGTGTTTTGGAAGATATGATGGTTAGAGCAAGTGAACACAGGGTTTGTGAAGTGGATTGGCTGGAAAAAAAAAAGAAAAAAAAACTCAAGAGATCTCTCACTTTTAAGTCTCTACTGTTTTTATTACAGATACCAAGCTGATATTAGTGAATATAGCACAACTGAGTTTTGAATAATCTGGTGAGTTTCACATGATTGGGGTCAAAGGTCACATGACCACAGGTGTTTATTTACAAGGTTCACCTGGAGAGAAGCTCCGCCTCCGCCTAAGTCTGAAACAAAGGTTTAGACTTTTAAAACCACTTCTAATGTTGTTTCTCAGGAGAGTTTGGTGCTAGTCTCCCTACTGCTGTCTGGAAAGATACATTTGCATAATGGTCTTTATATGATTTTTATGGGGGTTTCAGAATTGGAGTTAAAGATTTTTTTTCCTGCTTTAGGTCTCACTACTGTCATTATTTTGCTGAGCTGAGATCTCGTGTGTGTTTGTGCTGACCTCAGTGCAAGCTGGATTGCAGGTGGCCATACCTTTTATTCTTGACCTATACTCCATGCTGTCCACACATATTTCTGTTTGAATGCCTCTGACAAAGTTACGTTTGCCTCCAGTCATTAACCCTCGCTCTGTTATGCGACCCAACAGTTTCAGAGCATCCTGCCCTTGAATCTTGTTATCTCAAGGCCATAGTCAGTCTGATGACTACATTTAAAGATTAAAATGGCAAAACTCTGGTCAATTTACAAGCTCCGCCCCTCCTTGTCTGCATACGAGTGAGGCCACACCCCCTCCCTCCTGTCCTCCATACTGTCCCTCCCTCTCTCATCTTCTCTCCTACTCTCTCCCTTTCTTCTATCTCTCCTGCAACAGGGGCCCCTGCCTTCACTGGGCCCCTGGTTAGAATGGTCTTACTGCAATTATAAATTTGCTCTCATAAAAAAAAAAAAAATAGGGCTAATAAAGCTATCACTGGTGTCCCTTCTGCACTTGAATCCCTAAAAATAACAATTAATGCTTCATTAGAGCACTGATAACATATGAGGTTAGTAACAGTGGTTTTGTGCTGTCATTATGTCAAATCATTTTAAAAAGATTAGTACTAACAGATTAAATAGATCAGTAAGTCTGCTGTGGAAAATGCATGGAGCAACCAAATATGATGATCTTTGGTAGAGGCCTGAATCCGAGCCTTGCCTTCATAACGATTTTTTTAATTCTGCCAAATTGACACAGGGCTTGTCCATGAGTCAGCAGGGAGGATGTTAACAGGACTCAAGCAAAAGTGGTACACAAAAGGTTTGTAAGGTTATGCACAGAAATCTTGTCCATCGTGTGTTATATGCTTAGCACATAATGCAGGTAAAGACACACACAACACACAACACACACAACACACACAACACACAACACACAACACACACAACACCTGTAGCTGGGGTAAACAATCTGCACTTACTGAGAGCTCTGTGTATTTCTGTAAGTTTAAAATAATTCATTCAGTAAGCATTTTTTTTTTAATTCAAAGGTCTATTGAACTTGTTGCAACAAGAATTAGAAACTCTGCTCATCTGAAACAGTGGTGACCTTATGGGGTCATGTGATCACAGACAGGAGACTTCCTGGCCTCAGCAATAATGCAACAAAATGTTTGAGTTAACATGACGTCATTCTGAAAAAATGTGCACAAAAATGAAAGGGGAATGGTAAAATACATTTTTGGGACTGAGCAGACTCTGATGTGGACTTGACCAGGTTTACTAATACTGTGTCTGTGTGAATATGAATGTGTGAACTCTAACCACTCTTTATGTGTTGTTATGATCTAAAATGTTCATATTTCTGAAAATGAACAGTTTTAACAGGTGATGAAAAAGATAATAAGGATCCAACAAACTGCATCCATATGGATCTGAACCCAGTGAAAACAACTCTAGGAGAAGAGTTGTGTGTGTATATGTTAACATTTCTCTCCACAGACTGAACTATCATCTATCACCTAAAAGCAATACAAATGGAACAAAAGACTGAGCTGATACAAACCCATATAAAACAATAGGAAATATGGAACCAGCACACCTCAGGAAAGTGTGTAACATCCAAGGAATTAAGGGAAATCCAAGGAAAACAATGGCAGTGGTAACTGTAACAGCTCTGGTGAGTTATTTCAGATTGCCTTATCATATTTGATGCTTTTATGTGCTAACTATGTGAGTCTAACTTATTTTGCCAAATTATAAATTTACAAAAATCCATGACTGATTGTAAATCAGAGAATTGAAATCAGAGATCAAACTATGGTCCAGACTCCGTCCCAACAGGGGATGGCAGTGTTTTGTGTGCAACGTGTTCCTCTGTTTTCTCTCAGCAGGTCCCAGATGTTTACCAAACACATGTTTCCTAAATGAATGGAGACAGAGTAAACACAGCTGTGATCCCTCACAGGTGGAGACTGATGTGAGTATCACTGCTCCTGCCTCCACTCTGGGAAGGTAGATGGAATAACAAAATGGGAAAGTGCTGAGGGGAAAACAGGCATGGCCCAAAGCTCTGCCTGTACTGGAAACATCACAGCTGACACTGAGCCACCTGGACAACGATGGCTCCTTTAAGAAGGGCCTCAACTCTCCACAACAACCTCTGCTCCATCTCCAGCTTCTACAACTTCCACTTGGATCAATGCCAGTCGCTGCAGAAGGTTCCTGAGCCACAGCAGAAGGTTCCTGAGCCAGGGGACAACTTCTCATCAGTCGGAGACAAACAACAACCGTCCTCTCTGGACGTTGAGGACATCAACACTGACCAAGAGGATCACCTCACTCACTGACTCACAACAGTCAGGCTGCTGACCTGCACGAGTACAGGTGTGAGCCTAGCGCCCCCTGTGTTCGCGCCGGTGAATTCACAACACACATACATTTGGCAACGAGCAGAGCACACAGCTCACAGGTTGTTACTGCAACTGAAGAACAACAACCAGACTCATTCTGCGCATTTAACAAAAAGACTATGACATCTGAGCAAGACCTGGCCCGGAGAGGGACCAGGCGCAAAATCGGACATTGCAAATGGGCTTCGGGAAAGAGCCACACATGCAGCCAAACAAGTATCTCTCTCTCTCTCTCTCTCTCTCTATCTGTCTATCTGTGTTTGAGGAAT
>CM036253.1:3338454-3391517 GCA_020698575.1 Bostrychus sinensis
TCGTGTGACTCCTGTGACTCGTGTGACTCGTGTACTCGTGTGACTCCTGTGACCCTTGTGACCCTGTGACTCCTGTGACTCTGTGACTCGTGTGACTCGTTGACTCCGTGACTCTGTGACTCCTGACTCCTGTGACTCTGTGACTCGTGTGACTCTGTGACTCGTGTGACTACCTGTGACTCGTGACTCGACTTGTGACTCGTGTGACTCCTTGACTGTGTGACTCCTGTGACTCGTGCTCTGTGACTCGTGACTCGTGACTACTGTGACTCTGTGACTCCTGTGACTCCTGTGACTCCTGTGACTCCTGTGACTCGTGTGACTCGTGTGACTCCTGTAACTCGTGTGACTCCTGTGACTCGTGTGACTCTTTGACTCGTGTGACTCCGTGTGACTCCTGTGACTCGTGTGACATCGTTTGACCTCGTGTGACTCCTGTGACTCCTGTGACTCGTGTGACTCCTGTGACTCGTGTGACTCCTGTGACTCCTGTGACTCGTGTGCACTCCTGTGACATCGTGTGACTCCTGTGACTCCTGTGACTCGTGTGACTCCTGTGACTCGTGTGACTCCTGTGACTCCTGTGACTCTCCTGTGACTCGTGTGACTCCTGTGACTCGTGTGACTCCTGTGACTCGTGTGACTCCTGTGCTCGTGTGACTCGTGTGACCCTGTGACTCCTGTGACTCCTGTGACTCGTGTGACTCGTGTGACTCGTGACTCCTGTGACTCGTGTGACTCCTGTGACTCCTGTGACTCCTGTGACTCCTGTGACTCGTGTGACTCGTGTGACTCGTGTGACTCCTGTACTCCTGTGACTCGTGTGACTCGTGTGACTCCTGTTGACTCGTGTGACTCCTGTGACATCGTGTGACTCCTGTGACTCCTGTGACTCGTGTGACTCCTGTGACTCGTGTGACTCGTGTGACTCCCTGTGACTCCTGTGACTCCTGTGACTCCTGTGACTCTTGTGACTCCCTGTGACTCCTGTGACTCCTGTGACTCCTTGCTCGTGACTCGTGTGACTCCTGTGACTCTGTGCCACTCCTGTGACTCTGTGACTCCGTGTGACTCTGTACTCCTGTGACTCGTGTGACTCCGTGACTCCTGTAACTCGTGTGACTCGTGTGACTCGTGTGACTCCTGTGACTCCTGTGACTCCTGTGACTCGTGTGACTCCTGTGACTCCTGTGACTCCTGTGACTCCTGTGACTCGTGTGACTCCTGTGACTCCTGTGACTCCTGTGACTCGTGTGACTCCTGTGACTCGTGTGACTCCTGTGACTCGTGTGACTCGTGTGACTCGTGTGACTCCTGTGACTCGTGTGACTCCTGTGACTCCTGTGACTCGTGTGACTCCTGTGACTCCTGTGACTCGTGTGGCTCCTGTGACTCCTGTGACTCCTGTGACTCCTGTGACTCGTGTGACTCGTGTGACTCCTGTGACTCCTGTGACTCGTGTGACTCCTGTGACTCCTGTGACTCGTGTGACTCCTGTGACTCCTGTGACTCGTGTGACTCCTGTGACTCGTGTGACTCCTGTGACTCGTGTGACTCCTGTGACTCCTGTGACTCGTGTGACTCGTGTGACTCCTGTGACTCCTGTGACTCGTGTGACTCCTGTGACTCCTGTGACTCGTGTCACTCCTGTGACTCGTGTGACTCGTGTGACTCCTGTGACTCCTGTGACTCGTGTGACTCCTGTGACTCCTGTGACTCCTGTGACTCCTGTGACTCGTGTGACTCCTGTGACTCCTGTGACTCGTGTGACTCGTGTGACTCTTGTGACTCCTGTGACTCCTGTGACTCCTGTGACTCGTGTGGCTCCTGTGACTCGTGTGACTCGTGTGACTCCTGTGACTCCTGTGACTCGTGTGACTCCTGTGACTCCTGTGACTCGTGTGACTCCTGTGACTCCTGTGACTCCTGTGACTCCTGTGACTCCTGTGACTCGTGTGACTCGTGTCACTCCTGTGACTCCTGTGACTCGTGTCACTCCTGTGACTCGTGTGACTCGTGTGACTCCTGTGACTCCTGTGACTCGTGTGACTCGTGTGACTCCTGTGACTCCTGTGACTCCTGTGACTCCTGTGACTCCTGTGACTCGTGTGACTCGTGTCACTCCTGTGACTCCTGTGACTCGTGTCACTCCTGTGACTCGTGTGACTCGTGTGACTCCTGTGACTCCTGTGACTCGTGTGACTCCTGTGACTCGTGTGACTCGTGTGACTCCTGTGACTCCTGTGACTCGTGTGACTCGTGTGACTCCTGTGACTCCTGTGACTCGTGTGACTCCTGTGACTCCTGTGACTCCTGTGACTCCTGTGACTCCTGTGACTCGTGTGACTCGTGTCACTCCTGTGACTCCTGTGACTCGTGTGACTCCTGTGACTCCTGTGACTCGTGTGACTCGTGTGACTCCTGTGACTCCTGTGACTCCTGTGACTCCTGTGACTCGTGTGACTCGTGTGACTCCTGTGACTCCTGTGACTCGTGTGACTCCTGTGACTCCTGTGACTCATGTGACTCCTGTGACTCGTGTGACTCCTGTGACTCGTGTGACTCCTGTGACTCCTGTGACTCGTGTGACTCCTGTGACTCCTGTGACTCGTGTGACTCCTGTGACTCGTGTGACTCCTGTGACTCCTGTGACTCGTGTGACTCGTGTGACTCCTGTGACTCCTGTGACTCGTGTGACTCCTGTGACTCCTGTGACTCGTGTCACTCCTGTGACTCGTGTGACTCGTGTGACTCCTGTGACTCCTGTGACTCGTGTGACTCCTGTGACTCCTGTGACTCCTGTGACTCGTGTGACTCCTGTGACTCCTGTGACTCGTGTGACTCGTGTGACTCTTGTGACTCCTGTGACTCCTGTGACTCCTGTGACTCGTGTGGCTCCTGTGACTCGTGTGACTCGTGTGACTCCTGTGACTCCTGTGACTCGTGTGACTCGTGTGACTCGTGTGACTCCTGTGACTCCTGTGACTCGTGTGACTCCTGTGACTCCTGTGACTCGTGTGACTCCTGTGACTCCTGTGACTCCTGTGACTCCTGTGACTCCTGTGACTCGTGTGACTCGTGTCACTCCTGTGACTCCTGTGACTCGTGTCACTCCTGTGACTCGTGTGACTCGTGTGACTCCTGTGACTCCTGTGACTCGTGTGACTCGTGTGACTCCTGTGACTCCTGTGACTCCTGTGACTCCTGTGACTCCTGTGACTCGTGTGACTCGTGTCACTCCTGTGACTCCTGTGACTCGTGTCACTCCTGTGACTCGTGTGACTCGTGTGACTCCTGTGACTCCTGTGACTCGTGTGACTCGTGTGACTCCTGTGACTCGTGTGACTCGTGTGACTCCTGTGACTCCTGTGACTCGTGTGACTCGTGTGACTCCTGTGACTCCTGTGACTCGTGTGACTCCTGTGACTCCTGTGACTCCTGTGACTCCTGTGACTCCTGTGACTCGTGTGACTCGTGTCACTCCTGTGACTCCTGTGACTCGTGTCACTCCTGTGACTCGTGTGACTCGTGTGACTCCTGTGACTCCTGTGACTCGTGTGACTCGTGTGACTCCTGTGACTCCTGTGACTCCTGTGACTCCTGTGACTCCTGTGACTCGTGTGACTCGTGTGACTCCTGTGACTCCTGTGACTCGTGTGACTCCTGTGACTCCTGTGACTCATGTGACTCCTGTGACTCGTGTGACTCCTGTGACTCGTGTGACTCCTGTGACTCCTGTGACTCGTGTGACTCCTGTGACTCCTGTGACTCGTGTGACTCCTGTGACTCGTGTGACTCCTGTGACTCCTGTGACTCCTGTGACTCGTGTGACTCCTGTGACTCCTGTGACTCCTGTGACTCGTGTGGCTCCTGTGACTCGTGTGACTCCTGTGACTCCTGTGACTCGTGTGACTCCTGTGACTCCTGTGGCTCCTGTGACTCGTGTGACTCCTGTGACTCCTGTGACTCGTGTGACTCCTGTGACTCCTGTGACTCGTGTGACTCCTGTGACTCCTGTGACTCCTGTGACTCGTGTGACTCCTGTGACTCCTGTGACTCGTGTGGCTCCTGTGACTCCTGTGACTCGTGTGACTCCTGTGACTCCTGTGACTCGTGTGACTCCTGTGACTCCTGTGACTCGTGTGGCTCCTGTGACTCTTGTGACTCGTGTGGCTCCTGTGACTCCTGTGACTCCTGTGACTCCTGTGACTCCTGTGACTCCTGTGACTCGTGTGGCTCCTGTGACTCCTGTGACTCCTGTGACTCGTGTGGCTCCTGTGACTCCTGTGACTCGTGTGGCACCTGTGACTCCTGTGACTCCTGTGACTCCTGTGACTCCTGTGACTCGTGTGACTCGTGTGACTCCTGTGACTCCTGTGACTCCTGTGACTCCTGTGACTCCTGTGACTCGTGTGACTCCTGTGACTCCTGTGACTCGTGTGACTCCTGTGACTCCTGTGACTCCTGTGACTCCTGTGACTCGTGTGACTCCTGTGACTCGTGTGGCTCCTGTGACTCCTGTGACTCGTGTGGCTCCTGTGACTCCTGTGACTCGTGTGACTCCTGTGACTCCTGTGACTCGTGTGACTCCTGTGACTCCTGTGACTCCTGTGACTCGTGTGACTCGTGTTACTCGTGTGACTCGTGTGACTCCTGTGACTCGTGTGACTCCTGTGACTCGTGTGACTCCTGTGACTCCTGTGACTCCTGTGACTCGTGTGACTCGTGTTACTCGTGTGACTCCTGTGACTCCTGTGACTCGTGTGACTCGTGTTACTCGTGTGACTCGTGTGACTCCTGTGACTCGTGTGGCTCCTGTGACTCCTGTGACTCCTGTGACTCGTGTGGCTCCTGTGACTCGTGTGACTCCTGTGACTCGTGTGACTCGTGTGACTCCTGTGACTCCTGTGACTCCTGTGACTCCTGTGACTCGTGTGGCTCCTGTGACTCCTGTGACTCGTGTGGCTCCTGTGACTCCTGTGACTCCTGTGACTCCGGTCCAGGTCCTCCTCGTGCACACGTGGTTCCCTCAGGACACAGCTGGTCTGTGACAGCAGCTCGTCAGTAACTGGAGGTGCAGGGTTAAATATAAAGCAGTCCCAGTTCCCAACCTGACTCCTGCCAAATGATCTGTGGTTACAACCTGAGGAGCTTCTGGTGTGGAGAACATCTGCACATCACATCTCAGCCCAGAAGGTTAACTGGACACATGAGGAAAACAGAAAAGACACTGGCAGTCCCACAACTTGGACATTTGGACATCGTGTGGAGGACACAGTTCACAGAGTGCAGCTTTAAAACCTTTGCTTTCTCTTTGGGGCTGCTACAGCTCAGGTTTAAACTGAAGTGGACAGAGACAGAGAGAGGACAGAGAGAGGACAGAGGACAGGACAGAGACAGAGAGAGGACAGAGAGAGGACAGAGGACAGAGAGAGGACAGAGGACAGAGAGAGGACAGAGAGAGGACAGAGGACAGAGAGAGGACAGAGACAGAGAGAGGACAGAGAGAGGACAGAGGACAGAGAGAGGACAGAGACAGGACAGAGACAGAGAGAGGATAGAGACAGAGAGAGGACAGAGACAGAGAGAGGACAGAGACAGAGAGAGGACAGAGACAGAGAGAGGACAGAGAGAGGACAGAGACAGAGAGAGGACAGAGACAGAGAGAGGACAGAGAGAGGACAGAGAGAGGACAGAGACAGGACAGAGACAGAGAGAGGACAGAGACAGAGAGAGGACAGAGAGAGGACAGAGAGAGGACAGAGACAGGACAGAGACAGAGAGAGGACAGAGACAGAGAGAGGACAGAGACAGGACAGAGACAGAGAGAGGACAGAGAGAGGACAGAGAGAGGACAGAGACAGGACAGAGACAGAGACAGGACAGAGACAGAGAGAGGACAGAGACAGAGAGAGGACAGAGAGAGGACAGAGACAGGACAGAGACAGAGACAGGACAGAGACAGAGAGAGGACAGAGACAGAGAGAGGACAGAGAGAGGACAGAGACAGAGAGAGGACAGAGAGAGGACAGAGAGAGGACAGAGACAGGACAGAGAGAGGACAGAGACAGAGACAGGACAGAGACAGAGAGAGGACAGAAACAGAGAGAGGACAGAGACAGAGAGAGGACAGAGACAGAGAGAGGACAGAGAGAGGACAGAGACAGAGAGAGGACAGAGACAGAGAGAGGACAGAGAGAGGACAGAGAGAGGACAGAGACAGGACAGAGAGAGGACAGAGACAGAGAGAGGACAGAGAGAGGACAGAGAGAGGACAGAGACAGGACAGAGACAGAGAGAGGACAGAGACAGAGAGAGGACAGAGACAGGACAGAGACAGAGAGAGGACAGAGACAGAGAGAGGACAGAGAGAGGACAGAGACAGAGAGAGGACAGAGAGAGGACAGAGACAGAGAGAGGACAGAGAGAGGACAGAGAGAGGACAGAGAGAGGACAGAGACAGGACAGAGACAGAGAGAGGACAGAGAGAGGACAGAGAGAGGACAGAGAGAGGACAGAGAGAGGACAGAGAGAGGACAGAGACAGGACAGAGACAGAGACAGGACAGAGACAGAGAGAGGACAGAGACAGAGAGAGGACAGAGACAGAGAGAGGACAGAGAGAGGACAGAGAGAGGACAGAGACAGGACAGAGACAGAGAGAGGACAGAGAGAGGACAGAGAGAGGACAGAGAGAGGACAGAGAGAGGACAGAGACAGGACAGAGACAGAGACAGGACAGAGACAGAGAGAGGACAGAGACAGAGAGAGGACAGAGACAGAGAGAGGACAGAGAGAGGACAGAGGACAGGTGTGTTGTGTTTGTGAGAATGCAGCAGGTGCAGAGAGACCTGAGTAACTCCTGCAGGAGGAAGAGGATGATTTATTGATTAATTGATTTATTGTTTTATTGATTGATTGATTTATTGATTAATTGATTGAGTAACGTTGCAGTTAAAGATTGCTACCTAAAGGTAAGGATGTAATGTAGTTAAGCTTTTAGCCGCAGGTTAAGTGCAGCCTCCGTCCCTGGTTAGGGTTAGCGATGTTAGTAAAGTTACACATAAATACACATAAACATATATGGACACATCTGTCCACTGTACAGCTCAGGACAGTTCAGTGTTCACACTGCTGATCTTCTTTAAGCCAGCATTTTAGTTTTGTGGAAAAAAGTCTAATGTCCGACTTAAGCTCCAGCGGCAGAGAGTTCCATGAGTGTGAAGCTTTCAGTGAGAACGTCCGGCTTCTTCTCACTCTGCACTTCACACATTCCACAAGGAGCACAACCATGAAGACACTGAAAGCTTTTACACAGGAAAAACTGATGAAGTCAAGTCATCATATTGTATTTTTGAATAATTTGGCAGTGATTCCACTTTGGTTTTTGATCAAATACTTTGAGTGAGTGTAAAGGTTTCAGTACAGATTTTGTAGCAATGGCACAGTGTGATGTGTGAGATAAAATCGTGCAGCTTGGATAAACATGGTCCAATCAACAAAGCAGTTTTTATTTGTCTTTAGTGTTTTTGTCGTTTTCTTAACGTGGGCTTCAAATCTGAGTTTAGACTCCAGAACTAACCCAGGTCCTGGAACTCACTCAGACTTTAAATACTTTTAATGTTTTACTCTGATACTTTACTACTTTTACTGCAGTAATGTATACTGTTGAATACTTGTACTTTAGTAATAGTACTTGTACCATTACTTTTACTCACACGAGACTCTCCCACCCCCAGAGACGCGTCCCTGCTCACAGGACACCCAGGGACACGAGAGACAGCACTTCATCCACCGCCGAGACGGTCCAGGTCCAGGTCCAGGTCTGGGTCCAGGTCTGGGTCCAGGTCTGGGTCCAGGTCTGGGTCCAGGTCCAGGTCTGGGTCCAGGTCTGGGTCCAGGTCTGGGTCTGGGGTCCAGGTCTGGGGTCCAGGTCTGGGTCCAGGTCCAGGTCTGGGGTCCAGGTCCAGGTCCAGGTCTGGGTCTGGGGTCCAGGTCTGGGTCCAGGTCTGGGTCCAGGTCCAGGTCTGGGTCTGGGTCCAGGTCTGGGTCTGGGTCTGGGTCCAGGTCCAGGTCTGGGTCCAGGTCCAGGTCTGGGTCTGGGTCCAGGTCCAGGTCCGGGTCCGGGTCTGGGTCCAGGTCCAGGTCTGGGTTCAGGTCCGGGTCCAGGGCTGGGTCTGGGTCTGGGTCCAGGTCCAGGTCCAGGTCCAGGTCTGGGTCCAGGTCCAGGTCTGGGTCCAGGTCCAGGTCTGGGTCCAGGTCTGGGTCCAGGTCTGGGGTCCAGGTCTGGGTCCAGGTCCAGGTCTGGGGTCCAGGTCCAGGTCCAGGTCTGGGTCTGGGGTCCAGGTCTGGGTCCAGGTCCAGGTCTGGGTCTGGGTCCAGGTCCAGGTCCAGGTCTGGGGTCCAGGTCCAGGTCTGGGTCTGGGTCTGGGTCCAGGTCCAGCTCTGGGTCCAGGTCCAGGTCTGGGTCTGGGTCCAGGTCCAGGTCCGGGTCCGGGTCTGGGTCCAGGTCCAGGTCTGGGTTCAGGTCCGGGTCCAGGGCTGGGTCTGGGTCTGGGTCCAGGTCCAGGTCCAGGTCCAGGTCTGGGTCCAGGTCCAGGTCTGGGTCCAGGTCTGGGTCCAGGTCCAGGTCTGGGTCCAGGTCTGGGTCCAGGTCCAGGTCTGGGTCCAGGTATGGGTCCAGGTCCAGGTCTGGGGTCCAGGTCCAGGTCTGGGTCTGGGTCTGGGTCCAGGTCCAGGTCTGGGGTCCAGGTCCAGGTCTGGGTCCAGGTATGGGTCCAGGTCCAGGTCTGGGTCCAGGTATGGGTCCAGGTCCAGGTCTGGGGTCCAGGTCCAGGTCTGGGTCTGGGTCTGGGTCCAGGTCCAGGTCTGGGGTCCAGGTCCAGGTCTGGGTCCAGGTCTGGGTCCAGGTCTGGGGTCCAGGTCCAGGTCTGGGTCCAGGTCTGGGTCCAGGTCTGGGGTCCAGGTCTGGGGTCCAGGTCCAGGTCTGGGGTCCAGGTCCGGGTCCGGGTCCAGGTCTGGGGTCCAGGTCTGGGTCCAGGTCTGGGGTCCAGGTCTGGGGTCCAGGTTCAGGTCCAGGTCTGGGTCCAGGTCCAGGTCTGGGGTCCAGGTCCAGGTCTGGGGTCCAGGTCCAGGTCCAGGTCTGGGTCCAGGTCTGGGTCCGGATCCAGGTCTGGGTCCAGGTCTGGGTCCAGGTCCAGGTCTGGGTCCAGGTCTGGGTCCAGGTCCAGGTCTGGGGTCCAGGTCCAGGTCTGGGTCCAGGTCCAGGTCCAGGTCCAGGTCTGGGTCCAGGTCCAGGTCTGGGTCCAAGTCTGGGTCCAGGTCTGGGTCTGGGTCCAGGTCCAGGTCTGGGTCCAGGTCCAGGTCTGGGTCCAAGTCTGGGTCCAGGTCTGGGTCTGGGTCCAGGTCTGGGGTCCAGGTCTGGGGTCCAGGTCTGGGTCCAAGTCTGGGTCCAGGTCTGGGTCTGGGTCCAGGTCCAGGTCTGGGGTCCAGGTCCAGGTCTGGGGTCCAGGTCTGGGGTCCAGGTCTGGGTCCAGGTCTGGGTCCAGGTCCAGGTCCAGGTCTGGGTCCAGGTCCAGGTCCGGGTCCAGGTCTGGGTCCAGGTCTGGGTCCAGGTGTGGGTCCAGGTCCAGGTCCGGGTCCAGGTCCAGGTCTGGGTCCAGGTCCAGGTCTGGGTCCAGGTCTGGGTCCAGGTCTGGGTCCAGGTCCAGGTCTGGGTCCAGGTCTGGGTCCAGGTCTGGGGTCCAGGTCCAAGTCCAGGTCCAGGTCCAGGTCCAGGTGCAGGTCTGGGTCCAGGTCCAGGTCCAGGTCCAGGTGCAGGTCCAGGTCTGGGTCCAGGTCCAGGTCCAGGTCCGGGTCCAGGTCTGGGTCCAGGTCTGGGTCCAGGTCAGGGTCCAGGTCTGGGGTCCAGGTCCAGGTCTGGGTCCAGGTCCAGGTCCAGGTCCAGGTCCAGGTCTGGGTCCAGGTCCAGGTCTGGGTCCAGGTCTGGGTCAAGGTCTGGGGTCCAGGTCTGGGTCCAGGTCTGGGTCCAGGTCTGGGGTCCAGGTCCAGGTCTGGGTCCAGGTCTGGGGTCCAGGTCCAGGTCTGGGTCCAGGTCTGGGTCCAGGTCCAGGTCTGGGTCCAGGTCCAGGTCCAGGTCCAGGTCTGGGGTCCAGGTCCGGGTCCAGGTCCAGGTCTGGGGTCCAGGTCCAGGTCTGGGGTCCAGGTCTGGGGTCCAGGTCCAGGTCTGGGGTCCAGGTCCAGGTCTGGGGTCCAGGTCTGGGGTCCAGGTCCAGGTCTGGGCCCAGGTCCAGGTCCAGGTCTGGGTCCAGCTCTGGGTCCAGGTCCAGGTCCAGGTCTGGGTCCAGGTGTGGGTCCAGGTCTGGGTCCAGGTCCAGGTCTGGGTCCAGGTGTGGGTCCAGGTCTGGGTCCAGGTCCGGGTCCAGGTCCAGGTCTGGGTCCAGGTCCAGGTCTGGGTCCAGGTCTGGGTCCAGGTCTGGGTCCAGGTCCAGGTCTGGGTCCAGGTCTGGGTCCAGGTCTGGGGTCCAGGTCCAAGTCCAGGTCCAGGTCCAGGTCCAGGTGCAGGTCTGGGTCCAGGTCCAGGTCCAGGTCCAGGTCCAGGTCCAGGTGCAGGTCCAGGTCTGGGTCCAGGTCCGGGTCCAGGTCTGGGTCTAGGTCTGGGGTCCAGGTCCAGGTCTGGGTCCAGGTCCAAGTCCAGGTCCAGGTCCAGGTCCAGGTGCAGGTCTGGGTCCAGGTCCAGGTCCAGGTCCAGGTGCAGGTCTGGGTCCAGGTCCAGGTCCAGGTCCAGGTGCAGGTCTGGGTCCAGGTCCAGGTCCAGGTCCAGGTGCAGGTCCAGGTCTGGGGTCCAGGTCCAAGTCCAGGTCCAGGTCCAGGTCCAGGTGCAGGTCCAGGTCTGGGTCCAGGTGCAGGTCCGGGTCTGGGTCCAGGTCCAGGTCCAGGTCCAGGTGCAGGTCAGGGTCCAGGTCCAGGTCCGGGTCCGGGTCCAGGTCCGGGTCCAGGTCTGGGTCCAGGTCTGGGGTCCAGGTCCAGGTCTGGGTCCAGGTGCAGGTCTGGGTCCAGGTCCAGGTCCGGGTCCAGGTCCAGGTCCAGGTCCAGGTCTGGGTCCAGGTCTGGGGTCCAGGTCCAGGTCCAGGTCCAGGTGCAGGTCTGGGTCCAGGTCCAGGTCCGGGTCCAGGTCCAGGTCCAGGTCCGGGTCTGGGTCCAGGTCTGGGGTCCAGGTCCAGGTCCAGGTCCGGGTCCAGGTCCGGGTCCAGGTCCGGGTCTGGGTCCAGGTCTGGGGTCCAGGTCCAGGTCTGGGTCCAGGTCCAGGTCCAGGTCCAGGTCTGGGTCCAGGTCCAGGTCCAGGTCTGGGGTCCAGGTCCAGGTCCAGGTCCAGGTCCAGGTCCAGGTCCAGGTCCAGTAAGAATCCAAACAGTAAACAGAGACTGTTTATGAAGGCGTCTGTACAACAGTGCCTCCCTCTGGTGGACAGGAGCATGTACTGCACTGAGCCTGTACAACAGTGCCTCCCTCTGGTGGACAGGAGCATGTACTGCACTGAGCCTGACAGATGATGAGATGTTCATGTTTATCGTTTCTTTTCGTGTTACTGTTTGTTTTAATGACTCTTTATATTTGTTCTTGTGTGTTTTATATTGGAGATGTTTTATTTGCTGGAGTACAGCGCTTTGGCCCACGGTGGTGATTCTAAAGTTCTCTAGAAACAAACTTGGATTGGAGTTGGATTGGAGTCTGCTGAAGGTTACAGTGCTGTGGAACAAAACTGACATTTTAACTTATTTTAGTTTTAACCATAAACATGGAGCAGCAGTAAAGTTTCCCAGCTTTAGCTTTGATGAGGCGACTTTAGATAAAAGCATAAAGCTCCCATCCCACGCTGCTGAGTGTAGCTGGAGTTTACCTCTGCGCCGCTCAGAGCCGAGGTCACCGTGCCCCGGAGCGGCCGCGCCCACACCGGGGAGCGGCGGCAGCGGGGAGCGCCCTGACACTTCCCGGAGGGGCTGACGCTAAAATTAAACTTTTAATAATATTTTCCATGCATCAAAACAATGTCATTTTTATTGCTCCTTCATTTGTTTGTGCCCAGAGTCAAACCCCGCTGCCGGAGTCTGTGCCTCCCTGCCACAGACGCCGCCGGTGAGGCCCTGAGCCGTGAATATTCAGGGGCGTTTCGTTTGGAAATCAAGCCGCACTCCAGCGTGAGCACGTTTTTACACAAGAACCTGCACCGTTTCTACTCAACTTTGATAAATCAGGGCCATTTCCACGGAGAGAGCGCCACCTCTGGAGCTGGAGAAGCACTGCATAAATCTGACATTTCATTTATTCACACACAGCTTACCTTAAACGCTTTTATTTAGAAAAACAGAATCACACAGAATTATCACTTCACAAAAACATTTTACCAACAAATAAAAGTGACCCACAACCAGTTTTTCCATCACCAGGGGCCACCACAGACGGAGGGCCCTCAGGAACATACTGCAGCTGTTGTTGTTGTTGTTGTTGTTGTTTCTATAAATGCATGACTCTGCAGGAAGTGAGCAGTAAACACAGGAGAAGTTTAAACTCTGCTCCAGACTCTGGCCCTGCTCCTCTGTGGAGCTCTGTGTCTCCATCTAGTGGTCAACAACAACAACAACAACAACAACAACAACAACAACAACAACTACTACTACTACTACCACTGCACAGAAACCACATGTGTTCTCCAGAAGTCAGCAGGTGGGTCAGGAGCCCACAGTGGGTGAGGGGCCCACAGTGGGTGAGGGGCCCACAGTGGGTGAGGGGAGGTTGAATGCAGGGTTGAGTATTTTCTGGTTATGAAAGTGAACAGTGATTTTAAACACGAGGCATAAAGGAAGGAGAGAAAACGTAAAGTAAAACATAAAGAGCCATGAGTTCGCAGGAAGCCTCAGGCTCAGACGCTGTTACTGCAGATATTCCACTCAGACAGTTTTACTGCAGATATTCCACTCAGACAGTTTTACTGCAGATATTCCAGCGCGTGGCTGAATAATAACGAGCTGTGTTCTCCTGCGTCAGAAAACCTGAACAAATGTTCGTAAATGTTTTTAAACACCAAAACCGACGCCGCTCTGTCTCCTCGCGTCCCGGTCGTCACTAAACTCGTCCACAGACACCGACGCAGCGTACAGATGTAATACCGACTTACAACAGCAGGCGGCGCTAGTCACTACACTCTCACCCTGTCTATGTTAAGTACAAACAAAGAAACTGACTTTGAAAAAAAACAATGCTGCAAAAACTCAAAGCAACAGGATCCCTCAGGATTTTTGAGTTTTGGTGATCAACTCAAAATCTCAAGTTTTCAACAACTCATATTTTTTTACTCAACAAATTTAACGTTCATACATCTAAAAACTTTAAGTTTCCCTCACTATCTTTATTTTTTCCAGCTCATCTTACAGCAACTGACTCCACTGTTCAGAAAAAGTATTATTGATAATAATAAAAACTAAATATACTACATTTAACAAAAGAATCACTTTTTCTGAACTCTGTAAGTTTGCTGTAAGATGAGTAAAAAAATAATGACAGAGAGAAAAACTTAAACATTAGAAAAGTTTTTAGACGAATGAACATCAAATTAAGTGAAAGTGTGGAAAACTTGAGATTTTGAGTTGGCCCCAAAAATCTTGAGGGATCCTTTGCCTTGAGTTATTGAGTTTTTACAGTGTATTTGTTTAAAAATCTAACTTTAAAACACTTTTTAGCCAAGAGTCAGTGTCTTTTGTAATGTTTTTATAGAAATATATGGAGACAAACATGAAAATAAAGTTTGGGATGGAGGGAAGTTGTTTTGTTGGGGTCTGGGTGGGGTTTTGGTGAATTTAAGGAGGACCTGACTTTGGGAACGGCTGGGATAAAATAATTTTAAGTTTATGTCTTTCTCGGGGAATCAATAATCATACGCTGCATTAAAGTCGAGTATTTACAGGCAGTGCTTTACTCTGAACTGCAGGGGGAGCTCTGCAGAGGAAACTGGAGCGAGTCACTGAGTTCTGCTTTAAAGTTCGTACGAGCCTGTGAACGGAGCGCACAACCAGAGCGCTCCCTCGACGACGCCACGAACAACTGCAGCTGAAATTTAAAAATATGTTTAAATATTAAAGTCAAACATGGGGTGATGTGGTCTCGCTCTGTAGGCTACGAAAATGGTTATTATTATTTAATTTTACATATTCACAAATAAAACTAATAATGTCAGTAATTTTACTTCAAAACTTTTAAATTGTTTAATGCCATTTGGAATCAATGTTCTTTACCGCTCCTGCAGCTCTGAGACAGTTTCTGATGTTTCGCAGCAGTTTTTTGTAGATAACTTTGCTGTGTTCATTCAAACTGGCATAGATTTTGCCTCAGGTGTGGATTTTTAGATGAATTTTAAGGATTTTTTTGTTTTAAATCCTAATAAAAATGTGTCTAAAACCAGTGCCAACTTTACCTCTAAGACATTTTTTGTGCCATTGACTCCCATTAAAACAACATTTTTATTCTACACTGTCACTGCAATATAATTTCACATTTTTATCAAGTATTTCATGGATTCATGACAGTGAGGGATTGGAATTTTAGTTTTTATTGTTTTTCCCTAGGTGGAGCCATTTGCCCATCTATGGTAGACAGAGGTATAAATGTGGAGATGGCCACATTAGTGTTTGTATAAATGACCAAGCCTACAAGGAAAATAAAAACATGTTTGAACTAAAATGATTTGGGTGAGTTTTTGTCATAAATTGGTGTGAAAGTGTTTGTTGAGAAATGAGTTTGTTTGTGTTTGCGTGAGCACAAATCCAAAATGTAGTTCTTACAGAGATGTGCACATCAGGGCAAAGTAGAAAAAGGTCCCAGACTGAGCAGAGGCAGAGGTTTGTGCTGGATGTGTCTGCACCACACAAACTGGAATTTAAGGCTTCACTTTCATAAACACAGTTAATGTTTGCTGTGTGTGATGAGGACTGAAGTTAATCATTGTAAACATGAAAAACAAAGAATTATTGACCATCAGATAATTTTTCTTTATTGGTGCATTTTTTTGTGCTTAGGGTGAAAGGTGAGAGTAAAACGTTAGAGCTGCAGGACCAGGGATAAAGTTATTTAAGGCCTTAATTTTCGCAGAATCAGTTGAATGACCTTTCCTCGCGGGAACCCAGACGGCCAACTGTGGGTGTGTCCCGGCCTTTACCATGGAGACGGTCACATGTCCAGGGAACCGGAGAGCGTCCCACGGCGCAGAGCGAGCGACGGTTCGTCAGCGTCTCTGAGCCGGGACGCCCCGCCTCAGGACGGCTCAGGGTCTGGAGGCCCGGTCCTGGTCCGGTCTGAAGCCGGCGTCGCTCGCGGTTAACCAGAGCTGGACGGACGGAGACGCAGCTGCGGAGACGAGAGGGACCACAGAGACGATCAGAACAAACCGGAGTGCAGAGCTGTCACGGTTCACTGTGCAGAGGTAAAGTCAGATGTGTCCAGACTGAGCCGGCTGCAGAGGAGCGACAGTCAACATATGGCAGAGGTGGAAGGGAACCAAGTACAAGGATTTACTTCATTTACTTAAGTACTTCATTTACTTAAGTACTTCATTTACTTAAGTACTTCATTTACTTAAGTACTTCATTTACTTAAGTACTATTTGCCTGTATCTGTACTTTTACTTTTTACTCCACTACAGTTTTTAATTGGTTTGAAGTACAAAGTATTTTAAGTTTGGTTTAAAATCATTGTCGACACACAGTACTTCAGTTTAACAGTACTGCAGTATAACAGTACTGCAGTATAACAGTACTTCAGTTTAACAGTACTTCAGTTTAACAGTACTTCAGTATAACAGTACTTCAGTTTAACAGTATTGCAGTATAACAGTACTTCAGTTTAACAGTACTTCAGTTTAACAGTACTTCAGTATAACAGTACTTCAGTATAACAGTACTTCAGTATAACAGTATTGCAGTATAACAGTACTTCAGTTTAACAGTACTTCAGTTTAACAGTACTTCAGTATAACAGTACTTCAGTTTAACAGTACTTCAGTATAACAGTATTGCAGTATAACAGTATTGCAGTATAACAGTACTGCAGTATAACAGATGAAGTAAAGTAGTACTCTTCAGAAAAACCTCAGTGCAGATTCAGTTTCTTCTGTTGCAGCGTTAATCTGTGCAAAATACTTACTACTGTACTAATACTGTACTCACAATTACATTTGAAAGTACTTGAATACTAAGTAGAAATGTTCATGTGATACATTTACTTGAGTAAATACTTGCTATTTATCTGTACTTTTACTTAAGTAAAAAATGTAGTACTTTTTCTGCCTCTGAAATCTGAGGAGAAGGATGAGGCTGAGGTTAGTGTCAGAGGAGGAGCAGAGGAGGAGCAGAGGGAGCAGAGGAGGAGCAGAGAGAGCAGAGGAGGAGCAGAGGAGGAGCAGAGGAGGAGCAGAGAGAGCAGAGGAGGAGCAGAGGGAGCAGAGGAGGAGCAGAGGAGGAGCAGAGGAGGAGCAGAGGAGGAGCAGAGGAGAGGGTCAGAGGGAGCAGAGGAGGAGCAGAGAGAGCAGAGGAGGAGCAGAGGGAGCAGAGGAGGAGCAGAGGGAGCAGAGGAGGAGCAGAGGAGGAGCAGAGGAGGAGCAGAGGAGAGGGTCAGAGGGAGCAGAGGAGGAGCAGAGGAGGAGCAGAGGAGGAGCAGAGGAGGAGCAGAGGAGGATTTCCCACCTGTCGTCTTCTTGGCCCGGTCGTCCTGGCGCCGCTCTTTCCCCGCCGCCTGACATCGACAGCGCCGCCATTTTGCAGACACTGATTCGTTCCTTTTTGGCTCCGGCGCCGCTCCCGGAGCTCCTGATTGGTCCGTCGCTGCTCGTTATGACCCGCCCCCCCGGCGCTGCTGACGAACCGCCTCCTCCCTCTTTGCTTCCTTTAGCGCTGCTGCTGCTTTTACTGCGCCCCGGCCTCCACTCTCCGCTCGCGCCGCCGCTCACGAACTTCCCCAAACTGCTGATCAGGTTCTTCCCGGCGGAGCTGCTGCTGATGCGGCCGGACTTTCCCGAGGGCTTCCCGCCGCTGTCCACGCTGCTGCTTCTCCTGACCACGCCCCCGGGTTTAACCCTCTCGCTGCTAACGACTCTGCTAAACGAGGCTAACGTCTTTCCGAATCGTCCCACACCAGGCGGACTCATCGTACGCTTCTTCGGATCGACGCCCACATTATTTTCATCTCCTTTATCGCTAGCATTTCTGTAAACAAGCCAGTCCTTCCTCCCCATTTTCCCAAACCGTCCCACATTCGGCGGACTGATCGTTCGTTTTCTTAAATCAAACTGGATCTCTTCCATTTCTGCTTTTGGGGGACTTAAACTTCGATAAACCATCCACTCACCGCTCCCGCTACGACTGAACCGTCCCGTCTCTGGACTCATTGACCTCTGCCTTAAACTTCCTTCTTCACCTTTAGGACTGCCGTACCTCATCCCAAAATAACCAGATCCACTCGGACTTATCGCTCTGGGACTCAAATTTGTTAACCTTTCGTCACTCGAGGATTTGCTAATACGACCTGAACTGCTGCTATTCCCATGTACCAGCCACTCTCCGCTCCCTGCTTTCCCGAATCTGCCTGCGACCGGCGGAAGGGCTCGTCGGACGCGGGCTCAAGTTGAACGGTCTCAGGTCGATTTGGGAATTTTCGGGACTAAAGCCACCAAAAAACGCCCCACTTCTTCCCACTTCGGTCGGACTCATGGGTCGACCGGGAGGACTGAGCGCTCGAGGACTCAAATCAAACTGCACATCGTGGCTTTCTGATCTGCTTCTGCTAATCCTCCCATCGCTACTTCCGTAAACCAACCACTCTCCGCTTCCTGCCTTTCCGAACCTTCCTATTTCTGTCGGACTCATTGGTCTAGCTACAGGACTCATCTGTCTAGCTGTTGGACTTAGCGTTCGTGGACTCCAATCAAACTGCAAATCGTCACTTTCCGACCTGCTCCTGCTAATTCTCTCGCTGCCGTTCCCATAAACCAGCCACTCTCCGCTCCCGGCTCTCCCGAACCTTCCCGTTTCTGTCGGACTCATCGTTCTTGCCAAAGGACTCATCTCTCTTGGCCTCGCCTTCATTCGCACATCCTCACTTTCTGACCTGCTCCGGCTAATCCTCCCACCGCCGCTTCCGTAAACCAGCCACTCTCCGCTCCCGGCCTTCCCAAACCTCCCCGGACTACAGCGCTCGTGGCTCTAAATCCTGCTGTTCTTCCCTCACTTTCTCATTCCCGCCACTGTACCCTCCTCCGTAGAGCATCCCTAACCTTCCCTTTTCCGGCGGACTTGTGGCTACATGCAACTTTCCAACCGCCTGCCTCCTTAGATTTTCCGGGTTTTCCTGTTTAGGCGGACTCGTGCTCATGCGCCCAGAGCTCCGGCCGTACGCTCTCCACTCGCTTCCCACCTCCTGGCTCGCTGGAGGACTGGCGGGGAAGTCTCTGTCCAAGCTGGCCTGACTTCCTTCGCTTTTCGGCACCACTTCCTCACCACTACCTTTGCTACCCAGTCCCTCAATTTCCTGTTTTTGCACCACCAACATTTCTAGAACCAACCAAGTCATCACTCACCGCTTTCCCAAGTCCTACTTCTGCTGAATCTATTTGCAAATCACTTTCCAGAGACCTCCCACTAACTTGCCCACCGTTATAACCCCCAACTTCTGCAAAATTTTCAGTTTTGGGAGAATTTTCAAGTCCTCCATCTTGTTTTCCGGTTGCACTATTTTCTTTCATGCTACTTTCAGTGCCCAAGACTTCCACTCTGACAAATCCAGTCATCTAATCCTGTCTTTCCAAATCTTTCCTCATTCCACGCCGGTTCATGGCTTCCTAATTTCCCATTTGCTTCTCCTCTGCCTGCTATATCATCTTTTTCCAGTCCATCTTCTAAGTTGCCACCTCCTTCACTTGCACCCACAACAACATCTGTCTTCTCCGTGTAACGTTCCTTTAGCTCGGCTGTATCTTTGGCCCGGTACAACCCTCCGAAACCGAGCTCCTTCTCTTTGTCGGCGATGATTCTTTGCATGCCGGAGATCTGCAGACTTCTCGACACGCTTGCGCACGTCGGAGCTTCTCTGGCGTCACTTTTAAATGACCCAAAACTATCCCTGATCATGTCCATTCCATCCAAATCTGGCAGGTCGTCGCCACTCAACGAGGGGCTTTCTTTCAGAATGTATCGTTCCACCGGTCGGACTCGCACGTTCGCTTCGGTTAAATCTTCGTCGAAATCTGGATCCGCGCCAGTCTCATTTTGGCTCAGGAACATCTCATCAGTTTCACCAAAGTCTTCCAAGTCTTGAGGACAGAAAACCTCCTCCTCGGTGATCCTCAGAAACCCCTCCTCTTCCACCGGGCTTTGCTGAAACACGGTCTTTTGCGGATTTATCGCTTCCAGATCCATCTCTTGCTCTGATAAACTCAAACACAACACCACAGAGTCGGCGAGGCTGGTAGGACATCTTGGCTTCCTCCTTCTGAACTTTTTGATCTTCTACTTGATCAATTTCCACATTTTCAGACACTGCCTCTTTCTCTTCACTGTTTGTTTTGGGACTTTCTAACCCATTTTCAGCTGCTAAAGTCTGAACTTCAGTACTGAACTCTCGCTCGTGCATCAGGCTCACTTCCTCCTCAGCTTCCTTCGCTCTGACACCGCCTGCACTCTCCAGCGTCTTCTCCGCTTTTTCTTCTTGGCAGTTTTCTGAACCTTCATTGTCTCCAGGCCTTGCAACAGCTTCAACTTCCTCTGTACGCTCTTCTAGCGGCTCGGCGTCGACTTTGCTTGCACCATCCTTGTATTCCTCTGCTGCTTTTTCTTCAAAGACATTTTCTGCACAGTCTGCTCCAGACACTTCACTGGCTGTTTGTGGAGAACTTTCTAAGCCATTTTCAGCCGAACTAAACTCTTGCATCGGTCTTGGACACACGTCTTCCTCTGATCTGTAAAGGTCACGTCTTTCTGAACTTACAGGCACGGCTTTCTCATTTGCAGCCGCTTCTAGTGACTCTAAATCGGGAATCACTCGTGCTAAGTTTGGTTCTATGATGGTCACACAAAGCGCTGCAGGTTCCACATTCGTTGCTTGACTTTCTAAGGCGTCTTGTGCGCCCAGAGGTTCTTGTGTCTCAAATGTTGTACAAGTTTCTAAGTCTGAACTTTTAGCATTGTTCACACCTGAGTTTGTCCCATTTGTGGTATCTAGAACTACTTTGATCGTCAAACTTTCCTCTTGTCTTGCAGAAAGAACTATCTCCGCTTCAGCAGTCTTGGTATCATGAAAACAGCTCTCATTTTCAACGTTCTCATCCTTTACAACTTCTTCTGGTTCGAAGCTTCTGGTGGGATTTTAGCCTAAGATCTTCTCCAACCATGTCTCGTTGAGGTGCCACCTTGTTTTCGTCAGTCGCACCGTTCAGGACTCTGACCTCTGACTTTGTTTCTTGATAACCTTCAGTTTGATCCACTTGCATTTCTTCGTCTCGTCTCTTGTCCACCATGTTCTCCTTGACTCTCACCGCCATAGAATCTGTTTTAGCTCCTTGCAGCTCACCATCTTTTCCTCTTGTATCCTGTTTTCCGTCAGAGCTCACAGCTTCAGACTTCACCTCTAAAATGCAAAATGGTTCATCGACGTCCGCGCTGCTTGGATCTTTATCTTGTAATGGCTCCCACTTGAGGTTTATTCCTTGTACTTGCACTTTATCGGTGTCTTTAGCTTCTGTACTTTCTGTTGAAGCGACCCTGCCTGGTTTCACGTCGTCTCCACCGGACGTAGCCCGGTTTCCTTCTGAACTCGGTGTGAATGCGTTCCTTCTGCTCACTGGCTGACCTGCCTGCACCGCTCGAAAGCTTTTCCGTGTATTTGTGTGGGTAAACGTAAGCGGGGCATTTCTTCTTAAAGGAGCAGACGTGGCTTTGAAAGACGTGGCAGTAACGGCTGGACTCGAGACTCTGTGGACGACAAGAGGTCAGGGATTTAGATTAGCATGAGGCAAACAGAAGCCCTCCAGACAATTTTATTCAGAAGTGCTTTTAGTGGACTGGGTTTTATGTTTTTATTGTTTTAACTGACTTTATTTTATTTATTGTTATTCTTTTGTCCTTTTCTGCACTTTGTCTTTTTATCTGTGAAGCTATAGAAATGTGTTTTTCTCAAACAAAAAGGTTGTTGTTGGACTTTAAGTGGGTTACAGGCAAGTGACCAGTTCAGAGAGGAATAATAAACTAAATATATAGCAAGGTGAAGAATTGAATTATTATTATTTAGTTATTATTCCAAATATGGTCATGGATTCTAAGTTGGTAAACACAAAGTGAGGCTCACTTCTAAAGCTCCTTGTTTAAAACTAAACCAGTGGTTCCAACCTTTTTCCCGTGGCCCTAAGCCCTGCCGCACAAACGCAGCTGAGAAGAAAATGCTTCGTTACAAACTTTTATTTACAAAAAATAACTGCAGCTGTGAGTTTCTGTTCCAGATTGTTCCCAGTTGGCTGTGTGGAATTTTAGACTTTAGAAGATTTAATAAGCAAAATATTGATTAATTTATTCATTTTTGCTGCTGACTGAAGCCTATCCCAGTAACTTTGGGCCATAGGCGGGGCACAGCCTGGACAGGGCTGACACAGACAAACAACCACTCTCACTTCCATCCACTAGGGGCAGTTTAGAGTCACCAGCTCCCGGGAGGAACCCGGAGAGAACCCACGATAACACGAGGAAGACGAGCAGACTCCAGCCAGAGTTCGAACCCAACTCAAAAATCAAACCCACAACATCCTTTCCTGAGGCGAGAACATTAACCACTCTGCCACAGACTGGGAACCTCTGAACTCTGCAACCTCTGGGAACCAAACGACTGTCAAAATCATTTCTTTAATAGTTTTGTTATTGTTGGCTAACGTCCCTGTTGTGTGAGTTATTAATGCGGAGGTTTGTGTCCCGGAGGAAGAGCAGCGAGTGGAAAAACATCAGCGCCGGTTCCTGAGCCAAATCCTGCTCCGGCGCTCGGGGGCCCCAGGTTCCTCTGAGTCCTGAGGAACTGTGGGACCTGCCTGAACTGGAACAGCGGAGTCTGCAGCTGCAGCACGGTTCTTACTGCGGTGAGGAGAGAAGAGCTCAGCACCGACAGCACTCAGCCAGGAATCTAGCACTAAATCACTGGGTTCTCAACTGGCGGGAGTGGGCCCAAAGGTGTGTACACTTCTCATGTTTTCATATAATCTCTGAACCTCTGATTGGTCCTCAGCTCCTTGTCTCACCTCTGATTGGTCCTCAGCTCCTTGTCTCACCTCTGATTGGTCCTCAGCCTCTTGTCTCACCTCTGATTGGTCCTCAGCTCCTTGTCTCACCTCTGATTGGTCCTCAGCTCCTTGTCTCACCTCTGATTGGTCCTCAGCCTCTTGTCTCACCTCTGATTGGTCTTCAGCTCCTTGTCTCACCTCTGATTGGTCTTCAGCTCCTTGTCTCACCTCTGATTGGTCTTCAGCTCCTTGTCTCACCTCTGATTGGTCCTCAGCTCCTTGTCTCACCTCTGATTGGTCCTCAGCCTCATGTCTCACCTCTGATTGGTCCTCAGCCTCTTGTCTCACCTCTGATTGGTCCTCAGCCTCTTGTCTCACCTCTGATTGGTCCTCAGCCTCTTGTCTCACCTCTGATTGGTCCTCAGCTCCTTGTCTCACCTCTGATTGGTCCTCAGCTCCTTGTCTCACCTCTGATTGGTCCTCAGCCCCTTGTCTCACCTCTGATTGGTCCTCAGCTCCTTGTCTCACCTCTGATTGGTCCTCAGCCTCTTGTCTCACCTCTGATTGGTCCTCAGCTCCTTGTCTCACCTCTGATTGGTCCTCAGCCTCTTGTCTCACCTGTGATTGGTCCTCAGCTCCTTGTCTCACCTGTGATTGGTCCTCAGCCTCTTGTCTCACCTCTGATTGGTCCTCAGCCTCTTGTCTCACCTCTGATTGGTCCTCAGCCTCTTGTCTCACCTCTGATTGGTCCTCAGCCTCTTGTCTCACCTCTGATTGGTCCTCAGCCTCTTGTCTCACCTCTGATTGGTCCTCAGCTCCTTGTCTCACCTCTGATTGGTCCTCAGCCTCTTGTCTCACCTCTGATTGGTCCTCAGCTCCTTGTCTCACCTGTGATTGGTCCTCAGCTCCTTGTCTCACCTCTGATTGGTCCTCAGCCTCTTGTCTCACCTCTGATTGGTCCTCAGCTCCTTGTCTCACCTCTGATTGGTCCTCAGCCTCTTGTCTCACCTCTGATTGGTCCTCAGCTCCTTGTCTCACCTCTGATTGGTCCTCAGCCTCTTGTCTCACCTCTGATTGGTCCTCAGCAGCAGGTCCCGGTAGCGGTCCAGCTCAGACCGGAGTCCGGCCGTGGTCTGGCTCAGGTCCTGGTTGAGTTCTTCGTGTCTGGCGGTCGCCTCCAGGACCGAGTGCAGCTCCTCGCAGAGATGAGCCGCTCGGAGCTGACAGAGCTGCAGCTGCTCCTCCAACGCCTCCACGCGCTGCAGGGCTCCGGACTCCAGAGTCCGCTTCTACACCAGGACCAGGACCAGGACCAGGACCAGGACCAGGACCAGGACCAGGACCAGGACCAAGATACAGACCAGAATCAGAGCCAAAAGACTAAACCAGGACTAAACCAGGACTAAACCAGGTCTAAACCAGGACTAAACCAGGTCTAAACCAGGTCTAAACCAGGACTAAACCAGGTCTAAACCAGGACTAATCCAGGTCTAAACCAGGACTAAACCAGGTCTAAACCAGGACTAAACCAGGACTAAACCAGGACTAAACCAGGTTTAAACCAGGACTAAACCAGGTCTAAACCAGGACTAAACCAGGACTAAACCAGGACTAAACCAGGTCTAAACCAGGACTAAACCAGGTCTAAACCAGGACTAATCCAGGTCTAAACCAGGACTAAACCAGGACTAAACCAGGTCTAAACCAGGACTAAACCAGGACTAAACCAGGTTTAAACCAGGACTAAACCAGGTCTAAACCAGGTCTAAACCAGGACTAAACCAGGTCTAAACCAGGACTAAACCAGGTCTAAACCAGGACTAATCCAGGTCTAAACCAGGACTAAACCAGGACTAAACCAGGTCTAAACCAGGACTAAACCAGGACTAAACCAGGACTAAACCAGGTCTAAACCAGGACTAAACCTGGACTAAACCAGGTCTAAACCAGGTCTAAACCAGGACTAATCCAGGTCTAAACCAGGACTAAACCAGGACTAAACCAGGTCTAAACCAGGACTAAACCAGGACTAAACCAGGTCTAAACCAGGACTAAACCAGGACTAAACCAGGTCTAAACCAGGACTAAACCAGGACTAAACCAGGTCTAAACCAGGACTAATCCAGGTCTAAACCAGGACTAAACCAGGACTAAACCAGGTCTAAACCAGGACTAAACCAGGTCTAAACCAGGACTAATCCAGGTCTAAACCAGGACTAAACCAGGACTAATCCAGGACTAAACCAGGACTAAACCAGGACTAAACCAGGTCTAAACCAGGACTAAACCAGGACTAATCCAGGACTAAACCAGGACTAAACCAGGTCTAAACCAGGTCTAAACCAGGACTAATCCAGGACTAAACCAGGACTAAACCAGGACTAAACCAGGTCTAAACCAGGACTAAACCAGGTCTAAACCAGGACTAAACCAGGACTAATCCAGGACTAAACCAGGACTAAACCAGGTCTAAACCAGGACTAAACCAGGACTAATCCAGGACTAAACCAGGACTAAACCAGGACTAAACCAGGACTAAACCAGGTCTAAACCAGGACTAAACCAGGTCTAAACCAGGACTAAACCAGGACTAATCCAGGACTAAACCAGGACTAAACCAGGACTAAACCAGGTCTAAACCAGGACTAAACCAGGACTAAACCAGGTCTAAACCAGGACTAAACCAGGTCTAAACCAGGACTAAACCAGGACTAATCCAGGTCTAAACCAGGACTAAACCAGGACTAAACCAGGACTAAACCAGGACTAAACCAGGTCTAAACCAGGACTAAACCAGGACTAATCCAGGTCTAAACCAGGACTAAACCAGGACTAAACCAGGTCTAATCCAGGTCTAAACCAGGACTAAACCAGGACTAAACCAGGTCTAACCCAGGACTCAACCAGGACTAATCCAGGTCTAAACCAGGACTAAACCAGGACTAATCCAGGTCTAAACCAGGACTAATCCAGGTCTAAACCAGGACTAATCCAGGTCTAAACCAGGACTAAACCAGGACTAAACCAGGTCTAAACCAGGACTAAACCAGGTCTAAACCAGGACTAAACCAGGACTAATCCAGGTCTAAACCAGGACTAAACCAGGACTAAACCAGGTCTAAACCAGGACTAAACCAGGTCTAAACCAGGACTAAACCAGAGTAACTAGGTCTAAACTATGATCCAGATTATAATCACCGGTCAAAGGTTCTGACCTCAGTCCTGAGCTGATCCAGTTCTTGGTCCAGAGTCTCTGCGGTGGTCTTCAGGTCCAGCAGCTCCAAGGACAGTTCCCCCAGAGACCTGTCCCCTCCAGTCTGGACCCAGCGGGTCTGGGACTGAGGTCTGTCCTGGCTCCAGTCCCAGTCCCGGTCCCAGTCCCAGTCCCAGTCCCAGTCCCAGTCCGGCTGAGGCAGTGAGACTCCGGTCCAGCTCACGTTCCTCAGCTGCTCTGTGAGGTCCTGGTCTGGGACTCGGCTCTGGACTTCCACTGTGATCCCTGCACTCTGGGCCAGGAAACCCCACACATCCTGCAACAAACAAACAAACAAACAAACAAACAAACAAACAAACAAAGACTTAGCACTGGCTTCATTTACCCAGACACTTCTCCACATGAACCCAGACCCACACAGTCCCAGTCCTAGTCCTGGTCTCTGGTCCTGGGTGGTCCACACCTGAACAGCAGAACTGTATTCAGCTAGCAGCCAATCACACGAGGACCAACCAGGAACATTTATCTTTATGTGAGAGAAGCTGGGCTCCAAAGACTGCAGTTTGATTTTGTTGGAGACTACAGGATTTTCTAACTGTATTTTGTGCTTGCAACCTGCATAAAAATAAGACTTTTACAAAAACACTGATTAACAAATGTTTTACCAACACAAAACATTCAGAATTAGACTAAGTTAGGCCTAAAGTCAACGCTCAGACTGACGCTGAATGAAGAGGCGAGCCACGAGCGTTTCTGAGGAAGCCGAGCCAAACCACTGCTCTCAGATCTGCAGGTGTCTGGACCGCCCTCTGCCTCTCTGACCAGGTTCCTGCGTTAGCCTCCTGCATTAGCCTCCTGCATTAGCCTCATGTGTTAGCCTCCTGCGTTAGGCTCCTGCATTAGCTTCCTGCATTAGCCTCCTGCGTTAAGCTCCTGCATTAGCCTCCTGCGTTAGCCTCCTGCATTAGCCTCCTGCGTTAAGCTCCTGCATTAGCCTCCTGTGTTAGCCTCCTGCGTTAAGCTCCTGCATTAGCCTCCTGCTTTAGGTTCCTGCATTAGCCTCCTGTGTTAGCCTCCTGCGTTAGGCTCCTGCATTAGCCTCCTGCGTTAAGCTCCTGCATTAGCCTCCTGCTTTAGGTTCCTGCATTAGCCTCCTGTGTTAGCCTCCTGCGTTAGGTTCCTGCATTAGCCTCCTGCATTAGCCTCCTGTGTTAGCCTCCTGCGTTAGGCTCCTGCATTAGCCTCCTGCGTTAAGCTCCTGCATTAGCCTCCTGCGTTAGCCTCCTGCATTAGCCTCCTGCGTTACGCTCCTGCATTAGCCTCCTGCGTTAGGTTCCTGCGTTAGCCTCCTGCATTAGCCTCCTGCGTTAGGTTCCTGCGTTAGCCTCCTGCATTAGCCTCCTGTGTTAGCCTCCTGCGTTAGCCTCCTGCGTTAGGCTCCTGCATTAGCCTCCTGCGTTAGCCTCCTGTGTTAGCCTCCTGCATTAGGCTTCTGCGTTAGGTTCCTGCGTTAGCCTCCTGTATTAGGCTCCTGCGTTAGCCTCCTGCATTAGCCTCCTGCATTAGCCTCATGTGTTAGCCTCCTGCGTTAGGCTCCTGCATTAGCTTCCTGCATTAGCCTCCTGCGTTAAGCTCCTGCATTAGCCTCCTGCGTTAGCCTCCTGCATTAGCCTCCTGCGTTAAGCTCCTGCATTAGCCTCCTGTGTTAGCCTCCTGCGTTAGGCTCCTGCATTAGGCTTCTGTGTTAGATTCCTGAGTTAGCCTCCTGCATTAGCCTCCTGCATTAGCCTCCTGTGTTAGCCTCCTGTGGTAGCCTCCTGCGTTAGCCTCCTGTGTTAGCCTCCTGCGTTAGCCTCCTGTGTTAGCCTGCTGCGTTAGCCTCCTGCGTTAGCCTCCTGTGTTAGCCTCCTGTGTTAGCCTGCTGCGTTAGCCTCCTGTGTTAGCCTCCTGTGTTAGCCTCCTGTGTTAGCCTGCTGCGTTAGCCTCCTGCGTTAGCCTCCTGTGTTAGCCTCCTGTGTTAGCCTCGTGTGTTAGCCTCCTGTGTTAGCCTCGTGTGTTAGCCTCCTGCGTTAGCCTCCTGTTAAAGATGGCACCTGTAAAGAGAAACGTTGCGTTGTGTGGTCAGAGCGTAACCTGTTGGTGCTGACTCTGGATCAGCCTCAGCTCCTCCTCTTTCTCCTTCACTTCCTGTCGCAGGTCTGTCAGCTGACGCTCCTCTAGCTCCGCCCCCAGCAGCCTCAGGTCGCTAAGCCGCGCCTCCAGACGCTCTCGCTCTGCCCTCTCCTTATCACACCTGGAACAAAACAGAGAGGATCATGGGAGATTTCTGACACAACCTTTAACCTTTGTCCTGGAGGGCTATGGCACGCCCCCTGGTGGACGCCGCAGACCTCCTGACGACGCCATTTTCCTAGAACTGAGGGAGGTGCAGAAACCAGGCAGAGACAGAGGAGGAGAACTGAGGGAGGAGCAGAAACCAGGCAGAGACAGAGGAGGAGAACTGAGGGAGGAGCAGAAACCAGGCAGAGACGGAGGAGGAGAACTGAGGGAGGAGCAGAAACCAGGCAGAGACGGAGGAGGAGAACTGAGGGAGGAGGAGAAACCAGGCAGAGACGGAGGAGGAGAACTGAGGGAGGAGCAGAAACCAGGCAGAGACGGAGGAGGAGAACTGAGGGAGGAGCAGAGACGGAGGAGGAGAACTGAGGGAGGAGCAGAAACCAGGCAGAGACGGAGGAGGAGAACTGAGGGAGGAGCAGAAACCAGGCAGAGACGGAGGAGGAGAACTGAGGGAGGAGCAGAAACCAGGCAGAGACGGAGGAGGAGAACCGAGGGAGGAGCAGAGACGGAGGAGGAGAACCGAGGGAGGAGCAGAGACAGAGGAGGAGAACCGAGGGAGGAGGAGAAGGCAAACGAAGCCTGCCCCTGGGCCTGCAGTACCACCGGGGTCCAGCAGGGGGCGGTTTATGGACGAACCTGGACTTGAGGTCAAACAGAGCGAGTTGTGCCCCGAGACACTGCAGCTTCAGGCCGGCCCCCTCCCGCACGCGCGCCTCCATCTGCGCAGAGAGAACAGAGCATTTACCCCTGAACCAGAGGGTCCGGGCTCCATTGCGAGTTAGGGCCAGCGGTGCCGCACCTGCTTCTGGAGTCCGGAGGCGGCGCTCAGGTAAGCGTCCAGATGTTTCAGATCTCTGGGCGACTTCTTCTTTAGCTCCGCCTCGATCTGCAGTTCCAGCGCCTGATTGGTCGCCTCCAGACGCCCCACCTGCCATATAAGGACACAAGGAAACAGGAAGAGGAAGCAGAGGAAGGACAGAGGAAAGGACAGAGAGAGGAGGAAGGATAAAGAGAAGGATCAGGACTAAACCAGGACTAAACCAGGACTAAACCAGGTCTAAACCAGGTCTAAACCAGGACTAAACCAGGTCTAAACCAGGTCTAAACCAAGTCTAAACCAGGACTAAACCAGGACTAAACCAGGACTAAACCAGGTCTAAACCAGGACTAAACCAGGACTAAACCAGGACTAAACCAGGACTAAACCAGGTCTAAACCAGGTCTAAACCAGGACTAAACCAGGACTAAACCAGGACTAAACCAGGACTAAACCAGGTCTAAACCAGGACTAAACCAGGTCTAAACCAGGACTAAACCAGGCATAAACCAGGACTAAACCAGGTCTAAACCAGGTCTAAACCAGGACTAAACCAGGACTAAACCAGGACTAAACCAGGACTAAACCAGGCATAAACCAGGACTAAACCAGGACTAAACCAGGTCTAAACCAGGTCTAAACCAGGACTAAACCAGGACTAAACCAGGTCTAAACCAGGTCTAAACCAGGACTAAACCAGGACTAAACCAGGACTAAACCAGGCATAAACCAGGACTAAACCAGGACTAAACCAAGTCTAAACCAGGTCTAAACCAGGACTAAACCAGGTCTAAACCAGGACTAAACCAGGACTACACCAGGACTAAACCAGGTCTAAACCAGGTCTAAACCAGGACTAAACCAGGACTAAACCAGGACTAAACCAGGTCTAAACCAGGACTAAACCAGGTCTAAACCAGGTCTAAACCAGGCATAAACCAGGACTAAACCAGGACTAAACCAGGTCTAAACCAGGTCTAAACCAGGACTAAACCAGGATTAAACCAGGACTAAACCAGGTCTAAACCAGGTCTAAACCAGGCATAAACCAGGACTAAACCAGGAATAAACCAGGACTAAACCAGGTCTAAACCAGGTCTAAACCAGGACTAAACCAGGACTAAACCAGGTCTAAACCAGGACTAAACCAGGACTAAACCAGGACTAAACCAGGACTAAACCAGGCATAAACCAGGACTAAACCAGGACTAAACCAGGTCTAAACCAGGACTAAACCAGGACTAAACCAGGTCTAAACCAGGTCTAAACCAGGTCTAAACCAGGCATAAACCAGGACTAAACCAGGACTAAACCAGGTCTAAACCAGGTCTAAACCAGGCATAAACCAGGACTAAACCAGGTCTAAACCAGGACTAAACCAGGACTAAACCAGGACTAAACCAGGACTAAACCAGGTCTAAACCAGGTCTAAACCAGGACTAAACCAGGTCTAAACCAGGTCTAAACCAGGACTAAACCAGGACTAAACCAGGACTAAACCAGGTCTAAACCAGGTCTAAACCAGGACTAAACCAGGTCTAAACCAGTACTAAACCAGGACTAAACCAGGTCTAAACCAGGTCTAAACCAGGCATAAACCAGGACTAAACCAGGACTAAACCAGGACTAAACCAGGTCTAAACCAGGTCTAAACCAGGCATAAACCAGGACTAAACCAGGTCTAAACCAGGACTAAACCAGGACTAAACCAGGACTAAACCAGGACTAAACCAGGTCTAAACCAGGTCTAAACCAGGACTAAACCAGGACTAAACCAGGTCTAAACCAGGACTAAACCAGGACTAAACCAGGACTAAACCAGGTCTAAACCAGGTCTAAACCAGGACTAAACCAGGTCTAAACCAGTACTAAACCAGGACTAAACCAGGTCTAAACCAGGTCTAAACCAGGCATAAACCAGGACTAAACCAGGACTAAACCAGGACTAAACCAGGTCTAAACCAGGTCTAAACCAGGCATAAACCAGGACTAAACCAGGTCTAAACCAGGTCTAAACCAGGACTAAACCAGGACTAAACCAGGTCTAAACCAGGACTAAACCAGGACTAAACCAGGACTAAACCAGGTCTAAACCAGGACTAAACCAGGTCTAAACCAGGACTAAACCAGGTCTAAACCAGGTCTAAACCAGGACTAAACCAGGTCTAAACCAGGTCTAAACCAGGACTAAACCAGGACTAAACCAGGTCTAAACCAGGTCTAAACCAGGACTAAACCAGGTCTAAACCAGGACTAAACCAGGTCTAAACCAGGACTAAACCAGGACTAAACCAGGTCTAAACCAGGTCTAAACCAGGACTAAACCAGGTCTAAACCAGGTCTAAACCAAGTCTAAACCAGGACTAAACCAGGACTAAACCAGGACTAAACCAGGTCTAAACCAGGACTAAACCAGGACTAAACCAGGACTAAACCAGGACTAAACCAGGTCTAAACCAGGTCTAAACCAGGACTAAACCAGGACTAAACCAGGACTAAACCAGGACTAAACCAGGTCTAAACCAGGACTAAACCAGGTCTAAACCAGGACTAAACCAGGCATAAACCAGGACTAAACCAGGTCTAAACCAGGTCTAAACCAGGACTAAACCAGGACTAAACCAGGACTAAACCAGGACTAAACCAGGCATAAACCAGGACTAAACCAGGACTAAACCAGGTCTAAACCAGGTCTAAACCAGGACTAAACCAGGACTAAACCAGGTCTAAACCAGGTCTAAACCAGGACTAAACCAGGACTAAACCAGGACTAAACCAGGCATAAACCAGGACTAAACCAGGACTAAACCAAGTCTAAACCAGGTCTAAACCAGGACTAAACCAGGTCTAAACCAGGACTAAACCAGGACTACACCAGGACTAAACCAGGTCTAAACCAGGTCTAAACCAGGACTAAACCAGGACTAAACCAGGACTAAACCAGGACTAAACCAGGTCTAAACCAGGACTAAACCAGGACTACACCAGGACTAAACCAGGTCTAAACCAGGACTAAACCAGGTCTAAACCAGGTCTAAACCAGGCATAAACCAGGACTAAACCAGGACTAAACCAGGTCTAAACCAGGTCTAAACCAGGACTAAACCAGGATTAAACCAGGACTAAACCAGGTCTAAACCAGGTCTAAACCAGGCATAAACCAGGACTAAACCAGGAATAAACCAGGACTAAACCAGGTCTAAACCAGGTCTAAACCAGGACTAAACCAGGACTAAACCAGGTCTAAACCAGGACTAAACCAGGACTAAACCAGGACTAAACCAGGACTAAACCAGGCATAAACCAGGACTAAACCAGGACTAAACCAGGTCTAAACCAGGACTAAACCAGGACTAAACCAGGTCTAAACCAGGTCTAAACCAGGTCTAAACCAGGCATAAACCAGGACTAAACCAGGACTAAACCAGGTCTAAACCAGGTCTAAACCAGGCATAAACCAGGACTAAACCAGGTCTAAACCAGGACTAAACCAGGACTAAACCAGGACTAAACCAGGACTAAACCAGGTCTAAACCAGGTCTAAACCAGGACTAAACCAGGTCTAAACCAGGTCTAAACCAGGCATAAACCAGGACTAAACCAGGTCTAAACCAGGACTAAACCAGGACTAAACCAGGACTAAACCAGGTCTAAACCAGGTCTAAACCAGGACTAAACCAGGTCTAAACCAGTACTAAACCAGGACTAAACCAGGTCTAAACCAGGTCTAAACCAGGCATAAACCAGGACTAAACCAGGACTAAACCAGGACTAAACCAGGTCTAAACCAGGTCTAAACCAGGCATAAACCAGGACTAAACCAGGTCTAAACCAGGTCTAAACCAGGACTAAACCAGGACTAAACCAGGTCTAAACCAGGACTAAACCAGGACTAAACCAGGACTAAACCAGGTCTAAACCAGGACTAAACCAGGTCTAAACCAGGACTAAACCAGGTCTAAACCAGGTCTAAACCAGGACTAAACCAGGTCTAAACCAGGTCTAAACCAGGACTAAACCAGGACTAAACCAGGTCTAAACCAGGTCTAAACCAGGACTAAACCAGGTCTAAACCAGGACTAAACCAGGTCTAAACCAGGACTAAACCAGGTCTAAACCAGGACTAAACCAGGTCTAAACCAGGTCTAAACCAGGACTAAACCAGGACTAAACCAGGTCTAAACCAGGTCTAAACCAGGACTAAACCAGGTCTAAACCAGGACTAAACCAGGTCTAAACCAGGACTAAACCAGGACTAAACCAGGACTAAACCAGGTCTAAACCAGGTCTAAACCAGGACTAAACCAGGACTAAACCAGGACTAAACCAGGTCTAAACCAGGACTAAACCAGGACTAAACCAGGTCTAAACCAGGTCTAAACCAGGACTAAACCAGGACTAAACCAGGTCTAAACCAGGTCTAAACCAGGACTAAACCAGGACTAAACCAGGACTAAACCAGGTCTAAACCAGGACTAAACCGGGTCTAAACCAGGACTAAACCAGGTCTAAACCAGGTCTAAACCAGGACTAAACCAGGTCTAAACCAGGTCTAAACCAGGACTAAACCAGGTCTAAACAGGACTAAACCAGGACTAAACCAGGTCTAAACCAGGACTAAACCAGGTCTAAACCAGGACTAAACCAGGACTAAACCAGGTCTAAACCAGGTCTAAACCAGGACTAAACCAGGTCTAAACCAGGTCTAAACCAGGACTAAACCAGGTCTAAACCAGGACTAAACCAGGTCTAAACCAGGTCTAAACCAGGACTAAACCAGGACTAAACCAGGTCTAAACCAGGACTAAACCAGGTCTAAACCAGGACTAAACCAGGTCTAAACCAGGACTAAACCAGGACTAAACCAGGACTAAACCAGGTCTAAACCAGGTCTAAACCAGGACTAAACCAGGACTAAACCAGGTCTAAACCAGGACTAAACCAGGACTAAACCAGGACTAAACCAGGTCTAAACCAGGTCTAAACCAGGTCTAAACCAGGACTAAACCAGGACTAAACCAGGACTAAACCAGGTCTAAACCAGGACTAAACCAGGACTAAACCAGGACTAAACCAGGTCTAAACCAGGTCTAAACCAGGACTAAACCAGGACTAAACCAGGTCTAAACCAGGACTAAACCAGGACTAAACCAGGACTAAACCAGGTCTAAACCAGGTCTAAACCAGGACTAAACCAGGACTAAACCAGGTCTAAACCAGGACTAAACCAGGACTAAACCAGGACTAAACCAGGTCTAAACCAGGACTAAACCAGATCTAAACCAGGACTAAACCAGGACTAAACCAGGACTAAACCAGGACTAAACCAGGTCTAAACCAGGACTAAACCAGGACTAAACCAGGACTAAACCAGGTCTAAACCAGGTCTAAACCAGGTCTAAACCAGGTCTAAACCAGGACTAAACCAGGTCTAAACCAGGACTAAACCAGGTCTAAACCAGGACTAAACCAGGTCTAAACCAGGACTAAACCAGGTCTAAACCAGGTCTAAACCAGGACTAAACCAGGACTAAACCAGGACTAAACCAGGACTAAACCAGGTCTAAACCAGGACTAAACCAGGTCTAAACCAGGACTAAACCAGGACTAAACCAGGACTAAACCAGGTCTAAACCAGGACTAAACCAGGACTAAACCAGGTCTAAACCAGGACTAAACCAGGTCTAAACCAGGTCTAAACCAGGACTAAACCAGGTCTAAACCAGGTCTAAACCAGGACTAAACCAGGACTAAACCAGGTCTAAACCAGGACTAAACCAGGACTAAACCAGGTCTAAACCAGGTCTAAACCAGGACTAAACCAGGACTAAACCAGGACTAAACCAGGTCTAAACCAGGACTAAACCAGGACTAAACCAGGACTAAACCAGGTCTAAACCAGGACTAAACCAGGTCTAAACCAGGACTAAACCAGGTCTAAACCAGGACTAAACCAGGTCTAAACCAGGTCTAAACCAGGACTAAACCAGGACTAAACCAGGTCTAAACCAGGACTAAACCAGGACTAAACCAGGTCTAAACCAGGACTAAACCAGGACTAAACCAGGACTAAACCAGGACTAAACCAGGTCTAAACCAGGACTAAACCAGGACTAAACCAGGTCTAAACCAGGACTAAACCAGGACTAAACCAGGACTAAACCAGGACTAAACCAGGACTAAACCAGGACTGTGACCTGTTGGATGTAGGAGCTGAGTCTGGAGTTGAGCTGCTGTAGAGTGGACTTGTGCTGGGACATGTCCAAAGCCTGGTCCAGGGGCCGGTCCTGGTCCATCAGACCCCGCCCTCTGTGAGGCCACATGACTCCGCCTACTGGTCTGTGAGAAGCATTTACACCAGGATTAACCACAATAAAATTAAGGTACAGTACCACTGCAGATTAAACTTAAACTGTTTCCTAAACCGTCCGAGTCTGTAACTGTCTTTAGTTTTTAAAAAGCCATTGTTTATTACGGTTTATGATCATAAAGCGTTGTTTTTTATAAACGATCGGTGTTAACCGTTCAATAATCGTTTGGATCAAAGAAGATGAACCTGCTCTGGACTGAGAGCACACAGCTGCGAGGCGTTCGAGTGCTCTGGGAAAAAACAACACTAAAACTCTTACACAGTAATCATGTTCTTACCAATAAATACAAACGTTAACTTTAACTTCACTGAACGCCAGAAGAACGACGAACTACTGAACACTACTGAACGCTACTGAACACTACTGAACGCTACTGAACACTACTGAACGCTACTGAATACTACTGAATGCTACTGAACACTGCTGAACGCTACTGAACACTACTGAACGCTACTGTCCTGTGTCTCTGAACACTACTGAACACTACTGAACGCTACTGAACGCTACTGAACGCTACTGAACACTACTGAACGCTACTGAATACTACTGAATGCTACTGAACACTGCTGAACGCTACTGAACACTACTGAACGCTACTGTCCTGTGTCTCTGAACACTACTGAACACTACTGAACGCTACTGAACGCTACTGAACGCTACTGAACACTACTGAACGCTACTGAATACTACTGAATGCTACTGAACGCTACTGAATACTACTGAATGCTACTGAACACTGCTGAACACTACTGAACACTACTGAACGCTACTGTCCTGTGTCTCTGAACACTACTGAACACTACTGAACGCTACTGAACGCTACTGAACGCTACTGAACACTACTGAACGCTACTGAATACTACTGAACACTACTGAACGCTACTGAATACTACTGAATGCTACTGAACACTGCTGAACACTACTGAACACTACTGAACGCTACTGAACGCTACTGTCCTTTAGCGCCACAGCTTCTCAAGGAGTGTGCTTCTGAGCTGGCTGTGCCTCTGCAAATTATGTTCAACCGGAGTCTCCAAACGGGTCAGGTTCCGGTCCGGTGGAAAACTTCTTGCCTTGTGCCAGTTCCCAAAGTAGGGAGGCCGGCTGGGGCCAAGGACCACCGACCAGTGGCCCTCACCTCCGTAATCATGAAGACCTTCGAGAGGCTCCTACTCCGGCTCCTCAAGCCACAGGTACAACAGGCACTGGATCCATTGCAGTTCACATACCAGAAGAGCATGGGGGTAGAGGACGCAGTACTGTACATGCTTCATCGGACCCTGTCTTTTCTGGATGGTTCTGGGGGTATGTACGGCTCATGTTTTTCGATTTCTCAAGCGCATTCAATACCATTCAGCCTCTGATTTTGAGAGGAAAGCTTGAGAAATTAGGTGTGGATCCTGTTTTTATCTCATGGATCCACAATTATTTAACAGAGCGGCCTCAGTGTCAGGTTGGGGAATACGGTGTCAGAAACTGTTGTGACAAACACTGGAGCTCCTCAAGGAACGGTGCTATCACCATTCTTATTCATCTTATATACTGCTGACTTTGCCTACAGGTCCTCATCATGCCATATACAGAAATATTCGGATGACACGGCAGTTGTGGCTTGTGTGAAGGATTGCAAGGAGGAGGAATACAGGAAGCTCATCTCTGATTTTATAGATCGGAGCAAATGCAATGGACTCATTTTGAATGTGTCAAAAACAAAGGAGATGATTGTGGACTTTGGCAGGAAGAAGGGTACCCGTCTTCCTGTCAGCATTGATGGAGAAAACATTGAGGTGGTTCCATCCTATAAATATCTGGGAGTTCACCTCGACCACAAACTGGACTGGTCAGTACAGACTAATGCCTCTTATAAGAAAGGTCAGAGCAGGCTTTTCTTTTTGAGGAAGCTGAAATCATTTGAGGTCTGTAATGAGATGCTGCACATTTTCTACCAGTCAGTTGTGGCCAGTGCTGTATTTTTTGGCGTTGTCTGTTGGGGGCGCTGCATTACGGTAAGGGACAGTAACAGGTTGGACAAATTGGTCAGGAAATGTGTGTCTGTGCTGGGTGGGAGGGTGGACTCTGTAGGAACCTGGTGGAGAGGAGAATGAGGAACATGTTGCAGGCCGTCCTCCACAATAAAAAACACCCTCTACATGAGACGTTGGCCTCTCAGAGAAGCAGTCGCAGTGAGAGGCTCCTCCCACAGCAGTCACAGTGAGAGGCTCCTCCCACTGCGCTGCAGGACTGAAATGTTCAGAAGATCATTTATTCCGGCGGCCATAAGACTTTACAATAGATCTTGTTGAAGGTGCACTTTAGTACTATTGCTAGTAACTTTTAATGTATTTATTTATTATGTTTTTATTATTGCCTCATTGAGTATGGTTTTATTATGTGTGTTTGTGTTTGTGTTTGTTACTGGACACCTGAACTTCTCCTGATGGGGATGAATAAAGTATCTATCTATCTATCTATCTATCTGTCCTGTGTCTCTGAACACTACTGAACACTACTGAACGCTACTGAACGCTACTGAACGCTACTGAACACTACTGAACACTACTGTCCTGTGTCTCTGAACACTACTGAACACTACTGAACGCTACTGAACGCTACTGAACGCTACTGTCCTGTGTCTCTGAACACTACTGAACACTACTGAACGCTACTGAACGCTACTGAACGCTACTGAACACTACTGAACACTACTGAACGCTACTGAACGCTACTGAACGCTACTGAACACTACTGTCCTGTGTCTCTGAACACTACTGAACACTACTGAACGCTACTGAACGCTACTGAACGCTACTGTCCTGTGTCTCTGAACACTACTGAACACTACTGAACGCTACTGAACGCTACTGAACGCTACTGAACACTACTGAACACTACTGTCCTGTGTCTCTGAACACTACTGAACACTACTGAACGCTACTGAACGCTACTGAACGCTACTGTCCTGTGTCTCTGAACACTACTGAACACTACTGAACGCTACTGAACGCTACTGAACGCTACTGAACACTACTGAACACTACTGAACGCTACTGAACGCTACTGAACGCTACTGAACACTACTGAACGCTACTGAACGCTACTGAACACTACTGAACACTACTGAACGCTACTGTCCTGTGTCTCTGAACACTACTGAACACTACTGAACGCTACTGTCCTGTGTCTCTGAACACTACTGAACACTACTGAACGCTACTGAACGCTACTGAACGCTACTGAACACTACTGAACACTACTGAACGCTACTGAACACTACTGAACGCTACTGAACGCTACTGAACACTACTGTCCTGTGTCTCTGAACACTACTGAACACTACTGAACGCTACTGAACGCTACTGAACGCTACTGAACACTACTGAACACTACTGAACGCTACTGAACGCTACTGAACGCTACTGAACACTACTGAACGCTACTGAACGCTACTGAACACTACTGAACACTACTGAACGCTACTGTCCTGTGTCTCTGAACACTACTGAACACTACTGAACGCTACTGTCCTGTGTCTCTGAACACTACTGAACACTACTGAACGCTACTGTCCTGTGTCTCTGAACACTACTGAACGCTACTGAACACTAGTGAACGCTTCTGTCCTGTGTCTCTGAACACTACTGAACACTACTGAACACTACTGAACACTAGTGAACGCTTCTGTCCTGTGTCTCTGAACACTACTGAACACTACTGAACGCTACTGTCCTGTGTCTCTGAACACTACTGAACGCTACTGAACACTAGTGAACGCTTCTGTCCTGTGTCTCTGAACACTACTGAACACTACTGAACGCTACTGTCCTGTGTCTCTGAACACTACTGAACGCTACTGAACACTAGTGAACGCTTCTGTCCTGTGTCTTTGAACACTACTGAACACTACTGAACTACTGAACGCTACTGAACGCTACTGAACACTACTGAACACTACTGTACGCTACTGAACGCTACTGAACACTAGTGAACGCTTCTGTCCTGTGTCTCTGAACGCTACTGAACACTACTGAACGCTACTGAACACTACTGAACGCTACTGAACGCTACTGAACACTACTGAACACTACTGAACACTACTGAACACTACTGTCCTGTGTCTCTGAACACTACTGAACGCTACTGAACACTAGTGAACGCTTCTGTCCTGTGTCTCTGAACACTACTGAACACTACTGAACGCTACTGAACACTACTGTCCTGTGTCTCTGAACACTACTGAACACTACTGAACACTAGTGAACGCTACTGTCCTGTGTCTCTGAACACTACTGAGCGCTACTGAACACTAGTGAACGCTTCTGTCCTGTGTCTCTGAACACTACTGAACACTACTGAACACTAGTGAACGCTTCTGTCCTGTGTCTCTGAACACTACTGAACACTACTGAACGCTACTGAACGCTACTGTCCTGTGTCTCTGAACACTACTGAATGCTACTGAACACTACTGAATGCTACTGAACACTACTGAACGCTACTGTCCTGTGTCTCTGAACACTACTGAATGCTACTGAACACTACTGAATGCTACTGAACACTACTGAACGCTACTGTCCTGTGTCTCTGAACACTACTGAACGCTACTGAATGCTACTGAACACTACTGAACACTACTGAACACTACTGAACGCTACTGAACGCTACTGTCCTGTGTCTCTGAACACTACTGAACGCTACTGAACACTACTGAACGCTACTGAATGCTACTGAACGCTACTGTCCTGTGTCTCTGAACACTACTGAACGCTACTGAACACTACTGAACGCTACTGAACACTACTGAACACTGCTGAACGCTACTGAACGCTACTGAACGCTACTGAACACTACTGAACACTACTGAACGCTACTGAACACTACTGAACGCTACTGAACGTTACTGAACGCTACTGAACGCTACTGAACGCTTCTGTCCTGTGTCTCTGAACACTACTGAACACTACTGAACACTACTGAACACTAGTGAACACTTCTGTCCTGTGTCTCTGAACACTACTGAACACTACTGAACGCTACTGTCCTGTGTCTCTGAACACTACTGAACGCTACTGAACACTAGTGAACGCTTCTGTCCTGTGTCTCTGAACACTACTGAACACTACTGAATGCTACTGTCCTGTGTCTCTGAACACTACTGAACGCTACTGAACACTAGTGAACGCTTCTGTCCTGTGTCTTTGAACACTACTGAACACTACTGAACTACTGAACGCTACTGAACGCTACTGAACGCTACTGAACACTACTGAACACTACTGTACGCTACTGAACGCTACTGAACACTAGTGAACGCTTCTGTCCTGTGTCTCTGAACGCTACTGAACACTACTGAACGCTACTGAACGCTACTGAACGCTACTGAACACTACTGTGATTTTCTGAGCAGTGTCAGTCACATTTTATCACAGTTTATCTGCTGCAGAGCAACCAGAGAACAACGCAGTCTGATGTGATTGTCGGTGTAGGAAATGTTTTTGTGGACAAATAAATGGACTCTTCCCTAAACAAACGCAGTATCAGGCTCTGTCCTCGCGTCTGAAAACAACTTTTAACCTCGTCTGCCTCGTGGCAAAGCCCGGAGCCTGTAAAGGTCCAGTAAAGTTCCTCAAAACCTCACCCTGCAGTCAGAGGCTTCAGCTCAAGGTTTGGGTACAGTGTGGTAGTTCAATTCCCTCTTGAACCACTGCTTACTGTCGCCATGTCCCTGGACAAGACACTTGTCCCTCGCTGCCCATTCCAGTCTCAGTTCGTGGCTGGATGGAGAAAACCTGCGATATTCAATAACTATGTTGAAAATTGTGATAACGATATTATTGTGATATTTGAAAACAGAGCCTACTTTTGGAACATAGTAAGTTAAATTCACTACGTTTCACAAAAATGTAAGTTCCTGTATTTACAAGTCAAAACAGCCACAAAATCCAAACTTAACTCAGACTAAACCAGGAATAAAACAAGGCTAAGCTGGGGCTAAATTAATTAAATTACCACTAAAACTGGACTTTTTAAACATTTTTATTTAGTCACAACACATGTTCTTTTAAGGCTCTGGTGGAAAATGATTCTTCAGTGTAAATCTCTGTCAGATGGAAGACCACAGCGTTATTGTGATATATTTAGATTCTTGCGTTTGCTGATATTGCGATAACGATAATTTTGTGATTTATTGTGCAGCTCTATCAGGAAGGGAGTTTTAAAAGGAATGTTTAGCCCCAAAGCCTTAAACGTATTAAAAAAGGATTAATATTAATGGTGTCACAATCAAAATCTCATGAGCAGGTATTACATTTTGTTCCTCTGGGGCTTAAATTGTAAAATTCTGAAACAAAGTCAAGTCCAGTAATACACAGATTAAAGTATATTCAGTTCAATTCAGGTTTATTTGTATGTCCCAGTATCACAACAACAGTCTCCTCAAAGGCTTCACAATCAACACAAACAATAACTACAGTAAATGAGGGCCCACAGGTTGGGACAGGAGCACAGTTGGGGTCAGGAACAGAATATGTGCAGGCAAACTTTATTTATGTGTAATTAGAACGAACCCCAACAGAAAGCTTGTACTTTGTAATATTTGGTAACTAAATTTACAGAAGTTTTTTGCGACTTCATCAATGATATTAATGATTCCCTGGGTGTAACATACAGATATTTGTTCTTTTGCTGTCAATTCTGGCATTTAATTTAATTTCAGGAGGCAATAAGTCTTAGAAAGGATCTGGAGAGAGCGCAGAGCTGCTGTGGCCTCTCCGCTGCAGTACCGGTCAGACTCCAGCTCGTTGTTTGTTACATAACTGCCTCTGCTCCGGCGAAAGTGGGTCACTCCTCGGTGAGGCAGCTGGTCACATGACCCCGACGCCCCGTTCCCATTGGACGACAGATGGGCATGCGGCTCCTCTTTGTTATTTACTTATTTCTGTTGCTTTTGCTTTGAAAATTCTGGCTGTTCAGCCACCGCCGCCGGAGAGCACGGCCAATCAGGAGAGACCGGAATATTTTAGTGATGTGACTTCATGTCCTCCATAAACCTCCTCTGTGGTCTTCCTCTGGGCCTCAATCTGGACCGACTTGGAAAAAATATCGACCGTATTTCCCGGACTATAAGTGGCTCCAGAGTATAAGCGGCACTAGACAAAAAATACATAATAAAGAAGAAAGAAACGTATATAAGTCGCATTTTTTGGGGGAAATTTATTTTACAAAATCCAACACCAAGAACAGACATTTCATGTTGAAAGGCAAGTTATAGTAATAATAGAATAGAGAACAACAGCTGAATAGGTGTGCGCTATGCTAACATAACACATTGATGGTTATTCAGCTACATGAAGCATAAACAACGAACTGAACAGGTGTCTCGTATGTTAACGTAATATATTAGAGGAGGAGTCTGGTCGCCATTGAATCAGTTTGATTTCTAGCGCGGAGCAAACCTGAGTAAACTGACAGCAGAGTAAACCAATCAGAAAATGGCGGACGTGACGTTAACAAAGCAACAAGAAAGTGAGCAACGGGAAAACTTTTTAAAATTTTTATAAAGGCTTCTAGTGCTGTAAGCCGCTGTGGTTTTAATGACTCCATATGTTTTTGGTCGTTTAAAATGGAATTTACCGCTGAATGAAACAAACTCTCAGCTCCTTGGTCGCCATCTTGATTGTTGTTGTTGAGGACGCTGCTCGCGAAGAACATGTGACTTAAACAAACAAATCAAAATGCAGGGTACGGCGAGGTGACCAGACTGTCTCTGTATAATAATACAGACATCAGTCTGGATTTTCCAGGCAACAGGTCAGAAGTAGATAAAGAAAAAATGTATTAAAAATGAAAGTAGAATATAAAAATATTTTTTATAGCAAGCAAATATATATTTATGTTATTGATGTTGATCATGAATGAGTTTGTTAAAGTCCTGAAATTATGCTTTTTATTTTATACAATCAAAAACTAAAATCAAAGATCGAGTGATCTTTGATTTTAGTCTACACGACTTTATATGACTTTGTAAAGCTTTCATGTTTTTTTTTTTTGTTTTGTTTTTTTTGTTTTTTTTGTTTGTTTTTTTTCATACGATCATAAAAGACTAAGTTCTGAAATTGTCCCTTTTGTTTTAGATCTGTTTGAGGGAGGGAGGGGAATATTGAGAGCGTCTTATTTTATTTGCTCTGCTGTGATGTCATTTTGAATTTAAGTTGAGGACCCCCAAGAAAACGAGACGGTTCCTCATAATAATAATAATAATAATAACAATAATAATGATAATAATAATAATACATTTCAAATGTTCTTTTGTGGAAATTCATACTTTCTTCTTAAGTAAACTACTGTTCAAAGTTTCTTTTAGTCAGACAGGAGTGTTTGTTTACCTGCTTTACTAGTTTCAGCTACTTCCTGTAGCCTTCGTCAGAAGCGTCACGTGATGTCACTGTGACGTGTTTTGTAGTAGGGGGCGCAAGCTTTCCCTACTGTCTGACAAAACAACATAAGCAGCCTACAAGACACGTCACAGCGACATCACGTGACGCTTCTGACGAAGGCTACAGGAAGTAGCCGAAACTAGTAAAGCAGGTAAACAAACACTGCTGTCTGACTGAAAGAAACTTTGAACAGCATTTCAAATGTTATAGCAAGAACATGGAGTGTGCATTTTATGCTCTTAACGATCTGATCATGATTATTTTAAAACTGGTGTCAGAGGGTTAAAGGTCCCACTGGGTACGGAAACTGTTGAATAGAAATTAGTTTTTCAATACCAGCAGTATTTTAACTTTACATTTGATACCACAACGATATGGTCCCTGCAGAAAAGCACCGGTTATACCTGAGTCAGGACGTCCCGGCCGCGTCCGGAGCTCGCGGGACAGACCTGCAGATCTTTGGGAGAGTCTTTATTTCCTCAGATGACGGAGGCAGAGCGGGAGGCCGTGTGCAGCTCTGACCTCCTGCTTCCTCGTCTTTGTCCGCTCTGTGTCGTCGCCAGACGTTAGACTGAGACAAAAAGTGTGTGCCCAAATATTTTTTCTGCTCACAAGAGTCATATCACTGTGTGCACGGCTACCAGTATTTAACAATAAAAATATGTACTTAAGGACCAGCCTGTCTTTAATTTACCGAGCTTTCTGTCACCGTGGGCCACTGAAACAAAACATGCATTTGTCCAAACTTTCCAGAGCATCGCGCTCCTCTTTGTGCCGCTCTCTGAACCTTCAGCCTCATCGCACTGCGCTCGTGCCGCTGCCTGAAGGAAACATCAGTACAGAGGTTAATCTGCTCTCATCATCGACATCTGTCTGTAAACCACACCACACATGCAGGAATAAATGTAACAAAACACCCTCCACAGTGACAACAGAAGTCTGAAATAATGACAGAAATATAAAGTTTTGTGTCTCCAGATGTTAAAAGTCTGAAATATTGACAGAAAGATAAAGGTTTTGTGTCTGCAGATGATAAAAGTCTGAAATATTGACAGAAAGATAAATGTTTTCCAGATCAGCTGAAGTCCGTGATGCAGCGCGTCCTGGAGTTCGCGGTGGGAGAACTTACGAAGATCGTCGAGGCCTCGTTCGACGACCTGCTCCTGGAGATCACGAAGATGGAGCGCGAGCAGCAGACGCTGGAGGAGCGGCTGGGCCTGGAGCGGGCCGCGGCCGCCGGAGGAGGAGGAGCAGGAGGAGGTGGAGCAGGAGGAGGAGGAGGAGGGACGGCGGCAAACAGAGACAGAGCCAACACAAACCCACGCAGGAGGGGCTCCGAGAACGACTCCATGTCCCCCAGCGACTCCGAGGACAACCGCGAGGAGAGCGGCGAGGGCAAGGAGCACAACCACGGTGAGAGGAGGTGGAGAGGAGGAGGAGAGGGGAGGGGAGGAGGAGGAGAGGAGAGGAGAGCGGCGAGGGCAAGGAGCACAACCATGGTGAGAGGAGGAGGAGGAGGAGGAGAGGAGGGAGGAGGAGGAGAGGAGAGCGGCGAGGGCAAGGAGCACAACCACGGTGAGAGGAGGAGAGGGGAGGAGGAGGAGGAGGAGAGGGGAGGAGGAGGAGGAGGAGGAGGAGAGGAGAGCGGCGAGGGCAAGGAGCACAACCACGGTGAGAGGAGGAGGAGGAGAGGGGAGGAGGAGGAGGAGGAGGAGAGGGGAGGGGAGGAGGAGGAGGAGGAGGAGGAGGAGAGGAGAGCGGCGAGGGCAAGGAGCACAACCACGGTGAGAGGAGGAGGAGAGGGGAGGGGAGGAGGAGGAGAGGGGAGGGGAGGAGGAGGAGAGGGGAGGGGAGGAGGAGGAGGAGGAGGAGGAGAGGAGAGCGGCGAGGGCAAGGAGCACAACCACGGTGAGAGGAGGAGGAGAGGGGAGGGGAGGAGGAGGAGGGAGGAGGAGGAGGAGAGTCCCCTACATGGGAGCGGCTACGTATGAAGCGTTTTTGGGAAATTGTAGTTGGTGATTTTACAGAAGAGCTGTGGATTCAACATTTCCCAATGACTCGCTCAACTTTTGCTGAGCTGTGCGATGCTGTGGGACCAGTATCCGGTCGTTGGTCACGTGACTCGTTTAATTTGACAAAAGTGTTTCCATTGCAGTTTTGCGAAATATGTCAATTTCGATACGCCTGAAAAACCACCTCATCCAAGCGCAAAAACTTTTTTTCGATAAATGCCGTGTTTCCATTAGGCAAATTTAAATTTGCAAATCCAATTTGCGCAATTTGATGGTCAATGGAAACGCAGCTATTGACGCGCGTCCCGCAGCTGTGCGCTCCTTCGGTGTTTACCGCTAACCACAGCGTGCGCCCTGGCGGTGTTTCTGCGGAGTTAGGTTGGGTGAACTGTTTATGGAGCATAGTTTTGCTGTGGGAGTAACTGCGAGAGCATGGACCGCTACAGCACAGCAGATGCTAACATTAGCTTAGCTCCTCTATTAGCGCTGTTGCTGATGTTGCTTGTTTTTTAATACGCTTTTGTTTTTAAATGCGTAGTAGCTCGGAATGTAATGCTTCACTGCAGTCACGATTCGACTCACGATTTCCTGTTCACGGTTACATTTTCATATTTTTTTCAATTTTTATTAGCAGACTTAGGCTCTGTAAACAATATATATTTTAGTCATAATTATACTGCAACTCCTTATCAAACCTAAATTGTTGTACATTTCATAATTACTGAGATGTAATTAAAAAAGTAAATATTAAAACATTAACATGTAAAAATTACAAAAATATATAACATCATTTGTTAGTCTGCTCCTGTTTGCTCCGTTTACCATCGCTCAGAAAGTAGCTTGTTGTTAGCAGCGTGCTAAAGCAAAGCTAAGTGGCTAACAACAGCTAAAGTTTATCTGAAGTTTCAGTGGCCCCTCCCCCGGAGCGTTTCCATGGAGATCAGATTTTTAACTAAGGATGAGTCTTTCCTCACTGATATTTTTATAAGACGTGACTTTGATCAGGTCCATTATAAATCACTGAGGAATCATGAAGCTGCTTCTCTAAACTAAAGTGTCTCTGTTTTTGGAGGAGAGTAACTAACAACAAATGATGTTATATATTTTTGTAATTTTTACATGTTATTGTTTTAATATCTACTTTTTAATTACACCTCAGTAATTATGAAATGTACAACAATTTAGGTTTGATAAGGAGACACAAACAGGCTCTGCAAAAAAAAATATTTGGTCATAATTATACTGCAACTAAGTCTGCTAATGAAAAAAAAAAAAAAATCATAATCGTGAACAGAAAATCGTGAATTAAATCATGACATCAGTGCATGGTTTCATCCCCGGTCTGTAGACGAGTCCCCGGTCTGTAGACGAGTCCCCGGTCTGTAGACGAGTCCCCGGTCTGTAGACGAGTCCCCGGTCTGTAGACGAGTCCCCGGTCTGTAGACGAGTCCCCGGTCTGTACACGAGTCCCCGGTCTGTACACGAGTCCCCGGTCTGTAGACGAGTCCCCGGTCTGTACACGAGTCCCCGGTCTGTAGACGAGTCCCCGGTCTGTAGACGAGTCCCCGGTCCGTAGACGAGTCCCCGGTCCGTAGACGAGTCCCCGGTCTGTACACGAGTCCCCGGTCTGTACACGAGTCCCCGGTCCGTAGACGAGTCCCCGGTCCGTAGACGAGTCCCCGGTCCGTAGACGAGTCCCCGGTCCGTAGACGAGTCCCCGGTCTGTAGACGAGTCCCCGGTCTGTAGAGGAGTCCCCGGTCTGTAGACGAGTCCCCGGTCTGTAGAGGAGTCCCCGGTCTGTAGAGGAGTCCCCGGTCCGTAGACGAGTCCCCGGTCCGTAGACGAGTCCCCGGTTCGTAGACGAGTCCCCGGTCCGTAGACGAGTCCCCGGTCCGTAGACGAGTCCCCGGTCCGTAGACGAGTCCCCGGTCCGTAGACGAGTCCCCGGTCCGTAGACGAGTCCCCGGTCCGTAGACGAGTCCCCGGTCCGTAGACGAGTCCCCGGTCCGTAGACGAGTCCCCGGTCTGTACACGAGTCCCCGGTCCGGAGACGAGTCCCCGGTCCGTAGACGAGTCCCCGGTCCGTAGACGAGTCCCCGGTCTGTACACGAGTCCCCGGTCTGTACACGAGTCCCCGGTCTGTACACGAGTCCCCGGTCTGTACACGAGTCCCCGGTCCGTAGACGAGTCCCCGGTCTGTAGACGAGTCCCCGGTCCGTAGACGAGTCCCCGGTCTGTAGACGAGTCCCCGGTCTGTAGACGAGTCCCCGGTCTGTCGAGTCCCCGGTCTGTAGAGTCCCCGGTCCGGAGACGAGTCCCCGGTCTGTAGAGTCCCCGGTCCGGAGACGAGTCCCCGGTCTGTAGACGAGTCCCCGGTCTGTAGAGGAGTCCCCGGTCTGTAGACGAGTCCCCGGTCTGTACACGAGTCCCCGGTCTGTAGACGAGTCCCCGGTCTGTAGACGAGTCCCCGGTCTGTAGAGGAGTCCCCGGTCCGTAGAGGAGTCCCCGGTCCGTAGACGAGTCCCCGGTCCGTAGACGAGTCCCCGGTTCGTAGACGAGTCCCCGGTCCGTAGACGAGTCCCCGGTCCGTAGACGAGTCCCCGGTCCGTAGACGAGTCCCCGGTCCGTAGACGAGTCCCCGGTCTGTACACGAGTCCCCGGTCTGTACACGAGTCCCCGGTCCGTAGACGAGTCCCCGGTCCGTAGACGAGTCCCCGGTCCGTAGACGAGTCCCCGGTCTGTAGACGAGTCCCCGGTCCGTAGACGAGTCCCCGGTCCGTAGACGAGTCCCCGGTCCGTAGACGAGTCCCCGGTCTGTAGACGAGTCCCCGGTCCGTAGTCCCAGCTCGTCGCAGATCGACCTTAGGCTTCATTAAGATTCTACTTGAACTTAGATTTTCGGCACAGCCCTGAGGAATATTTCGCGACGGCGTTGTTTCACGATAACTCGGGCTGACCTCAGGATGACCTCGGTCTTTAACCCCGCCCCCTCTGCCCCTCCCCTCAGGTGAGCCCCGCCCCTCGGACCTGTCCTCGTCCCAGGACTGGGTTCCCATCTTGGACAAAGTGTTCGGGCAGAAGTGGTGCGGGGACGTGTGGGGCGTGGACCATCTGGAGGGGGGCGTGTCCTCGGAGAAAGGCGGGACCGGGCGCGGCTCCGCCGAGGCCCCACCCCTGAGCCTGGAGCCCCGCCCCTCGTCCCCGCAGCAGGACCCGCGCTGGACGCCTCTCGAGGACATGGAGGTGTTCTCTCCGGACGAGGACGAGGACGCGCCCCCGGTCGCTGCGGCGACCGCCACAGCACCTGTAACCACGGCGACCAACACCACCACAAGCTCCGCCTCCAGCCCCACAGGTAACACTTGACCTGGACTCAACCAGGACTAAACCAGGTCTAAACCGGGACTAAACCAGGACTAAACCAGGACTAAACCAGGTCTAAACCAGGACTAAACCAGGACTAAACCAGGTCTAAACCAGGACTAAACCAGGACTAAACCAGGTCTAAACCAGGACTAAACCAGGTCTAAACCAGGACTAAACCAGGACTAAACCAGGTCTAAACCAGGTCTAAACCAGGACTAAACCAGGACTAAATCAGGACTGCAGCAGTGTTTCTGACCTTGTTCTTGTACAGAGACCGGACCTGACCTAAGCCGAGCCGGTGATGAGGGTTAGTCCTGAGTTTAGTGCAGCTGGAGTCTGTGTGGTCTCCGTCCCTGCTTTGGGCCCCTAACCTCAGGGGCCACAGGGCAAAGCTGCAGTTTTCTCCAGGGCTGGGTACTGCTCAGATTTTTCTGATCCCAGTTCTTAAACGATCCCTGGTTTTTCGATTCCGGTGCCTGGTTTAGGGTGCTATGCTTTTCCTGATTCCTGTGGTGATAATTCATCTTCTACAACAGCGGTTCCCAAAGTGGGGTCCGGGGCCCCCTGGGGGTCCATGAAGGTACTGCAGGGCCCCCAGAGGCTGTCTATATTAAGTACATAAAAATAAATTGAGTTTGAAATGCACTGTAAAAACAATGCTGCAAAAACTCAAAGCAACAGGATCCATCAAGATTTTTGAGTTTTGGTGATCAACTCAAAATCCCAAGTTTTCAACAACTCATATTTTTTACTCACCAAATTTAACGTTCATACATCTAAAAACTTTATTTTTTCCAGCTCATCTTACAGCAACTGACTCCACTGTTCAGAAAAAGTATTATTGATAATAATAAAAACTAAATATACTACATTTAACAAAAGAATCACTTTTTCTGAACTCTGTAAGTTGGCTGTAAGATGAGTAAAAAAATAATGATAGAGAGAAAAACTTAAACATTAGAAAAGTTTTTAGACGTATGAACATCAAATTAAGTGAAAGTGTGGAAAACTTGAGATTTTGAGTTGGCCCCAAAAATCTTGAGGGATCCTTTGCCTTGAGTTATTGAGTTTTTACAGTGTATTTGTTTAAAAATCTAACTTTAAAACACTTTTTAGCCAAGAGTCAGTGTCTTTTGTAATGTTTTTATAGAAATATATGGAGACAAACATGAAAATAAAGTTTGGGATGGAGGGAAGTTGGGGTCTGTGGGGTTTAAGGGGGCCCTGACTTTGGGAATGGTTGGTGTACAATCATAAAACATTAATATTGAATATAAGACACATTTTTTTAGCTTAGCTCTCAGCTGTGAGTTAAATCAGCAGTGTGTATGATTTATTCTGTTATTTGTTTGATTCATGCAAAGGAACAATAAAGCTCCCACTGAGTATTTAATACAGAATATTTTTTTGGTATCAGTATGGTAACTTTTCTTTGAATACCACAAAGATGTCATTAACCGTACTCGGCTCGAGTTTTCTCCAGGATGACTGTGAACAGAATAAGATCAACACGACACACCTCTGGGTCCTTATGCACAAGTTGAGAACCCCTGTTTTAAACCTTCCATTTTAGGTTTCCAGCTTTTGACTCCAACAGAGTTTGATTCCAGAACAGTCTGAGTGTGTGGCTCCCTCTGCTGGCGGCTCTCTGTACTGCAGTCTGAGGAGCTCTCACTCAGTTTGTCCCTCTGTGGCCCCTGTACTGTCTCTGTGGCCCCTATACTGTTTCTGTGGCCCCTGTACTGTCTCTGTGGCCCCTGTACTGTTTCTGTGGCCCCTGTACTGTCTCTGTGGCCCCTGTACTGTCTCTGTGGCCCCTGTACTGACTCTGTGGCCCCTGTACTGTCTCTGTGGCCCCTGTACTGTCTCTGTGGCCCCTGTACTGTCTCTGTGGCCCCTGTACTGACTCTGTGGCCCCTGTACTGACTCTGGGGCCCCTCTGTGGCCCCTCTGTGCTGACTGTGGCCCCTGTACTGACTCTGTGGCCCCTCTGTGGCCCCTGTGCTGACTCTGTGGCCCCTGTACTGACTCTGTGGCCCCTGTACTGACTCTGTGGCCCCTGTGCTGACTCTGTGGCCCCTGTGCTGACTCTGTGGCCCCTGTGCTGACTCTGTGGCCCCTGTGCTGACTCTGTGGCCCCTGTACTGACTCTGTGGCCCCTGTGTGGCCCCTGTGCTGACTCTGTGGCCCCTGTACTGACTCTGTGGCCCCTGTGCTGACTCTGTGGCCCCTGTGCTGACTCTGTGGCCCCTGTGCTGACTCTGTGGCCCCTGTACTGACTCTGTGGCCCCTCTATGGCCCCTGTGCTGACTCTGTGGCCCCTGTGCTGACTCTGTGGCCCCTGTGCTGACTCTGTGGCCCCTGTACTGACTCTGTGGCCCCTGTACTGACTCTGTGGCCCCTCTGTGGCCCCTGTGCTGACTCTGTGGCCCCTGTACTGACTCTGTGGCCCCTCTGTGGCCCCTGTGCTGACTCTGTGGCCCCTCTGTGGCCCCTGTGCTGACTCTGTGGCCCCTGTGCTGACTCTGTGGCCCCTGTACTGACTCTGTGGCCCCTCTGTGGCCCCTGTGCTGACTCTGTGGCCCCTGTGCTGACTCTGTGGCCCCTGTACTGACTCTGTGGCCCCTGTACTGACTCTGTGGCCCCTGTACTGACTCTGTGGCCCCTCTGTGGCCCCTGTGCTGACTCTGTGGCCCCTGTACTGACTCTGTGGCCCCTCTGTGGCCCCTGTGCTGACTCTGTGGCCCCTGTGCTGACTCTGTGGCCCCTGTACTGACTCTGTGGCCCCTGTGCTGACTCTGTGGCCCCTGTGCTGACTCTGTGGCCCCTATACTGTTTCTGTGGCCCCTGTACTGTCTCTGTGGCCCCTGTACTGTTTCTGTGGCCCCTGTACTGTCTCTGTGGCCCCTGTACTGTCTCTGTGGCCCCTGTACTGACTCTGTGGCCCCTGTACTGTCTCTGTGGCCCCTGTACTGTCTCTGTGGCCCCTGTACTGACTCTGTGGCCCCTGTACTGACTCTGGGGCCCCTCTGTGGCCCCTCTGTGCTGACTCTGTGGCCCCTGTACTGACTCTGTGGCCCCTGTGCTGACTCTGTGGCCCCTGTGCTGACTCTGTGGCCCCTGTACTGACTCTGTGGCCCCTGAGTGGCCCCTGTGCTGACTCTGTGGCCCCTGTACTGACTCTGTGGCCCCTCTGTGGCCCCTGTGCTGACTCTGTGGCCCCTGTACTGACTCTGTGGCCCCTCTGTGGCCCCTGTGCTGACTCTGTGGCCCCTGTACTGACTCTGTGGCCCCTGTGCTGACTCTGTGGCCCCTGAGTGGCCCCTGTGCTGACTCTGTGGCCCCTGTGCTGACTCTGTGGCCCCTGTGCTGACTCTATGGCCCCTGTGCTGACTGTGGCCCCTGTACTGACTCTGTGGCCCCTCTGTGGCCCCTGTGCTGACTGTGGCCCCTGTACTGACTCTGTGGCCCCTGTGTGGCCCCTGTACTGACTCTGTGGCCCCTGTGCTGACTGTGGCCCCTGTGCTGACTCTGTGACCCCTGTACTGACTCTATGGCCCCTGTGCTGACTGTGGCCCCTGTACTGACTCTGTGGCCCCTCTGTGGCCCCTGTACTGACTCTGTGGCCCCTGTGCTGACTGTGGCCCCTGTACTGACTCTGTGGCCCCTGTGCTGACTCTATGGCCCCTGTGCTGACTGTGGCCCCTGTACTGACTTTGTGGCCCCTCTGTGGCCCCTGTACTGACTCTGTGGCCCCTCTGTGGCCCCTGTGCTGACTGTGGCCCCTGTACTGACTCTGTGGCCCCTCTGTGGCCCCTGTGCTGACTGTGGCCCCTGTACTGACTCTGTGGCCCCTGTACTGTCTCTGTGGCCCCTATACTGTTTCTGTGGCCCCTGTACTGTTTCTGTGGCCCCTGTACTGTTTCTGTGGCCCCTGTACTGTCTCTGTGGCCCCTGTACTGTCTCTGTGGCCCCTGTACTGACTCTGTGGCCCCTGTACTGTCTCTGTGGCCCCTGTACTGTCTCTGTGGCCCCTGTACTGTCTCTGTGGCCCCTGTACTGACTCTGTGGCCCCTGTACTGACTCTGGGGCCCCTCTGTGGCCCCTCTGTGCTGACTGTGGCCCCTGTACTGACTCTGTGGCCCCTCTGTGGCCCCTGTGCTGACTCTGTGGCCCCTGTACTGACTCTGTGGCCCCTGTACTGACTCTGTGGCCCC
>CM036253.1:3391542-3436469 GCA_020698575.1 Bostrychus sinensis
AACCTACTGAACACTACTGAACGCTACTGAACGCTACTGAACACTACTGAACACTACTGAACACTACTGTCCTGTGTCTCTGAACACTACTGAACGCTACTGAACACTAGTGAACGCTTCTGTCCTGTGTCTCTGAACACTACTGAACACTACTGAACGCTACTGAACACTACTGTCCTGTGTCTCTGAACACTACTGAACACTACTGAACACTAGTGAACGCTACTGTCCTGTGTCTCTGAACACTACTGAGCGCTACTGAACACTAGTGAACGCTTCTGTCCTGTGTCTCTGAACACTACTGAACACTACTGAACACTAGTGAACGCTTCTGTCCTGTGTCTCTGAACACTACTGAACACTACTGAACGCTACTGAACGCTACTGTCCTGTGTCTCTGAACACTACTGAATGCTACTGAACACTACTGAATGCTACTGAACACTACTGAACGCTACTGTCCTGTGTCTCTGAACACTACTGAATGCTACTGAACACTACTGAATGCTACTGAACACTACTGAACGCTACTGTCCTGTGTCTCTGAACACTACTGAACGCTACTGAATGCTACTGAACACTACTGAACACTACTGAACACTACTGAACGCTACTGAACGCTACTGAACGCTACTGAATGCTACTGAACGCTACTGAACGCTACTGTCCTGTGTCTCTGAACACTACTGAACGCTACTGAACACTACTGAACGCTACTGAATGCTACTGAACGCTACTGTCCTGTGTCTCTGAACACTACTGAACGCTACTGAACACTACTGAACGCTACTGAACACTACTGAACACTGCTGAACGCTACTGAACGCTACTGAACGCTACTGAACGCTACTGAACACTACTGAACGCTACTGAATGTTACTGAACGCTACTGAACGCTACTGAACGCTTCTGTCCTGTGTCTCTGAACGCTACTGAACGCTACTGAACGCTACTGAACACTACTGAACACTACTGAACGCTACTGAACGCTACTGAACACTAGTGAACGCTTCTGTCCTGTGTCTCTGAACGCTACTGAACACTACTGAACACTACTGAACACTACTGAACGCTTCTGTCCTGTGTCTCTGAACGCTACTGAACGCTACTGAACACTACTGAACACTACTGAACGCTACTGAACGCTTCTGTCCTGTGTCTCTGAACGCTACTGAACGCTACTGAACACTACTGAACACTACTGAACGCTACTGAACACTACTGAACACTACTGAACGCTACTGAACGCTTCTGTCCTGTGTCTCTGAACGCTACTGAACGCTACTGAACACTACTGAACACTACTGAACACTACTGAACGCTACTGAACGCTTCTGTCCTGTGTCTCTGAACGCTACTGAACGCTACTGAACACTACTGAACGCTACTGAACACTACTGAACACTACTGAACACTACTGAACGATACTGAACGCTACTGAACGCTTCTGTCCTGTGTCTCTGAACACTACTGAACGCTACTGAACGCTACAGAACACTACTGAACACTACTGAACGATACTGAACGCTACTGAACACTACTGAACACTACTGAACACTACTGAACGCTACTGAACGTTACTGAACACTACTGAACACTACTGAACGCTACTGAACGCTACAGAACGCTACTGTCCTGTCTCTAAATGCTACTGAACGCTACTGAACACTACTGAACACTACTGAACACTACTGAACGCTACTGAACGCTACTGTCCTGTCTCTGAACGCTACTGAACGCTACTGTCCTGTGTCTCTGAACGCTACTGAACGCTACTGACGCTACTGAACGCTACTGAACGCTTCTGTCCTGTCTCTGAACGCTACTGAATGCTACTGAACGCTACTGAATGCTACTGTCCTGTCTCTGAACGCTACTGAACGCAACTGAACGCTACTGAACGCTACTGTCCTTCTCTGAACGCTACTGAATGCTACTGAACACTACTGAATGCTACTGTCCTGTCTCTGAACGCTACTGAACGCAACTGAACGCTACTGAACGCTACTGTCCTGTCTCTGAACGCTACTGAACGCAACTGAACGCTACTGAACGCTACTGTCCTTCTCTGAACGCTACTGAATGCTACTGAACGCTACTGAATGCTACTGTCCTGTCTCTGAATGCTACTGAACGCAACTGAACGCTACTGAATGCTACTGTCCTGTCTCTGAACGCTACTGAACGCAACTGAACGCTACTGTCCTTCTCTGAACGCTACTGAATGTTACTGAACGCTACTGAATGCTACTGTCCTGTCTCTGAACGCTACTGAACGCAACTGAACGCTACTGAACGCTACTGTCCTGTCTCTGAACGCTACTGAACGCAACTGAACGCTACTGAACGCTACTGTCCTTCTCTGAACGCTACTGAATGCTACTGAACGCTACTGAATGCTACTGTCCTGTCTCTGAACGCAACTGAATGCTACTGAACGCTACTGTCCTGTCTCTGAACGCAACTGAACGCTACTGAACGCTACTGTCCTTCTCTGAACGCTACTGAATGTTACTGAACGCTACTGAATGCTACTGTCCTGTCTCTGAACGCTACTGAACGCAACTGAACGCTACTGAACGCTACTGTCCTGTCTCTGAACGCTACTGAATGCTACTGTCCTGTCTCTGAACGCTACTGAACGCAACTGAACGCTACTGAACGCTACTGTCCTGTCTCTGAACGCTACTGAACGCAACTGAACGCTACTGAACGCTACTGTCCTTCTCTGAACGCTACTGAACGCAACTGAACGCTACTGAATGCTACTGAACGCTACTGAATGCTACTGTCCTGTCTCTGAACGCTACTGAACGCAACTGAACGCTACTGAACGCTACTGTCCTTCTCTGAACGCTACTGAATGCTACTGAACACTACTGAATGCTACTGTCCTGTCTCTGAACGCTACTGAACGCTACTGAACGCAACTGAACGCTACTGAACGCTACTGTCCTGTCTCTGAACGCTACTGAACGCAACTGAACGCTACTGAACGCTACTGTCCTTCTCTGAACGCTACTGAATGCTACTGAACGCTACTGAATGCTACTGTCCTGTCTCTGAATGCTACTGAACGCAACTGAACGCTACTGAATGCTACTGTCCTGTCTCTGAACGCTACTGAACGCAACTGAACGCTACTGTCCTTCTCTGAACGCTACTGAATGCTACTGAACGCTACTGAATGCTACTGTCCTGTCTCTGAACGCTACTGAACGCAACTGAACGCTACTGAACGCTACTGTCCTGTCTCTGAACGCTACTGAACGCAACTGAACGCTACTGAACGCTACTGTCCTTCTCTGAACGCTACTGAATGCTACTGAACGCTACTGAATGCTACTGTCCTGTCTCTGAACGCAACTGAATGCTACTGAACGCTACTGTCCTGTCTCTGAACGCAACTGAACGCTACTGAACGCTACTGTCCTTCTCTGAACGCTACTGAATGTTACTGAACGCTACTGAATGCTACTGTCCTGTCTCTGAACGCTACTGAACGCAACTGAACGCTACTGAACGCTACTGTCCTGTCTCTGAACGCTACTGAATGCTACTGTCCTGTCTCTGAACGCTACTGAACGCAACTGAACGCTACTGAACGCTACTGTCCTGTCTCTGAACGCTACTGAACGCAACTGAACGCTACTGAACGCTACTGTCCTGTCTCTGAACGCTACTGAACGCAACTGAATGCTACTGAACACTACTGAATGCTACTGTCCTGTCTCTGATATTACAACCCATGATGTAATATCAACTTAACCTGCCCCATTCTGATGTCATCAACATTTAACCACGCCCACTAAACTGCGCCCCCAGTGGCAGTGACACTAAACTACAACCAGGAACCAAATGAAACTCTGTCTCTGTGTTTTATCTTCTCTACAGTGAGGCCCAGTGTTTCCCTCACAGTCACACGTTTCTCACAGAAGGCATGAAGATGAACACATGAGGATGAACACATGAAGATGAACACATGAGGATGAACACATGAAAATGAACACATGAGGATGAACACATGAGGATGAACACATGAAGATGAACACATGAAGATGAACACATGAGGATGAACACATGAAGATGAACACATGAAGATGAACACATGAAGATGAACACATGAGGATGAACACATGAGGATGAACACATGAAGATGAACACATGAAGATGAACACATGAAGATGAACACATGAAGATGAACACATGACATTATCATGACACTGCCAACACTCACAGCACTGAAGTGTTTACTATAATGAATATATAAAGATGATATGAAGCTGATTATAAGCAGCAGAAAGTGAAGAACACACAGATTCCTCACAGCTGAGTGCAGCTTTAACACTTAACATAAAACCATAAGAAAACCAACTCTCGCTGTTACTCAGTCTTACAACGACCTGAAGTTAAAACATTTAGAGTTTTTGAACTCATGAACTGCTTCAGCTTCCTGTGTAGGACTCTGCTCTGTTGAAGCTGGAGCAGGATGGGATTAAAAACTTTGATAAAAACTGAGTACAAACCTGAGTAACATTTGCCTTTGTGATATGTTTTTGATATAAAGAGTGGGAGGACTGCCCCCTGGTGGGAGTCCTGGGTCACAGCAGTGTTATCGTGGCAGTGAGGCAGGAGTTTGTTTTCTCCGCCTGCAGGTGAACAGCGGTGGCTACAGTGAACTCAGGTGGAGCAAAGTGAAGTATCCAGGACTAACGTGAGCGCCACCTCCTGTTCATCTGTGGAGACTTCACCTTTTTATGTCCTGGGAGTTTGAGACAGGGCCCTCTCGTCTTCAGATCGTATAAATGTAATAAAACAGATCATGTCTCCTGTTCCTGTCGTCTGAAGACGTGAGGGCCCCGTCTCTAAACGTCCTCACAGATCTACATGAACTATATCTATGTTCCACTGCCAGTTCAAATGATATTACGTTTTAGAGTTTTTTTATTTATTGTTTATTTATGATTTAATTTAATTTCTTTCCTGTGGGTTTAGATCGATGTCAAAATGATTCCAGTTATGGCCACATTTCTTCAAAAGAAAAGAAAAGTCATTCTTTTTCCAAATGGAAACCATAAAAAATGAAACACGAGATTGTTTTGTTTTTCTTCCCAGGTCGTGTTGATCTGTGGCTGCTGCGGTGAACGTTAGACACAGTTCAGTTAAGTTCAGTTCAGTTCAGTTCAGTTCAGTTTGGTTCAGTTCAGTTCAGTTTGGTTCAGTTCGGTTCGGTTCAGTTCGGTTCGGTTCGGTTCGGTTCAGTTCGGTTCGGTTCGGTTCGGTTCGGTTCGGTTCAGTTCGGTTCGGTTCAGTTCGGTTCGGTTCGGTTCGGTTCGGTTCGGTTCAGTTCGGTTCGGTTCGGTTCAGTTCGGTTCGGTTCAGTTCGGTTCGGTTCAGTTCAGTTCGGTTCGGTTCAGTTCGGTTCGGTTCAGTTCAGTTCGGTTCGGTTCAGTTCGGTTCGGTTCAGTTCGGTTCGGTTCAGTTCGGTTCGGTTCAGTTCAGTTCGGTTCGGTTCAGTTCGGTTCAGTTCGGTTCGGTTCAGTTCAGTTCGGTTCAGTTCAGTTCAGTTTGGTTCAGTTCGGTTCGGTTCGGTTCAGTTCGGTTCGGTTCAGTTCGGTTCGGTTCGGTTCGGTTCGGTTCAGTTCAGTTTGGTTCGGTTCAGTTCGGTTCGGTTCAGTTCAGTTCGGTTCGGTTCGGTTCAGTTCGGTTCAGTTCAGTTCAGTTTGGTTCAGTTCGGTTCAGTTCAGTTCGGTTCGGTTCAGTTCGGTTCAGTTCGGTTCGGTTCAGTTCGGTTCAGTTCGGTTCGGTTCAGTTCGGTTCGGTTCAGTTCAGTTCGGTTCAGTTCGGTTCGGATCAGTTCGGTTCGGTTCGGTTCAGTTCGGTTCGGTTCGGTTCAGTTCAGTTCGGTTCAGTTCAGTTCAGTTCGGTTCGGTTCGGTTCAGTTCAGTTCGGTTCGGTTCAGTTCGGTTTGGTTCGGTTCAGTTCGGTTCAGTTCAGTTCAGTTCGGTTCGGTTCAGTTCGGTTCAGTTCAGTTCGGTTCAGTTCAGTTCAGTTCGGGTCAGTTCAGTTCAGTTCGGTTCAGTTCAGTTCGGTTCAGTTCAGTTCAGTTCGGGTCAGTTCGGTTCAGTTCGGTTCGGTTCGGTTCGGTTCGGTTCGGTTCAGTTCGGTTCGGTTCGGTTCAGTTCGGTTCGGTTCAGTTCGGTTCGGTTCAGTTCAGTTCGGTTCGGTTCAGTTCGGTTCGGTTCAGTTCAGTTCGGTTCGGTTCAGTTCGGTTCGGTTCAGTTCGGTTCGGTTCAGTTCGGTTCGGTTCAGTTCAGTTCGGTTCGGTTCAGTTCGGTTCAGTTCGGTTCGGTTCAGTTCAGTTCGGTTCAGTTCAGTTCAGTTTGGTTCAGTTCGGTTCGGTTCGGTTCAGTTCGGTTCGGTTCGGTTCAGTTCGGTTCGGTTCGGTTCGGTTCGGTTCGGTTCAGTTCAGTTTGGTTCGGTTCAGTTCGGTTCGGTTCAGTTCAGTTCGGTTCGGTTCGGTTCAGTTCGGTTCAGTTCAGTTCAGTTTGGTTCAGTTCGGTTCAGTTCAGTTCGGTTCGGTTCAGTTCGGTTCAGTTCGGTTCGGTTCAGTTCGGTTCAGTTCGGTTCGGTTCAGTTCGGTTCGGTTCAGTTCAGTTCGGTTCAGTTCGGTTCGGATCAGTTCGGTTCGGTTCGGTTCAGTTCGGTTCGGTTCGGTTCAGTTCAGTTCGGTTCAGTTCAGTTCAGTTCGGTTCGGTTCGGTTCAGTTCAGTTCGGTTCGGTTCAGTTCGGTTTGGTTCGGTTCAGTTCGGTTCAGTTCAGTTCAGTTCGGTTCGGTTCAGTTCGGTTCAGTTCAGTTCGGTTCAGTTCAGTTCAGTTCGGTTCAGTTCAGTTCAGTTCGGGTCAGTTCAGTTCAGTTCGGTTCAGTTCGGTTCAGTTCAGTTCGGTTCGGTTCGGTTCAGTTCAGTTCGGTTCGGTTCAGTTCAGTTCAGTTCAGGTTCGGTTCAGTTCGGTTCAGTTCGGTTCAGTTCGGTTCAGTTCAGTTCAGGTTCGGTTCAGTTCAGTTCAGGTTCGGTTCAGTACGGTTCGGTTCAGTTCAGTTCGGTTCAGTTCAGTTTGGTTTGGTTCGGTTCAGTTCAGTTCAGTTCGGTTCAGTTCAGTTCAGTTCGGTTCAGTTCGGTTCAGTTCAGTTCAGTTCGGTTCAGTTCGGTTCAGTTCAGTTCAGTTCGGTTCAGTTCAGTTCAGTTCAGTTCAGTTCAGTTCGGTTCAGTTCAGTTCAGTTCGGTTCAGTTCAGTTCGGTTCAGTTCAGTTCAGTTCAGTTCGGTTCAGGTTCGTTTGTCAGCAGTGAGCCCAGCTGTGACAGAGCACGGTCCACCTCTGGACTGAAAACGCTCACGCTCCGCCCGCTGCGTGCACAACACACACACAATCCTTTTTGTTGCTATTATTTTTTTAAATAAATTCTTTTTATATTTTAATTTCTTTGCTATGTTTTTATTCTCCCACATCTGTGCTCACTCCTGATAATAAATATTTATTTTTTGTAAAGATTGAAGCTTTTTAAACTTCAGCTTTTTGAGACGATGCCAGGTTTAAAAAAAAAAAGAACAGTTGGTTTCAGTCGTTAACACAGATGGAGCTGATTCTACTGAGCTCAACTAAAGCAGAACATTTTTTAATCATATTTTTATAGTTACAAAATTAAAAGCACATAAAACATAAAAAGCACTACACAAAAACTAAAAATAGATAAAAATCAGTGTTGCTGCCCCAGGCTTTAATCCATCGCCAAGAACACACTTTGTTTTTATTATTTTGAAAATTACCATATTTGTTGTTTTTTTCACCCAAAAAAAGGAGGTATTATCACAAAAACCTGGCATTTAAGGGGTTAAAAAAAATAAAAATAAAAAAACCTCAGAGGTAGATGATGAAAAATTCTATAAAAGTAGAAAAATAAAAAGAACTGATACTTTTTTATAGCAAGAAAATGAAGTGCGCTCTGAACAGGAATAATTTAGAAAGCTCCAGATGTTTTTCACTGAACTCAAACCTCACACAGATCAACACTGCCCTGGTTTTAAAAACTGACCGTGCTCCTGGTCCTGGTCCTGGTCCTGCTCCTGGTCCTGGTCCTGGTCCTGGTCCTGGTCCTGCTCCTGGTCCTGGTCCTGGTCCTGGTCCTGGTCCTGCTCCTGGTCCTGGTCCTGGTTCTGGTCCTGGTCCTGGTCCTGGTCCTGGTCCTGGTCCTGGTCCTGGTCCTGCTCCTGGTCCTGGTCCTGGTTCTGGTCCTGGTCCTGGTCCTGGTCCTGCTCCTGGTCCTGGTCCTGGTTCTGGTCCTGGTCCTGGTCCTGGTCCTGCTCCTGGTCCTGGTCCTGCTCCTGGTCCTGGTCCTGCTCCTGGTCCTGGTCCTGCTCCTGGTCCTGGTCCTGGTCCTGGTCCTGGTCCTGGTCACATCTCGGTCTCAGTCTCGGTCTCCTCCAGGTCTCGTCTCTGCTCGGGCTCTGAGCTCTGACAGAACGTTTCTCTGGGATCATCTCCGTCCCCTGCAGCTCTGCACCGGCCCAGACCTGTCCCAGACCCGGCCCAGACCTGTCCCAGACCCGGCCCAGACCTGTCCCAGACCAGGACTTCGGTTTAGACCCCAGGGACTCACGTGGCTCTGACAGAGACTCGGCCGACTCAGCAGAACAGAGGCACGCTTCCCCTCAGCGCTGCTTCTGTCAAATTTAATTAGACTCACTCAAAAAGTTCACGTTCAGACCCGTCCCAAACCTAACTCTGACTTTAATAACCCCCGTCCCAAACCTAACTCTGACTTTAATAACCCCCCGTCCCAAACCTAACTCTGACTTTAATAACCCCCCGTCCCAAACCTAACTCTGACTTTAATAACCCCCGTCCCAAACCTAACTCTGACTTTAATAACCCCCCGTCCCAAACCTAACTCTGACTTTAATAACCCCCCGTCCCAAACCTAACTCTGACTTTAATAACCCCCCGTCCCAAACCTAACTCTGACTTTAATAACCCCCCGTCCCAAACCTAACTCTGACTTTAATAACCCCCCGTCCCAAACCTAACTCTGACTTTAATAACCCCCCGTCCCAAACCTAACTCTGACTTTAATAACCCCCCGTCCCAAACCTAACTCTGACTTTAATAACCCCCCGTCCCAAACCTAACTCTGACTTTAATAACCCCCCGTCCCAAACCTAACTCTGACTTTAATAACCCCCGTCCCAAACCTAACTCTGACTTTAATAACCCCCGTCCCAAACCTAACTCTGACTTTAATAACCCCCCGTCCCAAACCTAACTCTGACTTTAATAACCCCCCGTCCCAAACCTAACTCTGACTTTAATAACCCCCCGTCCCAAACCTAACTCTGACTTTAATAACCCCCCGTCCCAAACCTAACTCTGACTTTAATAACCCCCCGTCCCAAACCTAACTCTGACTTTAATAACCCCCCGTCCCAAACCTAACTCTGACTTTAATAACCCCCCGTCCCAAACCTAACTCTGACTTTAATAACCCCCCGTCCCAAACCTAACTCTGACTTTAATAACCCCCGTCCCAAACCTAACTCTGACTTTAATAACCCCCCGTCCCAAACCTAACTCTGACTTTAATAACCCCCCGTCCCAAACCTAACTCTGACTTTAATAACCCCCCGTCCCAAACCTAACTCTGACTTTAATAACCCCCCGTCCCAAACCTAACTCTGACTTTAATAACCCCCCGTCCCAAACCTAACTCTGACTTTAATAACCCCCCGTCCCAAACCTAACTCTGACTTTAATAACCCCCCGTCCCAAACCTAACTCTGACTTTAATAACCCCCCGTCCCAAACCTAACTCTGACTTTAATAACCCCCCGTCCCAAACCTAACTCTGACTTTAATAACCCCCCGTCCCAAACCTAACTCTGACTTTAATAACCCCCCGTCCCAAACCTAACTCTGACTTTAATAACCCCCCGTCCCAAACCTAACTCTGACTTTAATAACCCCCCGTCCCAAACCTAACTCTGACTTTAATAACCCCCCGTCCCAAACCTAACTCTGACTTTAATAACCCCCCGTCCCAAACCTAACTCTGACTTTAATAACCCCCCGTCCCAAACCTAACTCTGACTTTAATAACCCCCCGTCCCAAACCTAACTCTGACTTTAATAACCCCCCGTCCCAAACCTAACTCTGACTTTAATAACCCCCCGTCCCAAACCTAACTCTGACTTTAATAACCCCCCGTCCCAAACCTAACTCTGACTTTAATAACCCCCCGTCCCAAACCTAACTCTGACTTTAATAACCCCCCGTCCCAAACCTAACTCTGACTTTAATAACCCCCCGTCCCAAACCTAACTCTGACTTTAATAACCCCCCGTCCCAAACCTAACTCTGACTTTAATAACCCCCCGTCCCAAACCTAACTCTGACTTTAATAACCCCCCGTCCCAAACCTAACTCTGACTTTAATAACCCCCCGTCCCAAACCTAACTCTGACTTTAATAACCCCCCGTCCCAAACCTAACTCTGACTTTAATAACCCCCCGTCCCAAACCTAACTCTGACTTTAAATAACACCTTAATCCCACCCCCCTGTGCTGACTCTGTGGCCCCTGTACTGACTCTGTGGCCCCTGTGTGGCCCCTGTGCTGACTCTGTGGCCCCTGTACTGACTCTGTGGCCCCTCTGTGGCCCCTGTGCTGACTCTGTGGCCCCTGTGCTGACTCTGTGGCCCCTGTGCTGACTCTGTGGCCCCTGTACTGACTCTGTGGCCCCTCTATGGCCCCTGTGCTGACTCTGTGGCCCCTGTGCTGACTCTGTGGCCCCTGTGCTGACTCTGTGGCCCCTGTGCTGACTCTGTGGCCCCTGTGCTGACTCTGTGGCCCCTGTACTGACTCTGTGGCCCCTGTACTGACTCTGTGGCCCCTCTGTGGCCCCTGTGCTGACTCTGTGGCCCCTGTACTGACTCTGTGGCCCCTCTGTGGCCCCTGTGCTGACTCTGTGGCCCCTCTGTGGCCCCTGTGCTGACTCTGTGGCCCCTGTGCTGACTCTGTGGCCCCTGTACTGACTCTGTGGCCCCTCTGTGGCCCCTGTGCTGACTCTGTGGCCCCTGTGCTGACTCTGTGGCCCCTGTACTGACTCTGTGGCCCCTGTACTGACTCTGTGGCCCCTCTGTGGCCCCTGTGCTGACTCTGTGGCCCCTGTACTGACTCTGTGGCCCCTCTGTGGCCCCTGTGCTGACTCTGTGGCCCCTGTGCTGACTCTGTGGCCCCTGTACTGACTCTGTGGCCCCTGTACTGACTCTGTGGCCCCTCTGTGGCCCCTGTGCTGACTCTGTGGCCCCTGTACTGACTCTGTGGCCCCTCTGTGGCCCCTGTGCTGACTCTGTGGCCCCTGTACTGACTCTGTGGCCCCTGTGCTGACTCTGTGGCCCCTGTGCTGACTCTGTGGCCCCTATACTGTTTCTGTGGCCCCTGTACTGTCTCTGTGGCCCCTGTACTGTTTCTGTGGCCCCTGTACTGTCTCTGTGGCCCCTGTACTGTCTCTGTGGCCCCTGTACTGACTCTGTGGCCCCTGTACTGTCTCTGTGGCCCCTGTACTGTCTCTGTGGCCCCTGTACTGTCTCTGTGGCCCCTGTACTGACTCTGGGGCCCCTCTGTGGCCCCTCTGTGCTGACTGTGGCCCCTGTACTGACTCTGTGGCCCCTCTGTGGCCCTGTGCTGACTCTGTGGCCCCTGTGCTGACTCTGTGGCCCCTGTACTGACTCTGTGGCCCCTGTACTGACTCTGTGGCCCCTGTACTGACTCTGTGGCCCCTCTGTGGCCCCTGTGCTGACTCTGTGGCCCCTGTACTGACTCTGTGGCCCCTCTGTGGCCCCTGTGCTGACTCTGTGGCCCCTGTGCTGACTCTGTGGCCCCTGTACTGACTCTGTGGCCCCTGTGCTGACTCTGTGGCCCCTGTGCTGACTCTGTGGCCCCTGTACTGACTCTGTGGCCCCTGAGTGGCCCCTGTGCTGACTCTGTGGCCCCTGTACTGACTCTGTGGCCCCTCTGTGGCCCCTGTGCTGACTCTGTGGCCCCTGTACTGACTCTGTGGCCCCTCTGTGGCCCCTGTGCTGACTCTGTGGCCCCTGTGCTGACTCTGTGGCCCCTGTACTGACTCTGTGGCCCCTGTGCTGACTCTGTGGCCCCTGAGTGGCCCCTGTGCTGACTCTGTGGCCCCTGTGCTGACTCTGTGGCCCCTGTGCTGACTCTGTGGCCCCTGTGCTGACTCTGTGGCCCCTGTGCTGACTCTATGGCCCCTGTGCTGACTGTGGCCCCTGTACTGACTCTGTGGCCCCTCTGTGGCCCCTGTGCTGACTGTGGCCCCTGTACTGACTCTGTGGCCCCTGTGTGGCCCCTGTACTGACTCTGTGGCCCCTGTGCTGACTGTGGCCCCTGTGCTGACTCTGTGACCCCTGTACTGACTCTATGGCCCCTGTGCTGACTGTGGCCCCTGTACTGACTCTGTGGCCCCTCTGTGGCCCCTGTACTGACTCTGTGGCCCCTGTGCTGACTGTGGCCCCTGTACTGACTCTGTGGCCCCTGTGCTGACTCTATGGCCCCTGTGCTGACTGTGGCCCCTGTACTGACTTTGTGGCCCCTCTGTGGCCCCTGTACTGACTCTGTGGCCCCTCTGTGGCCCCTGTGCTGACTGTGGCCCCTGTACTGACTCTGTGGCCCCTCTGTGGCCCCTGTGCTGACTCTGTGGCCCCTGTACTGACTCTGTGGCCCCTGTACTGTCTCTGTGGCCCCTGTACTGTTTCTGTGGCCCCTGTACTGTCTCTGTGGCCCCTGTACTGTCTCTGTGGCCCCTGTACTGACTCTGTGGCCCCTGTACTGTCTCTGTGGCCCCTGTACTGTCTCTGTGGCCCCTGTACTGTCTCTGTGGCCCCTGTACTGACTCTGGGGCCCCTCTGTGGCCCCTCTGTGCTGACTGTGGCCCCTGTACTGACTCTGTGGCCCCTCTGTGGCCCCTGTGCTGACTCTGTGGCCCCTGTACTGACTCTGTGGCCCCTGTACTGACTCTGTGGCCCCTGTGCTGACTCTGTGGCCCCTGTGCTGACTCTGTGGCCCCTGTGCTGACTCTGTGGCCCCTGTGCTGACTCTGTGGCCCCTGTGCTGACTCTGTGGCCCCTGTACTGACTCTGTGGCCCCTGTGTGGCCCCTGTGCTGACTCTGTGGCCCCTGTACTGACTCTGTGGCCCCTCTGTGGCCCCTGTGCTGACTCTGTGGCCCCTGTGCTGACTCTGTGGCCCCTGTGCTGACTCTGTGGCCCCTGTACTGACTCTGTGGCCCCTCTATGGCCCCTGTACTGACTCTGTGGCCCCTGTACTGACTCTGTGGCCCCTCTGTGGCCCCTGTGCTGACTCTGTGGCCCCTGTACTGACTCTGTGGCCCCTCTGTGGCCCCTGTGCTGACTCTGTGGCCCCTCTGTGGCCCCTGTGCTGACTCTGTGGCCCCTGTGCTGACTCTGTGGCCCCTGTACTGACTCTGTGGCCCCTCTGTGGCCCCTGTGCTGACTCTGTGGCCCCTGTGCTGACTCTGTGGCCCCTGTACTGACTCTGTGGCCCCTGTACTGACTCTGTGGCCCCTCTGTGGCCCCTGTGCTGACTCTGTGGCCCCTGTACTGACTCTGTGGCCCCTCTGTGGCCCCTGTGCTGACTCTGTGGCCCTGTGCTGACTCTGTGGCCCCTGTGCTGACTCTGTGGCCCCTGTGCTGACTCTGTGGCCCTACTCTGTGGCCCTGTGCCTGACTCTGTGGCCCCTGTACTGACTCTGTGGCCCCTGAGTGGCCCCTGTGCTGACTCTGTGGCCCCTGTACTGACTCTGTGGCCCCTCTGTGGCCCCTGTGCTGACTCTGTGGCCCCTGTACTGACTCTGTGGCCCCTCTGTGGCCCCTGTGCTGACTCTGTGGCCCCTGTGCTGACTCTGTGGCCCCTGTACTGACTCTGTGGCCCCTGTGCTGACTCTGTGGCCCCTGAGTGGCCCCTGTGCTGACTCTGTGGCCCCTGTGCTGACTCTGTGGCCCCTGTGCTGACTCTGTGGCCCCTGTGCTGACTCTATGGCCCCTGTGCTGACTGTGGCCCCTGTACTGACTCTGTGGCCCCTCTGTGGCCCCTGTGCTGACTGTGGCCCCTGTACTGACTCTGTGGCCCCTGTGTGGCCCCTGTACTGACTCTGTGGCCCCTGTGCTGACTGTGGCCCCTGTGCTGACTCTATGGCCCCTGTGCTGACTGTGGCCCCTGTACTGACTCTGTGGCCCCTCTGTGGCCCCTGTACTGACTCTGTGGCCCCTCTGTGGCCCCTGTGCTGACTGTGGCCCCTGTACTGACTCTGTGGCCCCTGTGCTGACTCTATGGCCCCTGTGCTGACTGTGGCCCCTGTACTGACTCTGTGGCCCCTCTGTGGCCCCTGTACTGACTCTGTGGCCCCTCTGTGGCCCCTGTGCTGACTGTGGCCCCTGTACTGACTCTGTGGCCCCTCTGTGGCCCCTGTGCTGACTGTGGCCCCTGTACTGACTCTGTGGCCCCTGTGCTGACTGTGGCCCCTGTACTGACTCTGTGGCCCCTGTGCTGACTCTGTGACCCCTGTACTGACTCTGTGGCCCCTCTGTGGCCCCTGTACTGACTCTGTGGCCCCTCTGTGGACCCTGTACTGACTCTGTGGCCCCTCTGTGGCCCCTGTACTGACTCTGTGGCCCCTGTACTGACTCTGTGGCCCCTGTGCTGACTCTGTGGCCCCTGTGCTGACTCTGTGGCCCCTGTACTGACTCTGTGGCCCCTGTGCTGACTCTGTGGCCCCTGTGCTGACTCTGTGGCCCCTCTGTGGCCCCTGTACTGACTCTGTGGCCCCTCTGTGGCCCCTGTACTGACTCTGTGGCCCCGGTACTGACTCTGTGGCCCCTCTGTGGCCCCTGTACTGACTCTGTGCCCCCTCTGTGACCCCTGTACTGACTCTGTGGCCCCTCTGTGGCCCCTGTACTGACTCTGTGGCCCCTGTACTGACTCTGTGGCCCCTCTGTGGCCCCTGTACTGACTCTGTGGCCCCTGTACTGACTCTGTGGCCCCTGTACTGACTCTGTGGCCCCTCTGTGGCCCCTGTGCTGACTCTGTGGCCCCTGTACTGACTCTGTGGCCCCTCTGTGGCCCCTGTGCTGACTCTGTGGCCCCTCTGTGGCCCCTGTACTGACTCTGTGGCCCCTGTACTGACTCTGTGGCCCCTGTACTGACTCTGTGGCCCCTCTGTGGCCCCTGTACTGACTCTGTGGCCCCTCTGTGGCCCCTGTACTGACTCTGTGGCCCTTCTGTGGCCCCTGTACTGACTCTGTGGCCCCTGTACTGACTCTGTGGCCCCTGTACTGACTCTGTGGCCCCTGTACTGACTCTGTGGCCCCTCTGTGGCCCCTGTACTGACTCTGTGGCCCCTCTGTGGCCCCTGCAGTGCCGTCTCGCCGCTCCTCCGCCTCGATGCTCCACCGTTTGCTGACGCTGCCGTCTCAGCTTCTCGAGGAGGACAACGCCGACGACGGCGCCGAAATGGAGACCCTGGTCGTGTCCATGGCGACGGAGGCCGCGGGCGCCACGGAGACGGGCGGGAGTCGGGCGTCGCCCCTAGCAACGAGAGACGAGGATGAGGAGGACGAGGAGGAGGGAGAGGAGGAGGAGGAGGACCGCAGGAAGGTGAGACACAGCACAGCCTCGCAGAGACCTGGGGCCTCTGCAGGATAACGACAAAAGATTTATTTTGTTATCTCGAGATTACGAGATAACGAGAGGAAAAAAGATTATAAATCTGTGGCTTAAGCTTGCAGATTCCATAGTTTTATCAAAAAAACTCATCTTTAACTAACACATTTGTTTCTGTTTTAATCAACTTTACTAAAACAAATGGTTGCATTAAACTACTTTCTTTAAAAAAAGTAAGATATTCGGCCCTGCATATTGGTCGGAAAAAAACAAAACAGTTTTATCGGCCATCAGCTGCTCCTACTGTTGGTACTGTTGATACTGTTGGTACTGTTGGTACTGTTGATACGGTTGATACTGTTGGTACTGTTGATACTGTTGATGCTGTTGATACTGTTGGTACTGTTGGTACTGTTGGTACTGTTGATACTGTTGATACTGTTGGTACTGTTGATACTGTTGGTACTGTTGGTACTGTTGGTACTGTTGATACTGTTGGTACTGTTGATACTGTTGATGCTGTTGATACTGTTGATACTGTTGGTACTGTTGATACTGTTGGTACTGTTGATACTGTTGGTACTGTTGATACTGTTGATGCTGTTGATACTGTTGATACTGTTGGTACTGTTGATACTGTTGGTACTGTTGATACTGTTGATACTGTTGGTACTGTTGATACTGTTGGTACTGTTGATACTGTTGGTACTGTTGATACTGTTGGTACTGTTGATACTGTTGATGCTGTTGATACTGTTGATACTGTTGGTACTGTTGATACTGTTGGTACTGTTGATACTGTTGATACTGTTGGTACTGTTGGTACTGTTGATACTGTTGGTACTGTTGGTACTGTTGATACTGTTGATACTGTTGGTACTGTTGATACTGTTGATACTGTTGGTACTGTTGGTACTGTTGGTACTGTTGGTACTGTTGGTACTGTTGATACTGTTGATACTGTTGATACTGTTGGTACTGTTGGTACTGTTGGTACTGTTGATACTGTTGGTACTGTTGGTACTGTTGGTACTGTTGATACTGTTGGTACTGTTGATACTGTTGGTACTGTTGGTACTGTTGATACTGTTGATACTGTTGGTACTGTTGGTACTGTTGGTACTGTTGGTACTGTTGATGCTGTTGGTACTGTTGGTACTGTTGGTACTGTTGATACTGTTGATACTGTTGATACTGTTGGTACTGTTGGTACTGTTGGTACTGTTGATACTGTTGGTACTGTTGATGCTGTTGGTACTGTTGGTACTGTTGATACTGTTGATACTGTTGGTACTGTTGGTACTGTTGGTACTGTTGATACTGTTGATACTGTTGATACTGTTGGTACTGTTGGTACTGTTGGTACTGTTGATACTGTTGGTACTGTTGGTACTGTTGATACTGTTGATACTGTTGGTACTGTTGGTACTGTTGATGCTGTTGGTACTGTTGGTACTGTTGATACTGTTGATACTGTTGATACTGTTGGTACTGTTGGTACTGTTGATGCTGTTGGTACTGTTGGTACTGTTGGTACTGTTGATACTGTTGGTACTGTTGATACTGTTGGTACTGTTGGTACTGTTGATACTGTTGATACTGTTGGTACTGTTGGTACTGTTGATACTGTTGATACTGTTGGTACTGTTGATACTGTTGATACTGTTGGTACTGTTGGTACTGTTGGTACTGTTGATACTGTTGGTACTGTTGGTACTGTTGATACTGTTGATACTGTTGATACTGTTGGTACTGTTGGTACTGTTGATACTGTTGGTACTGTTGATACTGTTGGTACTGTTGGTACTGTTGGTACTGTTGATACTGTTGGTACTGTTGATACTGTTGGTACTGTTGGTACTGTTGGTACTGTTGGTACTGTTGGTACTGTTGATGCTGTTGGTACTGTTGGTACTGTTGATACTGTTGGTACTGTTGATACTGTTGGTACTGTTGGTACTGTTGATACTGTTGGTACTGTTGGTACTGTTGGTACTGTTGATACTGTTGATACTGTTGGTACTGTTGATACTGTTGATACTGTTGGTACTGTTGATACTGTTGATACTGTTGATACTGTTGGTACTGTTGATACTGTTGGTACTGTTGATACTGTTGGTACTGTTGGTACTGTTGGTACTGTTGATGCTGTTGGTACTGTTGGTACTGTTTATACTGTTGGTACTGTTGGTACTGTTGGTACTGTTGATACTGTTGGTACTGTTGGTACTGTTGATACTGTTGGTGCTGTTGATGCTGTTGATACTGTTGATACTGTTGGTACTGTTGGTACTGTTGGTACTGTTGATGCTGTTGGTACTGTTTATACTGTTGATACTGTTGGTACTGTTGATGCTGTTGGTACTGTTGGTACTGTTGATGCTGTTGGTACTGTTGGTACTGTTGGTACTGTTGATTCTGTTGATACGGTTGATACTGTTGATACTGTTGATGCTGTTGATACTGTTGGTACTGTTGGTACTGTTGGTACTGTTGATACTGTTGATACTGTTGGTACTGTTGATACTGTTGGTACTGTTGGTACTGTTGATACTGTTGATACTGTTGGTACTGTTGATACTGTTGGTACTGTTGATACTGTTGATACTGTTGGTACTGTTGGTACTGTTGATACTGTTGATACTGTTGGTACTGTTGATACTGTTGGTACTGTTGATACTGTTGATACTGTTGGTACTGTTGATACTGTTGGTACTGTTGGTACTGTTGATACTGTTGGTACTGTTGATACTGTTGGTACTGTTGGTACTGTTGGTACTGTTGATACTGTTGGTACTGTTGATACTGTTGGTACTGTTGGTACTGTTGGTACTGTTGATACTGTTGGTACTGTTGATACTGTTGGTACTGTTGATACTGTTGGTACTGTTGGTACTGTTGGTACTGTTGGTACTGTTGATGCTGTTGGTACTGTTGGTACTGTTGATACTGTTGGTACTGTTGATACTGTTGGTACTGTTGATACTGTTGGTACTGTTGATACTGTTGGTACTGTTGATACTGTTGGTACTGTTGGTACTGTTTATACTGTTGGTACTGTTGGTACTGTTGGTACTGTTGGTACTGTTGGTGCTGTTGGTACTGTTGGTACTGTTGATACTGTTGGTACTGTTGATACTGTTGATGCTGTTGGTACTGTTGGTACTGTTTATACTGTTGGTACTGTTGGTACTGTTGGTACTGTTGGTACTGTTGATACTGTTGGTACTGTTGATACTGTTGGTGCTGTTGATGCTGTTGATACTGTTGATACTGTTGGTACTGTTGGTACTGTTGGTACTGTTGATGCTGTTGGTACTGTTTATACTGTTGGTACTGTTGATACTGTTGGTACTGTTGATACTGTTGATACTGTTGGTACTGTTGATGCTGTTGGTACTGTTGGTACTGTTGATACTGTTGGTACTGTTGATACGGTTGATACTGTTGGTACTGTTGATACTGTTGATGCTGTTGATACTGTTGGTACTGTTGGTACTGTTGATGCTGTTGGTACTGTTGATACTGTTGATACTGTTGATGCTGTTGGTACTGTTGATACTGTTGGTACTGTTGGTACTGTTGGTACTGTTGATACTGTTGGTACTGTTGGTACTGTTGATGCTGTTGGTACTGTTGGTACTGTTGGTACTGTTGGTACTGTTGATGCTGTTGGTACTGTTGGTACTGTTGATGCTGTTGGTACTGTTGATGCTGTTGGTACTGTTGATACTGTTGGTACTGTAGTTGTGGGGTTAGTGTACTATGCCTTCCCCTAACTAAATAACCTGAGTAAAGTATTGTAGTAGTACTCCTCTGTAATTCCTCCTCCTGTGTGTGTTGTTTTCAGAAGAAGCGGCGGCGAGTGTGGACCGAGTGCGAGGACTGCGGCCGGAGGTTCAGCCGAGTGTCTCTGCTGAAGGCTCACCGTCAGAGTCACGTCTCTGAGTCCTCTCCGCCCAGCAACGAGAACGCCGCGTCCTCCCTGAGCTGCGGCGACTGCGGCAAGAGGTTCTCCTCCAACACGCGACTGCAGAGCCACGTGAGGACCAACCACGGCAACAAGCAGGCCTGAAGACCAAACCCAGGGTCAAATAACAAACCAAGCAGGCCTGAAGACCAAACCCAGGGTTAAATAATAAACCAAGCAGGCCTGAAGACCAAACCCAGGGTCAAATAACAAACCAAGCAGGCCTGAAGACCAAACCCAGGGTTAAATAATAAACCAAGCAGGCCTGAAGACCAAACCCAGGGTCAAATAATACGACAAGAGATGTACCACAGCAACAAGCAGGCCTGAAGGGAAAATCTAGGGTCAAATAACAAACCGAGCAGGCCTGAAGACCGAACTGAGAAAGAAAATACACCAGGATCAAACTCTGGCTGTTTGCCAGGCGCCAGGATCCAACCAAACACTTTTGTAAGCGCGAAGTGGTCGCAGCAGTGCATTGTGGGCAATTTGAAGCGAAGGCGCTGACAATGACGTGGATCACTCCGAAGTGGTCCAGCTGCAAAAGGATCCTGGCGCTTGGGGAAACCTCCTGAAGAAGTGAGGCAAACCCAGGGCAAAAAAAAAAACAAAAAACCTATCCAGTTTAATATAAGAAACTGAACAGACCTGACATCAAACCCCAGAGCGAAGCCTCAAAGAAACATAATCGAGTCATAAAGAAAAGCAGGCCTGAAGACAAGACTCAGGACATAAGAAACTAAACAGGCCTGAAGACAAGACCCAGGGCATAAGAAACTAAACAGGCCTGAAGACAAGACCCAGGGCATAAGAAACTAAACAGGCCTGAAGACAAGACCCAGGGCATAAGAAACTAACAGGCCTGAAGACGAGATACTGGGACAAGAAGAAGAAACCACAGGGGAAAACAGACTTGAAGACTAAATCCAGGGCAAAAAAACAGCGAGGATTTACTTTAAAGGCCTGAAGACCAAACCCAGGGAAAAGATTGCACAAAATTGAGGAATTATAAATAAAAATCTGGTCTTTGGAGCAATATAACCCTTTAAAAATTAGCTTAAATTTTGCACAAGTCTCAAATCAAATCACTTAAAAAATATATTATTATTATCTAATATGAAATATTAAAGAAAATTAGGGATTTTTAAAAATATTTATAAACTGGTCAAAATGGGACCGACTGAACCTTAAAGAGTCCAGAACACACAAAAGGGATTCTGCACAAAACCCATGAAAAACGTTTGAAAAGCCATACAGAAAACGATTGAAGCACCTTTTTCTAAGGGAAAACTTGATCCCGGGACGATTGTAGAATTTTTGTAAAACTGTTGAGTGTCGTTTGAATCGAGTCTAAATGTTGTCGTTCAAAGGGACAGTTCTTCCAAAATCTGAGCCTCAGTAAAACACAAACATCCTAAAAATACAGAGAGCGGGAAATACAGGAGAAAACAGCAGTGGTGAAGGGGTTAAAATGCTTCTGGACTGATAAACTGACGAAGTTCATAAATGTAATTAATTAAAATAATCCTAGGGTTTTACGCAGAAGTGCTTTCTGTACCAAAGTGAATCTAAAGCAAGAGGATTAAAAAATAAATAATCCAGAAGTTCCCATAGAATTACAGAGTTTTTGGGGCACGTGACACTTTTTATGCAAAACAAAACAGCAAATTTGACATCATTTTTCAGTGCATTTTAATCATTTATTACCTCAGTTGGATATTTATAAATACTGTTGTGAATAAATGTACATAAAATCTGAAAAAATAAAAGCCAAGCTTTAAACCAGATCTAAAATTTTCAACACAAGATTTAAATAATTAAACCGGGTTTAAACCAGGATTTAACCAGGGACTAAGTTAGGTTTAAACTAAGCCTGGACTGGTGACTAAACCATGTTTAAAGCAGACATCTAAAATTTTTATTATGGGATTGAAATTTCCAAACAGAACCTAAAGTCCACACTCAGGGATGCACCTTATCGCCCCCTGGTGTAGCTCAGTGGAAAATACAAGAAAGTAGATCCATCTTTGTAACAAAACTGCCCAAAATCTAATCTGTGTCTAATCTAAAATATAAAGTTAAATAAACCCTGACTGGGTTTTATCAGTTCAGAAGCAGCTCTTTTATAATGAAATACTTTTACCACGGCTGAACTCTTCTGTTTGAGACAAAAGTTTCTTAAAGACACAGTTTAGTTTAGAAAAATATCCTTCGACCAAAGGAACAGAAACAGAATTGCTTTGGAAGAAATCAAAGTTACTTTAATTATATATATATATATATATATATATATATATATATATATATATGGAAGTACTCAGAAGTACTCAGATGGAAGTACTCGTACTTCCATCTGAGTACTTGCTGATACCGAGTACTGATACAAGTACTTGCCGAGGGATTAGCTTCGTACAGTTACATGGTATCAGTGCATCCCTCATGAATATTTAGAAAATGTTTTTTTGACACAGACACAGTCACTCGAAATGTCACAAAACGTTCTTCCAAAATCAAAGCCTTAATGAATCACAGAGGAATTTAATGTAACAGAAAAATACACAAAAATATTCTGCTCACATTTCCCAAACCAACCTTAAATTTCAAAGACTTTCCTTTGAAAACGCAAAAAAAGCCCCAGATTTTATCACCTTTTGAGCCGAGACATGTTCAGCTCAACGAACTGTGGATCAGTTTTAGTTTTTTTTGGAGGGGGGATGGTGGGGGGTTAAGGTTAATTTTTGGCCAAACCAAATGGACAAATGAGGAAAATGGGACAGACACTTTTTATCTTTGTCCAGAAAAACGTTTGAGTCGTAACAAACAGGACGAGCTCAGAAAAACGTAAGGAAAGGAAACGAGGAAGCAAGGAAGGATCAAAGTGAACTGTGTTTAAATCTGAGCCTCTTTCAAAATGGACAACTTTTCTGTTTTTTTGGACTTCAAAATAAAAGTCTTTTTCTGGAAATAAAGGAAGAAACGCTTCAAAAATCTAACTTTTTTTTGTTCGAATTTTTGTGGATTTTTAAGGAAATTTAAAAATGACCTTTTTTTTAATGTAAATTGTATGGGGGAAAAAAAAAACGATACTTTTTCTTCGTTGGTGGAGTCGCGTCACAAACAGGATGTATTTCTTCTCTCGTTTTTGTTTTTGCTGTAAACGTTTGTAAAATACGACTCTGACAAACGATGGAAACAGGAGGAAATGTAAAAATCTGTCGTCGTTTGCATCGAGGTCTGACGCCGGTGAACCGCCCACGACACAAACGGAGCGACAGCTTTTGAAAGAAGAGAAAATACTTTAGAGCGCTAACGTGTGCTAATGCTAACGGTATTCTGTGTTGGAGCTCTTACGACAAGAAAAACTTTCAGGACTGAACCAGGACTGAACCTGCATTACGTCGACAGCAGAAGCAACCGTTCACATTAGCTCACGTTAGAACCCTCAGATACATTTCCTTCTTTATTTAACGGTAAAACGATTAAAGGTCCTGGTCTCGGTCTTGTGGGCGGGTTTCTCACCGCTCAGACGTCAGACGCTCTGCAGACGACAGAAAACTGAAAACCCATCGCGGAGAAGTCAGGAGAAACGCCAACAGGACGAACTTCTGCTGTAGATATATTTGGACGGGACTTTTTCCTCACAAACCGTTTTCTTCAAGTGGCCTTTATTTCCAATGAGTTTTTTATTTTTTGTCATACTTTTATTTTGAAAAGACTCTGAATGTGAACATTTTTACTCACGTATGTTGTTTCCTGTACAGTTTTTATCAGAAAAAGGGTTAAATTTCTTTCAGACCTCAAACACAGATACCTCCGCTGCCGCTAAAACACAGCCACACGCTCAATGCCGCTTTTATTCTGAAATATAAGCTTGTTTATTAACACTTTTCTACTTCCCCTACTCTAGAAAATCTCTAAATCTTACAGACAAAAGCCGTAAAGTGTTAGTAGTTGGACTGTTGCGGCTGAAACGTCATAATCACCTCCTCTCTCTCAGAACCAGCATTACCTCCTTCAGCAGACCACACTTTAAACTGGACAGATGCTGACCAGGAGCATCCCAGAAGAGTTGCCTGCAGTTTGGGAGAAGTTCAGACCCAGAGTGTCCCGCCGTTTAACAGTCCAGCTTCTAACCTCGCTATAACTCTGGTTTTCTCGTGTATTTGGAACCAGACAAACCCCAGACGTGGCTTTTCCACAGCTCTCCACGAACTCAACAGGAACAGAACACGTTTAGTTTTCGTTGGTTCTACTTGTTTCATAGCGTTCGTATCAGACATAGTGAAACCGCCGATTTTAACTTTTTTATTGTGATTCTTTAGCTCTGCGTCGCCTTTGCATTTCTAGATTTTAAATGTTTTATTTTTGTAGCTTCTCTTAAAAGTTTAACGTAAAGCAATATGAAGCCAAATAAACTCAAGAAAACTGATCAAAATGACAGGAAAAGTAACGTCTGAGAGTTCACAGTGAGTCTGAAGCACAATATGGTTTTATTTACTTTTTACTGTGAGACGAACAGAAGCCACCTCCTGCAGCCGCGCTCTGGAGACACTAACCACTCTGCCGACGGCAGCTGCTGTCAAACAGGGGAAGCTCATTTAACATTTAATCCTTGGCTAACTAGCAGCTAGTTTCCCTGCAGCATTGATACTGAATGAACTAACAAACCAAACCCTATCGACGCAAAATCAACAAACCCCGCGAGTTCAGCGCTGACCCTGCAACTTTGTCCAAACTCCACAACTTTTCCGCAACTTTGGCCAAATATCTCTGAGGTTTTTCTTTAAAGCTGCCTCAGTGCTGCACCTCCCGCTGTCTGTGGGTGCTTTCTACTTTTGTCTGGTGTCGCTGTGAAAAGCTGTCTGCGTTGCCATGGTGATAGTTTCCTAAAAAGTTGAATGGGCAGCGTATTTAGACAACAATGAAGTCTGAGGTCATTGTTCTTTAAACGTTAATGTTGCAGGCTAATAATCTTCCTGAAAACCTACAGCACAGCAAACTTCCTCTGTTTTTAATGACTGATGTTCTCCAGCACACAACAGGAATCATTAGAGAAGATCTGAGAGGAACACAATCAGAATCAGCTGCAGGAGCCCAAAAAAAAACAGCCTAATAACAGCAATATCATTTTAAAAAGTAGATACACTTGGCCTGTTCAAATACAGGTATTTTTAATTAGATTATTACACCTCACTTATGTTTAAAAACAGATTTTGTTAGATTTTAAAAAGAAGCTCAAGTAACAGAGTATTATTGTCACCTCTGGTACTTTTTACCTGTGAATTATAGACAAAAAATAATCGCAACTTTTAAGAAAATCCCCCCCAAAATCAGGCATTTTAGCAACAATCACAAAAATTGCCCGTGAAATCCTGGAGGAACTGTCTAATGATTAGCTTTGTTTATTTACAGTGTAACCAACACACAAACGAGATCGGACACCATTAAACCTGAGTAAAAAGTGTTTATATAGGTAACGTCCTTACTCGCGGTTGAAGTAATCTCCAAATGAGCAGGAGCTCGTGATCAGAGGCAAACGTGGCTTTATTTTGCCTGTAGCTCTGTGCACGCGGCGTTATCGCATCAACTCATGACTTCCATCGTTAACTCTGTACTTTCCTGTGAACGTGGCCTCCACAGTTGCCTCTGGTCAGATTCACACTCGCTACGCACTCGGTGTTTACCGGGGGTTGAAAAGATCCAAGAACTGCATTAAACAACAACAACAACAAAACATTCCCATGTGTTGCAGATTGCGTCGAGCCTTTACTGAAGTACAAATGTGTTTTAATGTGGATAAAAACATCTTCAAACTCACTGTGAACCAAATGCGATCTTTAAAATCCTGTCAGGTTTATGAGGAAAACTCGCTTCACCAAAAGAATATAAAGTTTCAAAATTCACCAGAACCTGATAACCCTTTGTTATTAACTCTTAAAACATAACATAAAAATTCATTCTTCCATTTATTTGTTGTTAAAAACTTCTGAAAGTGGAATGAAAACAGGAAAACAGGGAACCGATGCTTTGTATAATTGTGTTTTGTTTTGTTTTTACTTTTGGCTTTTTGGCTGCTTTGAGAACTTCTGATCCGCTTCTGCTGCGTTCTGCCTCGACGTCGTACCTCATCGTGTTCCACACAGACCTCAGTACCTCATGTGTTTTTAAAAAGATTTTAATGTTCTTTGTGGATGCGTCTCAGTGGCTCTAGTCAAAGTGAAAACCGCACAAGTTTATTACTAAAGCAGAAGCTCAGGACCGAGTTCGTGATAAACTCTGACCTGGCTGCAGACACACGGATATTTTTGTTTTGTTTTTTGCTGTTGTTAAAATCTTCGTATACTTGTAGCTAATGGCGCTGTGATGCAGGGAGGATCTGATGTTCCAGGACCATCGGCACAGAGAACGGATGTAGTATAAGCTCTGGATGTGATTGTATTCCCCTAGAGGACACTGGAGATATTGCAGTGGAAAAATCCCCTGCGGCCCAGAAAGGATTTTCACACAAACTGCAGTAAAAACAAACGGCTGTAGGGGGCGTAACCGGGGCTCGACATTAGCACTCGCCAACCGCACAAACGCTGGTAGATTTCTGTTTTGGCTCGTAGCACTTTTATAAGCTCTGTTCACACAGGATCAGGTTTACCCAGGGACCTCCAGCAGTTTGTAATAATCACTGATGTCGTCTGTGACACATCTGAGAAAATGAAGGATGTTGTATCGTTTATTCTTTATTTTGTAGCGCTGTAGTCGACCGAAATTATGCCCAGTGCAGTGAGTAACCGACCGAAATCGACCAAAAGTTATGTGGGGGACTTAGCAAAGTCTTAGACAAACAAGAGGTGATGCAATATTTACAAAAAATAACTGTATAATATGTTTTCTAAAAATTATATATTCTGCCTTAAATAAAATGAAAAGTAAAAGTTATAAAGTAATGAATGAGACCAGCTTTATTGATCTAAAGACTGGATCCAACTCAGCAACCAGAGGCTGTCAGCCCTACTGCTTTAATATCATGGACTTTTTCTCCTAAAAAGCCTAAGTCTGCTAAAAAGTAACGTATTTCCTGGACTATAAGTGGCTCCGGAGTATAAGAGGCACAAGCCAAAAAATGCATAATGAAGAAGAAAAAAACGTATATAAGTCGCACTGGACTATAAGTCACATTTTTTGGGGGAAATTTATTTAACAAAATCCGACACCAAGAACAGACATTTCATGTTGAAAGGCAAGTTATAGTAATAATAGAATAGAGAACAACAGCTGAATAGGTGTGCGCTATGCTAACGTAACACATTGATGGTTATTCAGCTACATGAAGCATAAACAACGAACTGAATAGGTGTCTCGTATGTTAACGTAATATATTAACAGTTATTCACATAACTATAGCATAAAGAACATAATATAACAAGTTCACCAAACTCACCATCTCACTCCTAATCGCTAAATCCTTTAAATTCTTCATCCTCGGTGTCGCTTCTGAACAACTCCGCCAACTCCGGAGGTAGACGAAGCGCCGCTTCCTCCTCTGCGTGGCTGTCGTCAGACTCAGCATCAGTTCCATTTCCAATTATTCCGCTCTTTCTCAGTTGTCTTTATAGCCTAAGTTGTTAGTGGTAATGTTTACATTTTAAATTGTCAGTGGTACAGGTGCAGCAGATGCTGGGACACAAGCCTAGAGCGCCCTCTGGCGGCTGTCAGTGTGAAAATAACCAACACCTGAAATATTTGAATATATAAGTCACACCTGAGTATACGTCGCACCCTGAGCCAGACGATGGAAAAAAGTGCGACTTATAGTCCAGGAAATACAGTAAGTGTTTATTGTTTGTGACGTCACTGCTCGTCATCTTCAACCCACTGCTCAGAAACAAACAACAACAACAACAATGGTCCTGGAGTGTCAGCCGCACACAGAGGTCAGATTTCTGCCGTGCTCCTGCAGACCGACAAACGTTTCCGTAAAACCAAAATAAAGCTTTGTAACCACTGTTGGTAGAGACGTTCTCACAGTTTTGGGTCAAAGTCCAAAAGTGTCCTTCCTGTGGACACTTGTGTTCCTCGTGTCTCTGTCCTGAGCTTCTCGTTTCCGTTACCTTTTTTACGAAGCAGAAACGCACACATTTCACTTGCACATATCTCTGTGTGGTTCTCACAGACTCCTCACACCGCTCTGCACTTTTTTTAACGGCTGCGACAGAAATAAACCGTGCTTTTTTTTTCTCATATCCTTTTTTACTGGAGTTGTTGTGGTTTCCTCAGACTGTACTGTATCAGGAGCTGTTACCGCGGGTGTTTTAATTCTACGGTTTATTTCTGGAAATGGCAGCGTCGTCTCGTGACCTCTTTAGAATCCTCCTGTCTCTGTTTACAAAGCCACAGCTCAGGGGACGCAGCCCGGACAAGGAAGAATTCTATCAAACGTTTCGGTTCAGTGTTTAATGTTGTAAAGACACAAAAGCTTTTCACAGCAAGTACCAACTCAGAGAATGTTTGGCTTTACAAGAACTGTCTTTAACTGACTTAGATGAGCCTAAACCAGGACTTAACCAGACCTTAACCAGTAGGAAAAAATCAGAACAAAACCAGGACTAAACCAAAATTAAGCAAGAACTTAACCAGACCCAAACCTGGATGAAAGCAGGTTTATCTCCTACCGCCCTGACCCTAAGCACAAAAAAAGGCACCAATAAAGACTGCCATAGAAAACATTTCTAATGGTCAATAATTCCATTTTTTTTTATGTTTACAATGATTAACTTCAGTCCTCATCACACACAGCAAACATTAACTGTGTTTATGAAAGTTAAGTTAAATTCCAGTTTGTGTGGTGCAGACACATCCAGCACAAACCTCTGCCTCTGCTCAGTCTGGGACCTTTTTCTACTTTGCCCTGATGTGCACATCTCTGTAAGAACTACATTTTGGATTTGTGCTCACGCAAACACAAACAAACTCATTTCTCAACAAACACTTTCACACCAATTTATGACAAAAACTCACCCAAATTATTTTAGTTCAAACATGTTTTTATTTTCCTTGTAGGCTTGATCATTTATACAAACACTAATGTAGCCATCTCCACATTTATACCTCTGTCTGCCATATATGGGCAAATGGCGCCACCTAGGGAAAAAACAATAGAAACTAAAATTCCAATCCCTCACGATCATGAATCCATGAAATACTTGATAAAAATGTGAAATTATATTGCAGTGACAGTGTAGAATAAAAATGTTGTTTTAATGGAAGTCAATGGCACAAAAAATGTCTTAGAGGTAAAGGTGGCACTGGTTTTAGACACATTTTTAAGAGGATTTAAAACCAAAAAAATCCTGAAAATTCATCCAAAAATCCACACCTGAGGCAAAATCTATGCCGTTTGAATGAACACAGCAAAGGTTATCTACAAAAAACTGCTGCAAAACATCAGAAACTGTCTCAGAGCTGCAGGAGCGGTAAACCAGGACTTAATGACATCTAAATCAAATCTAAACCAGGTCTAAACCAGAGCAAAGCTAGGACTAAACCAGAACTTAACCAGTACAAAAACAGGACTAAACCTGGACTAAATCAGATATAAACAGAACCAAAAACTGTCTCTAAATTAAAATAAATCAGGACTTGAACTGCAGTACCACCATAGGGACCTGTACCACAGCTTGAGAACCTGCCTCAGCTGTACCGTTGTTCGTACATTTACCTCACGGCTCGGCGCGCACACCTTTAACCCGGCTGTGTCCCTGGGCTCCTCGCTCTAAAGGGGGCGTCTCCTCATTTCATCGTTACCTTGCGTTGTTTTTATGCGTCATGTAGCGCGCGCCACTGAGACGCATCCAGACCCGCGACTCCTCACTCTCTCGGACGATCATCGGACAAAAAAAAAACGTGCGACCGATTTGTTAAAAAATATATCAACAACGACCGCGCGGCTCGTTCGATGGAAAACTTAACGGCAGTTAAAAAAATAAATAAAAAGGAAGAAAGAAGGGAATCAGTGGCAGTAACGGAAAAGAGGGACCTTATTTTGAAAAGGCACCACTTCATAATAAAAGGACTCTGGAAGTTATTAGTATTTTTTAATATCTCCATTTATCCGGGCTTAGGACCAGCTCAAAGAGTACACTTTAGAAAATATACGAGTTTATATTAAAACTCTTTAAATGGTTCCTGATTCATTCTGAGGTGAAATTATTGTGAAGTGGCCCCAAAAATACAAAATAAAAAGGTTTCAAGTGATTTTTTTTTTTTTTTAATGGGGTTGCTTTTAATTGAACTTGAGGCTCGTGGAGTTCCTCAGGGAACAGTCCACGCTCCTCTCACATTTCTGGGGAAAAAGGGGTTTTAAGAAAAATTTTAATGTTTTTTTTTTAGTAGTGAATGTTTTCTTTTCTATGTGAGATTTCCTGTACAAAGCTTCCCCTGTAAATGAACTGCGTTTGTCCTAAGTTCATCTCACTGTTTTTGATTTAGTTTTTTTTTTTTTTTTTTGATTTAATGCAATACTTTTGATAGAAGTGTGCCCTTTTTGTAATTCAGCACTCTGAAAACCTGTACATGTGCGAAGTGCTGGACGATATCACACGACCACAGAGTTTTTGTCAACGTGACGTGATGGAAAAATATAAACTCGGGACGTTTTATGTGAACTAGTTTTGAGTTTGCGGTCGACCTGATTCTGATGCATTTAGAGACAAGCGGCGGATCCACTGAAAGAACTGTAAAGAAGGTAAAACAAGGCGGTCATCTGGACACGGTTTGGTTTCAGAGGTTTGTCTTCTTGTCCAGATGACCGCCTTGTTTTTTCCCCGGATGACTGAGAAGCTACACAGACTTCTGCTGAAAGAGAATGTGTTGATTTTTTGGTAGCATTCGTTCAGGAACCGCCCTGGATGTGTCGGTGACAGATGACAGACCTGTGCTGACTGCAGTTTACCGTCTCGTGGCTAACTCCAGCCTTTTGACAGGAAAACTGAAAATGATCCATCAGAGCCAGGAATCCTTCGAACTGCTCTGTGTAGTGCTGGTTGCCAAAATATAACAATAAATGCATATTTTCTATGTATTTTGTCTGAAAACTGCATCCCAGCACCAGCCACAAGCATAAAAAATAGACTTTTTTGATGTATTTGTACTTTACTTGAGTAAATTTAAAAAGGGGTACTTTTACTTTTACTCCACTAAATTTATGAGTTGGTTTGAAGTAAAAAGGATTCTGAGTTTTGGTTTAAAATCCTGTGTTTTTGTCTCATTGTAGTACACGCAGTACTTCAATATAACAGCTGCAGTAAAGTAGTACTGCTTTGGAAACAGAATAATAAAGACAGGAGACATTTTACTTGAGTAAATTTTTGCTCTGTTATCTGTACTTTTACTTAAGTACAGCAGCAGTAGTCGTAGTAACAGCAGTAGTCGTAGTACGCTCTGCTGTGCCTGTACAAAAAACAACTACTCAAAAGTAAATCGTACTTAAGCGAAGTTTATATGAAATATTTTTTACTCATGTCATGTTTTTTTAAAGCCTGTCCTCCTCTGCCTCTGTTCTAACGCTGTTCCTCCTCAGAAACAAACCTGGAGCTGGGTTCTGTTTCAGTGATCCTCTATTCTCTGGCGCTGAGTTTCTGAGGCCTCAGAACGCTCGGGTCCTCTCCCAAGTAGCCCCGCCCATTCCAGGAAGCACTGACCAATCAAGAACCAGCCCTCTCCATCTCAGTCTGCTGAGTCCAGATGTGGAGTATCCCGGTCCCTGTTTGCATCAGAATCCCGTCGTTCCAAACTGTTTGGTTTTTTTTTGTTTGTTTGTTTTTTTCCCGTACGTATTTCCGCGTCTGTCTCGGTGACGTAGTGATGGTTCTTATTTGTGCCGAGCACCGTCTGAATGTCCAGATTTTTGCCAAACAAATGATGATGAATACAGTCGATGGTGATTGTTCTGTTTTATATAAAAATGACCTGTTTTTTGTTTTTTGAATCGATAAATGAATAAATCTGGTACTTTTTCAATGTAAAAAAAATCTGATGAAACCAATAAATGTTAAAGATACACAACCTCAGGGTCTGCAGTCTTCATTCAGACAAGAACCGGGTTTAGTCCTGGTGTAGACCTGGTTTGGTCCTATATATATATATATATATATATATATATATATATATATATATATATATATATATATATATATATATATATATATATATATATATATATATATATATATATATATATATATATATATATATATATATATATAAATAATCTTTATACCTTTATTTAACCAGGAAGTCCCATGGAGACTCAATCTCTTGTAGAAGAGAAACCTGGCCGAGGTCACAGGCGTCAGAACAAAAACGGCAAGATTAGGCAAGAAAAACATAAATTAGTAAAGTTTATTACAGTGTGTTTAAATACTCTGTAGTACTGTAGAGTTATAAAAGTAAATACTCTGTAGTACTTTAAATACTCTGTAGTACTGTAGAGTTATAAAAGTAAATACTCTGTAGTACTTTAAATACTCTGTAGTACTGTAGAGTTATAAAAGTAAATACTCTGTAGTACTTTAAATACTCTGTAGTACTTTAAATACTCTGTAGTACTGTAGAGTTATAAAAGTAAATAATCTGTAGTACTTTAAATACTCTGTAGTACTTTAAATACTCTGTAGTACTGTAGAGTTATAAAAGTAAATACTCTGTAGTACTTTAAATACTCTGTAGTACTGTAGAGTTATAAAAGTAAATACTCTGTAGTACTTTAAATACTCTGTAGTACTTTAAATACTCTGTAGTACTTTAAATACTCTGTAGTACTGTAGAGTTATAAAAGTAAATACTCTGTAGTACTTTAAATACTCTGTAGTACTGTAGAGTTATAAAAGTAAATACTCTGTAGTACTTTAAATACTCTGTAGTACTTTAAATACTCTGTAGTACTTTAAATACTCTGTAGTACTGTAGAGTTATAAAAGTAAATACTCTGTAGTACTTTAAATACTCTGTAGTACTGTAGAGTTATAAAAGTAAATACTCTGTAGTACTTTAAATACTCTGTAGTACTTTAAATACTCTGTAGTACTTTAAATACTCTGTAGTACTGTAGAGTTATAAAAGTAAATACTCTGTAGTACTTTAAATACTCTGTAGTACTGTAGAGTTATAAAAGTAAATACTCTGTAGTACTTTAAATACTCTGTAGTACTTTAAATACTCTGTAGTACTTTAAATACTCTGTAGTACTGTAGAGTTATAAAAGTAAATACTCTGTAGTACTTTAAATACTCTGTAGTACTGTAGAGTTATAAAAGTAAATACTCTGTAGTACTTTAAATACTCTGTAGTACTTTAAATACTCTGTAGTACTGTAGAGTTATAAAAGTAAATACTCTGTAGTACTTTAAATACTCTGTAGTACTGTAGAGTTATAAAAGTAAATACTCTGTAGTACTTTAAATACTCTGTAGTACTGTAGAGTTATAAAAGTAAATACTCTGTAGTACTTTAAATACTCTGTAGTACTGTAGAGTTATAAAAGTAAATACTCTGTAGTACTTTAAATACTCTGTAGTACTTTAAATACTCTGTAGTACTGTAGAGTTATAAAAGTAAATAATCTGTAGTACTTTAAATACTCTGTAGTACTTTAAATACTCTGTAGTACTGTAGAGTTATAAAAGTAAATACTCTGTAGTACTTTAAATACTCTGTAGTACTGTAGAGTTATAAAAGTAAATACTCTGTAGTACTTTAAATACTCTGTAGTACTTTAAATACTCTGTAGTACTTTAAATACTCTGTAGTACTGTAGAGTTATAAAAGTAAATACTCTGTAGTACTTTAAATACTCTGTAGTACTGTAGAGTTATAAAAGTAAATACTCTGTAGTACTTTAAATACTCTGTAGTACTTTAAATACTCTGTAGTACTTTAAATACTCTGTAGTACTGTAGAGTTATAAAAGTAAATACTCTGTAGTACTTTAAATACTCTGTAGTACTGTAGAGTTATAAAAGTAAATACTCTGTAGTACTTTAAATACTCTGTAGTACTTTAAATACTCTGTAGTACTTTAAATACTCTGTAGTACTGTAGAGTTATAAAAGTAAATACTCTGTAGTACTTTAAATACTCTGTAGTACTGTAGAGTTATAAAAGTAAATACTCTGTAGTACTTTAAATACTCTGTAGTACTTTAAATACTCTGTAGTACTTTAAATACTCTGTAGTACTGTAGAGTTATAAAAGTAAATACTCTGTAGTACTTTAAATACTCTGTAGTACTGTAGAGTTATAAAAGTAAATACTCTGTAGTACTTTAAATACTCTGTAGTACTTTAAATACTCTGTAGTACTGTAGAGTTATAAAAGTAATACTCTGTAGTACTTTAAATACTCTGTAGTACTGTAGAGTTATAAAAGTAAATACTCTGTAGTACTTTAAATACTCTGTAGTACTGTAGAGTTATAAAAGTAAATACTCTGTAGTACTTTAAATACTCTGTAGTACTTTAAATACTCTGTAGTACTTTAAATACTCTGTAGTACTGTAGAGTTATAAAAGTAAATACTCTGTAGTACTTTAAATACTCTGTAGTACTGTAGAGTTATAAAAGTAAATACTCTGTAGTACTTTAAATACTCTGTAGTACTTTAAATACTCTGTAGTACTTTAAATACTCTGTAGTACTGTAGAGTTATAAAAGTAAATACTCTGTAGTACTTTAAATACTCTGTAGTACTGTAGAGTTATAAAAGTAAATACTCTGTAGTACTTTAAATACTCTGTAGTACTTTAAATACTCTGTAGTACTTTAAATACTCTGTAGTACTGTAGAGTTATAAAAGTAAATACTCTGTAGTACTTTAAATACTCTGTAGTACTGTAGAGTTATAAAAGTAAATACTCTGTAGTACTTTAAATACTCTGTAGTACTTTAAATACTCTGTAGTACTGTAGAGTTATAAAAGTAAATACTCTGTAGTACTTTAAATACTCTGTAGTACTGTAGAGTTATAAAAGTAAATACTCTGTAGTACTTTAAATACTCTGTAGTACTGTAGAGTTATAAAAGTAAATACTCTGTAGTACTTTAAATACTCTGTAGTACTGTAGAGTTATAAAAGTAAATACTCTGTAGTACTTTAAATACTCTGTAGTACTTTAAATACTCTGTAGTACTGTAGAGTTATAAAAGTAAATACTCTGTAGTACTTTAAATACTCTGTAGTACTGTAGAGTTATAAAAGTAAATACTCTGTAGTACTTTAAATACTCTGTAGTACTTTAAATACTCTGTAGTACTGTAGAGTGTGTAAAGTGAAGTTCGGAGTGAGAACAAAGCGCAGACGCAGCGGCCGTACGTGAGCGTGGCCGTACGTGAGCGTGACCGTGCGTCCGTGACCGTGTGTCAGTGACGTGGTCACGCCTCCCCCGTTACCGTGGAAACGCACCTTTCCTCAGAGAAGGAAGGAGAGAAGGAAAGGAAGGAGAGAGGAGGCAGGAGGAGGCAGGAGGAGGGAGCGGACTTCGTCAGCGGCAGAGGGCGGAGGAGGAGCGGCCAGGCCGGTGGTGGACGTGGCGGGGCCGGCGGACTGAGCAGCGAGCAGCGAGGCGCCATGAACCGGAGACACGGCAGGTAAAGCCCCGCAGCGCGACCGCGGGACTCTCCCCCCGCTCCGTCCGACCCCCGGGCCCCGGAGACCTCCCCCCGCCGCCCGGGCTCGGTGAACCAGCGGCGGGCTCGGGGCTAACGCCGCGGCGCTGCGGGGTCCGCGTCGCCCCCGGAGCCGCGCCGCCGCCGCCGCCGCTTCTCTCTGTGCCGGACGCTAACTGCGGCTAGCCCCGCGTCTCCGTCCGCCTCCGCGGCCGAGGCTAACTGCAGCTAGCCCCGCTACAGTCGGGCTCGGTGCGTACCTGGAGCTAACGGAGGCTAGCGCCGCGGTGCCCAGGTGTTGTGCCCGGGTTCGCGTCCCCTGCAGGCTGCGCACACCGCGGGTTACAGACGGAGAGCTTCTTCACACAGAGGTTTTTATGATGTGGACGCGCGCGGACAGATGTTGTTACAGATGTTGTTACAGATGCTGCTGACGGTGCAGGTTTGAACAGTTTTCCTCCAGAGCAGAGCTGACACCGGGGGTGAGTTTTCTGTGGGTCCTACTCTCGGGACAACACCTGAGCCTTAAACCTCTGGAGGGAAAAGTTGGACAGAAATATCCTGGACTTCTGTTCATCAGAGAACAGCTTTACTGTCATCACATTCACTTAACTGTCAAAAAACACTTAATAATACAGCAGTCATAACTACAGAGAGGCACATTAACCTCAAAACTCTTTAATATTTATGTATTAGCATGGCCTCGTGCACGCATCTGCTCCTTTACGTTCTTTAAATGTTGAGAAAAAGCAAAACACTTCAGAAACGTTCTGGAGCAGGTCAGAGGTTGTTTCTGTTGTCACTAAACTAAAGCAGAAAGCAGATGTGCTGCTCAGGCGCCACACACACAACAGTAACCCGCATTCTCACAGACGCAGTATAATGAAGAGTGTTATATGAGTGAAGGTTTTAGTCCTAGCTCTGGTCACAGTCAAGACCCCGGGCGTTCAGTAAGGGGCGACCAGATCTATCAACCCAAAAACTGGGTACACAAAGCTGGTTCAGTCCTGGTTTAATCTTTGTTTAGACCTGGGATTAGTTCTCTTTTAGTCCTGATTTAGTTCTGTTGTAGACCCAGTTTAGTCCTGGCCTTTGTCTTGCTGTCGTCCTGGTTCAGATATCATTTAGTCCCAGTTTAGACCATGTTTAACTCTGTTTTAGCCCAGGGTTTAGTCCAGGTTCAGCTACAGTAGTTTAGACCTGGTTTATTAATAAATACAAATACAGTAAATGAATTTAGTGACAGAAGTCTTTAGACAGATGTGTTTTTTAGTGTCCAGTGTGTGTTTGTTGTTGTTAAAATGGAGACAGCGGAGTCATATGAGTGTGTTTACAGACGTGTGCTGGGACACAGGAGAAGGAGCCTAAAACTAGGACTGTCCTGCTTCAGTCGGACTCTAAATGATCCCACCTTCCACTCACAGCAGCTGCACCACAGTTACACCACAGTTACTCAGTGCTCTATCCATTTTGTTGATACTGGATGATTATTTTTAGCTTTTTATTTTACTGTATTCTTCTAACAATAACAGCATCTCACCTTCAGTACTGAAACATGACAGAATCTATAAGTTCTAATGTTATTTTAAGGCGTGTGTTTTGTTTTCACTCTCTCTAAAACACTGGAGGACACAGATGTGACTCAGACAGATGTTGTGGCCCTTTCTGAATCCACACACAACCTGCGCTTAACTTTTAAAAATGTTTCTATATAAAGCAGATAAAGACTTTCTGAGCTGTTAGGAGGATTAATGCAGTAAAATACCAGGCCTTAAAAGTCTTAGGGCTACAGTAAAAGTCCGTCTTCGCTCGGAGGGCTCACATTCTGACAGGGGGTGCACAAATCAGCTCAACACCGGGCTCCCCGCTAAAACCGTTAGCTTCTCCCCCGCAGCTAACGCTCCTCCGCCGGGGATAAACTCCTCTGTGACCCCCTCCCCGCGGCTCTAACGACCCCCAGCCGCCTCTAACCCCCTTCCCCGGTGCCTTCTCCCGCTGTCCCCCCCGCTGTTCCCCCGCTTCTCTCTCTTTGACTCCCGGACCGAGAGGCTAGCTGCCGTTAGCATCCGTGAAAACAAGATGGCCACCGGCGGCTGGAGCTGGAGCCGAAGCGCGAGCCCGGGCCGAGTCATGGCAGCCTGCCCCGTCTTTGTGTCCGAGCAGAGCGGGGTCCGGGGTCCGGGGTCCGGCTCCGGAGGCCTGGGCCCCGGGGGCCCGGCCAGGAGAGGAAATAACAGAGGTCCCGTGTGTCTGAGAGAGCGCGGGCAGGTAAACAGCTGGAAACATCTGCAGCGCGGCTCACGCTCGGACCAGGCTCAGCTCAGACAACGGCTCTTTCACCAGATTTACCACATTTTAGACCCAAAAACTGGGACATATATTTTTTTCCTCTTATCACAGTGCATTTGAACTCACCAAGTGACAAAAAAGCTTCCAAAATACACCAAGTACATGATGCTAGGGCGTATGTTTTGAATTATATTGGCCATTTATTAATACAAATGATGGAATTGTAAAAATTAGTGACAGAAATCAAAAGACAAATGTGTTTTTTGTTCCTTATCTGACTGTGAGTTAAAACAGGGACAGCTGGGACATGGTTTGTTGAAAACTGGGACATATGAGTGTTTTTACAGATCTGTGTTGGGACATGGGACACGGAGCCTAAAACTGGGACTGTCCCCATTAAATAGGGACATCTGGTCTCCCTAAACAAACAACTGCACAGACTTGGGATTCAAATAATATTACATTTATTTGCCCAATTCTGTTCAGAAAATTCATCATGACAGGAGAACTCAAACTTGGAGCACAGTTCAGAAACCTGGCTATGGCTAAATTAAATCTAACGTACCACACTCAGGACCGTTTACTGCCTGTCTGTCATCAGTCTGTGAGGTCTGCCTGAGCGGGACGGGTCCGACTGAGCGGGACGGGTCCGACTGAGCGGGACGGGTCCGACTGAGCGGGGTGGGTCCGACTGAGCGGGACGGGTCCGAGTGAGCGGGACGGGTCCGAGTGAGCGGGACGGGTCCGAGTGAGCGGGGCGGGTCCGACTGAGCGGGGCGGGTCTGACTGAGCGGGACGGGTCCGACTGAGCGAGACGGGTCCGAGTGAGCGGGACGGGTCCGAGTGAGCGGGGCGGGTCCGAGTGAGCGGGACGGGTCCGACTGAGCGAGACGGGTCCGAGTGAGCGGGACGGGTCCGAGTGAGCGGGACGGGTCCGAGTGAGCGGGACGGGTCCGAGTGAGCGGGACGGGTCCGAGTGAGCGGGGCGGGTCCGACTGAGCGGGACGGGTCCGAGTGAGCGGAGCGGGTCCGACTGAGCGGGACGGGTCCGACTGAGCGGGACGGGTCCGAGTGAGCGGGACGGGTCCGAGTGAGCGGGACAGGTCCGAGTGAGGTGAACCCTTTGTCTCCATCTCAGTTTGTCTCTGTCCTGTCCCAGCTGTGTCTCTGCGTCTCACAGAAACACAGTGAAAGTAAGAACTTCTCTCTGATTAACGGCGTTAGGTCTTTCCTTGGTCTCCTGTTGTTTTCTGCTGAAGTCCTCGTTGTTGTTGGGATTTTTGTCTTGGTCCTGTTTCCATTTTAACAACAGTAAAGTCCCTCTGACGTCCACCACATTCAAACAAACCACGTTTTCTTTCACAAGTCTCTGTACGACGGCTCCTGCTGCTGTCCCCTCACAGAGGACAGAGCTGCTCTCAGGAGTCTGGAGTTAAGAATCGTCTGTGTTTGTTTGGCTCAGTGTGGTTCCCCTGCGGAGTCTGGAGTCTGACTGCTGTTGTGCTCTGTCCTCAGGTTGGTCCCGGTCTGGTTCTGGTGCTGACCTCAGCGGCTGTTGTTGGATTGACCTTTGACCTCTGGGCTCCTCCCCCTCACAGGTACATAACCCCGACCCGATCACCATACAAGGGCCCACAGTCGATTTATCACTGTTATCTGCTTATTTAACCAAATATTCAGTCTAAATGGTGTATATAATGTTAGATTTATTTTATTAGAACAAAGCTTAACATTCAAATCTAATTTAAATTAATTTTATTAGTGTTTATAATGTTTTAAATGGTTCGAATTCAATTAGAATAAAGTGAATTGCTGTGACGTATGTTCATGTTTATAAAGGTGTAAATTGTGCAGTTATAGTCCTGGCTTTAATGCGGTAGCTCCCACAGAAGCTGCTGTTTGTCGTCTGTAGCACAGCTGCAGCCCGGATTTTCCTCTAATGAAATAAAAATTGTAATTCTCTAATTATTAATTACTGAGCCAAACAAACATGTGGGCCTGCAAAATGGGAAAAATCATTACAACCGTGAAAAACTGTGAATCGAACTGAATTGTTCCATCCCTAGTATAGAGCAGAATGCTTAGCAAATTTCAGAGGAGAACAACGGGACCAGGGGCCTCATTTATAAAACCAGGGCCCAAAACCAGGGCTGAAACTTGGGTACGCCCCTCTCTGCTCCAACGGTGTGGAAGGATTTGTTCATTTTGGGTGAAAGCATCAAAGAGGACGATGATTCAGAAGTTTATTTGAGATCACACAGTGAGGTTACAGTCAGCAGAGTGAGCGCTCTCCTAAAGAGGAGTGTTCTAAGTTTTTATCTTCTGTCTGACGATGTCTGACCATCTCTGCAGAGCATTATCTTCTTATCTTCTTGGCTTTTTCGTGCACAGGGCAGGGCCACAAAACGTTCAGTTTCTGCAGAGTCTTCCCACCATCGACAGCAGCGCCCCCTGCAGCCTTGGCTCTGAGAACTTTGTAGCAGCTCATTATTTGTGCCATATTTGGAACAAGCAATGCACCTAAGGGTGACCTTACAGTGAAAGAAGAAAAACATCACATAAGACCCAAGTATTATTATTACTAATGTTGGAGCTTATTAACCTTAGCAGTATTAAATCAAAATGTAAGTTTAATGGTAACATACAAAGTTTTATGTAGAAATATTCAATAGGTGGTATTCATGAAAATTAAAGTAGACGTGAAACCTTGCGTAGCTCCTTGCGTAGCTCCTTGCGTAGCTCCTTGCGTAGCTCCTTGCGTAGCTCCTTGCGTGCACACCTTTCAGAGACGCAGCAGAGGACAGAGTTTCTCGTTTGGTAGAGTTTACTTTCACTTTATCTCCCAGAAAATCAAAGGATTACACGAAGGTGTGAGCATTTAATCAGGAGCGGTGTTTAAAACACAGGCAATGTGTTTACTTTTTATTACTTTTATTAAGTGTTTGTGTCGTTAGGGGGTTTCATGCACGTGCGCGCTCATGCACGTGCATGAGCGCGCACGTGCACCGGAGCGCAGCTCTGCTGTTGCTCAGGCTGGAGTCTCGTGAACAGAAAACAGCGATGATCCCTCAACAATAACTGTCCCAGTCCTGTCCTCTGTCCCAGTCCTGTCCTCTGTCTCAGACCTGTCCTCTGTCTCAGACCTGTCCTCTGTCCCAGTCCTGTCCTCTGTCTCAGACCTGTCCTCTGTCCCAGTCCTGTCCTCTGTCCCAGTCCTGTCCTCTGTCTCAGACCTGTCCTCTGTCCCAGTCCTGTCCTCTGTCTCAGACCTGTCCTCTGTCCCAGTCCTGTCCTCTGTCTCAGACCTGTCCTCTGTCCCAGTCCTGTCCTCTGTCTCAGACCTGTCCTCTGTCCCAGTCCTGTCCTCTGTCTCAGACCTGTCCTCTGTCCCAGTCCTGTCCTCTGTCTCAGACCTGTCCTCTGTCCCAGACCTGTCCTCTGTCCCAGTCCTGTCCTCTGTCTCAGACCTGTCCTCTGTCCCAGTCCTGTCCTCTGTCTCAGACCTGTCCTCTGTCCCAGTCCTGTCCTCTGTCTCAGACCTGTCCTCTGTCTCAGACCTGTCCTCTGTCCCAGTCCTGTCCTCTGTCTCAGACCTGTCCTCTGTCCCAGTCCTGTCCTCTGTCCCAGTCCTGTCCTCTGTCTCAGACCTGTCCTCTGTCCCAGTCCTGTCCTCTGTCTCAGACCTGTCCTCTGTCCCAGTCCTGTCCTCTGTCCCAGTCCTGTCCTCTGTCTCAGACCTGTCCTCTGTCCCAGTCCTGTCCTCTGTCTCAGACCTGTCCTCTGTCCCAGTCCTGTCCTCTGTCTCAGACCTGTCCTCTGTCTCAGACCTGTCCTCTGTCCCAGTCCTGTCCTCTGTCTCAGACCTGTCCTCTGTCCCAGTCCTGTCCTCTGTCTCAGACCTGTCCTCTGTCCCAGTCCTGTCCTCTGTCTCAGACCTGTCCTCTGTCCCAGTCCTGTCCTCTGTCTCAGACCTGTCCTCTGTCCCAGACCTGTCCTCTGTCCCAGTCCTGTCCTCTGTCTCAGACCTGTCCTCTGTCCCAGTCCTGTCCTCTGTCTCAGACCTGTCCTCTGTCCCAGTCCTGTCCTCTGTCTCAGACCTGTCCTCTGTCCCAGTCCTGTCCTCTGTCTCAGACCTGTCCTCTGTCCCAGTCCTGTCCTCTGTCTCAGACCTGTCCTCTGTCTCAGACCTGTCCTCTGTCCCAGTCCTGTCCTCTGTCTCAGACCTGTCCTCTGTCCCAGTCCTGTCCTCTGTCTCAGACCTGTCCTCTGTCCCAGACCTGTCCTCTGTCCCAGTCCTGTCCTCTGTCCCAATCCTGTCCTCTGTCTCAGACCTGTCCTCTGTCCCAGTCCTGTCCTCTGTCTCAGACCTGTCCTCTGTCTCAGACCTGTCCTCTGTCCCAGTCCTGTCCTCTGTCTCAGACCTGTCCTCTGTCTCAGACCTGGTCCTCTGTCCCAGTCCTGTCCTCTGTCCCAGACCTGGTCCTCTGTCCCAGACCTGTCCCAGACCTGGTCCTCTGTCCCAGTCCTGTCCTCTGTCCCAGTCCTGTCCTCTGTCTCAGACCTGTCCTCTGTCTCAGACCTGTCCTCTGTCTCAGACCTGTCCTCTGTCTCAGACCTGTCCTCTGTCCCAGTCCTGTCCTCTGTCTCAGACCTGTCCTCTGTCTCAGACCTGTCCTCTGTCCCAGTCCTGTCCTCTGTCTCAGACCTGTCCTCTGTCTCAGACCTGTCCTCTGGCTCAGACCTGTCCTCTGTCTCAGACCTGTCCTCTGTCCCAGTCCTGTCCTCTGTCCCAGTCCTGTCCTCTGTCTCAGACCTGTCCTCTGTCTCAGACCTGTCCTCTGTCTCAGACCTGTCCTCTGTCCCAGTCCTGTCCTCTGTCTCAGACCTGTCCTCTGTCTCAGACCTGTCCTCTGTCCCAGTCCTGTCCTCTGTCCCAGTCCTGTCCTCTGTCTCAGACCTGTCCTCTGTCCCAGTCCTGTCCTCTGTCTCAGACCTGTCCTCTGTCTCAGACCTGTCCTCTGTCTCAGACCTGTCCTCTGTCCCAGTCCTGTCCTCTGTCTCAGACCTGTCCTCTGTCCCAGTCCTGTCCTCTGTCTCAGACCTGTCCTCTTGTCCCAGTCCTGTCCTCTGTCTCAGACCTGTCCTCTGTCCCAGTCCTGTCCTCTGTCTCAGACCTGTCCTCTGTCCCAGTCCTGTCCTCTGTCTCAGACCTGTCCTCTGTCTCAGTCCTGTCCTCTGTCCCAGTCCTGTCCTCTGTCTCAGACCTGTCCTCTGTCCCAGTCCTGTCCTCTGTCTCAGACCTGTCCTCTGTCCCAGTCCTGTCCTCTGTCTCAGACCTGTCCTCTGTCCCAGTCCTGTCCTCTGTCTCAGACCTGTCCTCTGTCCCAGTCCTGTCCTCTGTCTCAGACCTGTCCTCTGTCTCAGACCTGTCCTCTGTCCCAGTCCTGTCCTCTGTCTCAGACCTGTCCTCTGTCCCAGTCCTGTCCTCTGTGTCAGACCTGTCCTCTGTCTCAGACCTGTCCTCTGTCCCAGTCCTGTCCTCTGTCTCAGACCTGTCCTCTGTCTCAGACCTGTCCTCTGTCCCAGTCCTGTCCTCTGTCTCAGACCTGTCCTCTGTCTCAGACCTGTCCTCTGTCTCAGACCTGTCCTCTGTCTCAGTCCTGTCCTCTGTCCCAGTCCTGTCCTCTGTCTCAGACCTGTCCTCTGTCCCAGTCCTGTCCTCTGTCTCAGACCTGTCCTCTGTCCCAGTCCTGTCCTCTGTCCCAGTCCTGTCCTCTGTCTCAGACCTGTCCTCTGTCCCAGTCCTGTCCTCTGTCTCAGACCTGTCCTCTGTCCCAGTCCTGTCCTCTGTCTCAGACCTGTCCTCTGTCTCAGACCTGTCCTCTGTCCCAGTCCTGTCCTCTGTCTCAGACCTGTCCTCTGTCCCAGTCCTGTCCTCTGTCTCAGACCTGTCCTCTGTCCCAGTCCTGTCCTCTGTCTCAGACCTGTCCTCTGTCTCAGTCCTGTCCTCTGTCCCAGTCCTGTCCTCTGTCTCAGACCTGTCCTCTGTCCCAGTCCTGTCCTCTGTCTCAGACCTGTCCTCTGTCTCAGACCTGTCCTCTGTCCCAGTCCTGTCCTCTGTCTCAGACCTGTCCTCTGTCCCAGGCGTGTCTCAGACCTGTCCTCTGTCCCAGGTGTGTGTCTCAGACCTGTCCTCTGTCTCAGACCTGTCCTCTGTCCCAGGTGTGTCTCAGACCTGTCCTCTGTCCCAGGCGTGTCTCAGACCTGTCCTCTGTCTCAGACCTGTCCTCTGTCCCAGGTGTGTCTCAGACCTGTCCTCTGTCCCAGGTGTGTCTCAGACCTGTCCTCTGTCCCAGGTGTGTCTCAGACCTGTCTTCTGTCCCAGGCGTGTCTCAGACCTGTCCTCTGTCTCAGACCTGTCCTCTGTCTCAGACCTGTCCTCTGTCCCAGGTGTGTCTCAGACCTGTCCTCTGTCCCAGGCGTGTCTCAGACCTGTCCTCTGTCTCAGACCTGTCCTCTGTCCCAGGTGTGTCTCAGACCTGTCCTCTGTCCCAGGTGTGTCTCAGACCTGTCCTCTGTCTCAGACCTGTCCTCTGTCCCAGGCGTGTCTCAGACCTGTCCTCTGTCCCAGGCGTGTCTCAGACCTGTCCTCTGTCCCAGGTGTGTGTCTCAGACCTGTCCTCTGTCCCAGGTGTGTCTCAGACCTGTCCTCTGTCCCAGGTGTGTCTCAGACCTGTCCTCTGTCTCAGACCTGTCCTCTGTCTCAGACCTGTCCTCTGTCCCAGGTGTGTCTCAGACCTGTCCTCTGTCCCAGGTGTGTCTCAGACCTGTCCTCTGTCCCAGGTGTGTCTCAGACCTGTCCTCTGTCCCAGGCGTGTCTCAGACCTGTCCTCTGTCCCAGGCGTGTCTCAGACCTGTCCTCTGTCTCAGTCCTGTCCTCTGTCCCAGGTGTGTCTCAGACCTGTCCTCTGTCTCAGACCTGTCCTCTGTCCCAGGTGTGTCTCAGACCTGTCCTCTGTCTCAGACCTGTCCTCTGTCCCAGGCGTGTCTCAGACCTGTCCTCTGTCCCAGGTGTGTCTCAGACCTGTCCTCTGTCCCAGGTGTGTCTCAGACCTGTCCTCTGTCCCAGGTGTGTGTCTCAGACCTGTCCTCTGTCCCAGGCGTGTCTCAGACCTGTCCTCTGTCTCAGACCTGTCCTCTGTCCCAGGTGTGTCTCAGACCTGTCCTCTGTCCCAGGTGTGTCTCAGACCTGTCCTCTGTCCCAGGTGTGTCT
>CM036253.1:3436969-3474579 GCA_020698575.1 Bostrychus sinensis
CTAAACCAGGACTAAACCAGGACTAAACCAGGTCTAAACCAGGACATAACCAGGACTAAACCAGGTCTAAACCAGGACTAAACCAGGACTAAACCAGGACTAAACCAGGTCTAAACCAGGTCTAAACCAGGTCTAAACCAGGTCTAAACCAGGACTAAACCAGGACTAAACCAGGACTAAACCAGGTCTAAACCAGGACTAAACCAGGTCTAAACCAGGTCTAAACCAGGACTAAACCAGGACTAAACCAGGACTAAATGAGGTCTAAACCAGGACTAAACCAGGACTAAACCAGGTCTAAACCAGGTCTAAACCAGGACATAACCAGGACTAAACCAGGTCTAAACCAGGTCTAAACCAGGTCTAAACCAGGACTAAACCAGGTCTAAACCAGGTCTAAACCAGGACTAAACCAGGACTAAACCAGGTCTAAACCAGGTCTAAACCAGGACTAAACCAGGTCTAAACCAGGTCTAAACCAGAACATAACCAGGACTAAACCAGGTCTAAACCAGGACTAAACCAGGACTAAACCAGGTCTAAACCAGGACTAAACCAGGACTAAACCAGGTCTAAACCAGGTCTAAACCAGGTCTAAACCAGGTCTAAACCAGGTCTAAACCAGGACTAAACCAGGTCTAAACCAGGTCTAAACCAGGACTAAACCAGGACTAAACCAGGACATAACCAGGACTAAACCAGGTCTAAACCAGGACTAAACCAGGTCTAAACCAGGTCTAAACCAGGTCTAAATCTGGACTAAACCAGGTCTAAACCAGGACATAACCAGGCCTAAACCAGGACTAAACCAGGACTAAACCAGGACTAAACCAGGTCTAAACCAGGACATAACCAGGATTAAACCAGGACTAAACCAGGACTAAACCAGGACTAAACCAGGTCTAAACCAGGACTAAACCAGGACTAAACCAGGTCTAAACCAGGACTAAACCAGGTCTAAACCAGGTCTAAACCAGGTCTAAACCAGGACTAAACCAGGACTAAACCAGGACTAAACCAGGTCTAAACCAGGACTAAACCAGGACTAAACCAGGTCTAAACCAGGACTAAACCAGGACTAAACCAGGTCTAAACCTGGACTAAACCAGGTCTAAACCAGGACATAACCAGGACTAAACCAGGTCTAAACCAGGTCTAAACCAGGACTAAACCAGGTCTAAACCAGGACTAAACCAGGTCTAAACCAGGTCTAAACCAGGTCTAAACCAGGACATAACCAGGACTAAACCAGGTCTAAACCAGGACTAAGCCAGGACTAAACCAGGTCTAAACCAGGACTAAACCAGGACTAAACCAGGTCTAAACCAGGACTAAACCAGGTCTAAACCAGGACTAAACCAGGTCTAAACCAGGACTAAACCAGGTCTAAACCAGGTCTAAACCAGAACTAAACCAGGACTAAACCAGGACTAAACCAGGTCTAAACCAGGTCTAAACCAGGACTAAACCAGGTCTAAACCAGGACTAAACCAGGTCTAAACCAGGACTAAACTAGGACTAAACCAGGTCTAAACCAGGTCTAAACCAGGACTAAACCAGGTCTAAACCAGGACTAAACCAGGTCTAAACCAGGTCTAAACCAGAACTAAACCAGGTCTAAACCAGGACTAAACCAGGTCTAAACCAGGACTAAACCAGGACTGAACCAGGTCTAAACCAGGTCTAAACCAGGACTAAACCAGGACTAAACCAGGTCTAAACCAGGACTAAACCAGGTCTAAACCAGGACTAAACCAGGTCTAAACCAGGTCTAAACCAGGACTAAACCAGGTCTAAACCAGGACTAAACCAGGACTAAACCAGGACATAACCAGGACTAAACCAGGTCTAAACCAGGACTAAACCAGGTCTAAACCAGGACTAAACCAGGTCTAAACCAGGACTAAACTAGGACTAAACCAGGTCTAAACCAGGTCTAAACCAGGACTAAACCAGGTCTAAACCAGGACTAAACCAGGTCTAAACCAGGACTAAACCAGGTCTAAACCAGGACTAAACCAGGTCTAAACCAGGTCTAAACCAGAACTAAACCAGGTCTAAACCAGGACTAAACCAGGTCTAAACCAGGACTAAACCAGGACTAAACCAGGACTAAACCAGGTCTAAACCAGAACTAAACCAGGTCTAAACCAGGTCTAAACCAGGACTAAACCAGGACTAAACCAGGTCTAAACCAGGACTAAACCAGGTCTAAACCAGGTCTAAACCAGGTCTAAACCAGGTCTAAACCAGGTCTAAACCAGGACATAACCAGGACTAAACCAGGTCTAAACCAGGACTAAGCCAGGACGAAATCAGGTCTAAACCAGGACTAAACCAGGACTAAACCAGGTCTAAACCAGGACTAAACCAGGTCTAAACCAGGACTAAACCAGGTCTAAACCAGGACTAAACCAGGTCTAAACCAGGACTAAACCAGGTCTAAACCAGGTCTAAACCAGAACTAAACCAGGACTAAACCAGGACTAAACCAGGTCTAAACCAGGTCTAAACCAGGACTAAACCAGGTCTAAACCAGGACTAAACCAGGTCTAAACCAGGACTAAACTAGGACTAAACCAGGTCTAAACCAGGTCTAAACCAGGACTAAACCAGGTCTAAACCAGGACTAAACCAGGTCTAAACCAGGTCTAAACCAGAACTAAACCAGGTCTAAACCAGGACTAAACCAGGTCTAAACCAGGACTAAACCAGGACTGAACCAGGTCTAAACCAGGTCTAAACCAGGACTAAACCAGGACTAAACCAGGTCTAAACCAGGACTAAACCAGGTCTAAACCAGGACTAAACCAGGTCTAAACCAGGACTAAACCAGGTCTAAACCAGGACTAAACCAGGTCTAAACCAGGTCTAAACCAGGACTAAACCAGGTCTAAACCAGGACTAAACCAGGACTAAACCAGGACATAACCAGGACTAAACCAGGTCTAAACCAGGACTAAACCAGGTCTAAACCAGGACTAAACCAGGTCTAAACCAGGACTAAACTAGGACTAAACCAGGTCTAAACCAGGTCTAAACCAGGACTAAACCAGGTCTAAACCAGGACTAAACCAGGTCTAAACCAGGACTAAACCAGGTCTAAACCAGGACTAAACCAGGTCTAAACCAGGTCTAAACCAGAACTAAACCAGGTCTAAACCAGGACTAAACCAGGTCTAAACCAGGACTAAACCAGGACTAAACCAGGACTAAACCAGGTCTAAACCAGAACTAAACCAGGTCTAAACCAGGTCTAAACCAGGACTAAACCAGGACTAAACCAGGTCTAAACCAGGACTAAACCAGGTCTAAACCAGGTCTAAACCAGGACTAAACCAGGTCTAAACCAGGTCTAAACCAGCACTAAACCAGGTCTAAACCAGGACTAAACCAGGACTAAACCAGGTCTAAACCAGGACTAAACCAGGTCTAAACCAGGACTAAACCAGGTCTAAACCAGGACTAAACCAGGACTAAACCAGGACTAAACCAGGACTAAACCAGGTCTAAACCAGGACTAAACCAGGACATAACCAGGACTAAACCAGGACTAAACCAGGTCTAAACCAGGACTAAACCAGGACTAAACCAGGACTAAACCAGGACTAAACCAGGTCTAAACCAGGACTAAACCAGGACATAACCAGGACTAAACCAGGACTAAACCAGGTCTAAACCAGGTCTAAACCAGGACTAAACCAGGACTAAACCAGGTCTAAACCAGGACTAAACCAGGTCTAAACCAGGACTAAACCAGGTCTAAACCAGGACTAAACCAGGTCTAAACCAGGACTAAACCAGGTCTAAACCAGGTCTAAACCAGGACTAAACCAGGTCTAAACCAGGACTAAACCAGGACTAAACCAGGACATAACCAGGACTAAACCAGGTCTAAACCAGGACTAAACCAGGTCTAAACCAGGACTAAACCAGGTCTAAACCAGGACTAAACTAGGACTAAACCAGGTCTAAACCAGGTCTAAACCAGGACTAAACCAGGTCTAAACCAGGACTAAACCAGGTCTAAACCAGGACTAAACCAGGTCTAAACCAGGACTAAACCAGGTCTAAACCAGGTCTAAACCAGAACTAAACCAGGTCTAAACCAGGACTAAACCAGGTCTAAACCAGGACTAAACCAGGACTAAACCAGGACTAAACCAGGTCTAAACCAGAACTAAACCAGGTCTAAACCAGGTCTAAACCAGGACTAAACCAGGACTAAACCAGGTCTAAACCAGGACTAAACCAGGTCTAAACCAGGTCTAAACCAGGTCTAAACCAGGTCTAAACCAGGTCTAAACCAGGACATAACCAGGACTAAACCAGGTCTAAACCAGGACTAAGCCAGGACTAAACCAGGTCTAAACCAGGACTAAACCAGGACTAAACCAGGTCTAAACCAGGACTAAACCAGGTCTAAACCAGGACTAAACCAGGTCTAAACCAGGACTAAACCAGGTCTAAACCAGGTCTAAACCAGAACTAAACCAGGACTAAACCAGGACTAAACCAGGTCTAAACCAGGTCTAAACCAGGACTAAACCAGGTCTAAACCAGGACTAAACCAGGTCTAAACCAGGACTAAACTAGGACTAAACCAGGTCTAAACCAGGTCTAAACCAGGACTAAACCAGGTCTAAACCAGGACTAAACCAGGTCTAAACCAGGTCTAAACCAGAACTAAACCAGGTCTAAACCAGGACTAAACCAGGTCTAAACCAGGACTAAACCAGGACTGAACCAGGTCTAAACCAGGTCTAAACCAGGACTAAACCAGGACTAAACCAGGTCTAAACCAGGACTAAACCAGGTCTAAACCAGGACTAAACCAGGTCTAAACCAGGACTAAACCAGGTCTAAACCAGGACTAAACCAGGTCTAAACCAGGTCTAAACCAGGACTAAACCAGGTCTAAACCAGGACTAAACCAGGACTAAACCAGGACATAACCAGGACTAAACCAGGTCTAAACCAGGACTAAACCAGGTCTAAACCAGGACTAAACCAGGTCTAAACCAGGACTAAACTAGGACTAAACCAGGTCTAAACCAGGTCTAAACCAGGACTAAACCAGGTCTAAACCAGGACTAAACCAGGTCTAAACCAGGACTAAACCAGGTCTAAACCAGGACTAAACCAGGTCTAAACCAGGTCTAAACCAGAACTAAACCAGGTCTAAACCAGGACTAAACCAGGTCTAAACCAGGACTAAACCAGGACTAAACCAGGACTAAACCAGGTCTAAACCAGAACTAAACCAGGTCTAAACCAGGTCTAAACCAGGACTAAACCAGGACTAAACCAGGTCTAAACCAGGACTAAACCAGGTCTAAACCAGGTCTAAACCAGGACTAAACCAGGTCTAAACCAGGTCTAAACCAGCACTAAACCAGGTCTAAACCAGGACTAAACCAGGACTAAACCAGGTCTAAACCAGGACTAAACCAGGTCTAAACCAGGACTAAACCAGGTCTAAACCAGGACTAAACCAGGACTAAACCAGGACTAAACCAGGACTAAACCAGGTCTAAACCAGGACTAAACCAGGACATAACCAGGACTAAACCAGGACTAAACCAGGTCTAAACCAGGACTAAACCAGGACTAAACCAGGACTAAACCAGGTCTAAACCAGGTCTAAACCAGGACTAAACCAGGTCTAAACCAGGTCTAAACCAGGACTAAACCAGGTCTAAACCAGGTCTAAACCAGGTCTAAACCAGAACTAAACCAGGTCTAAACCAGGTCTAAACCAGGTCTAAACCAGGTCTAAACCAGGACTAAACCAGGTCTAAACCAGGTCTAAACCAGGTCTAAACCAGAACTAAACCAGGTCTAAACCAGGTCTAAACCAGGACTAAACCAGGACTAAACCAGGACTAAACCAGGTCTAAACCAGGACTAAACCAGGTCTAAACCAGGACTAAACCAGGACTAAACCAGGTCTAAACCTGGACTAAACCAGGTCTAAACCAGGTCTAAACCAGGTCTAAACCAGGACTAAACCAGGTCTAAACCAGGACTAAACCAGGACTAAACCAGGACATAACCAGGACTAAACCAGGTCTAAACCAGGACTAAACCAGGTCTAAACCAGGACTAAACCAGGTCTAAACCAGGTCTAAACCAGAACTAAACCAGGACTAAACCAGGACTAAACCAGGTCTAAACCAGGACTAAACCAGGACTAAACCAGGACTAAACCAGGACTAAACCAGGTCTAAACCAGGACTAAACCAGGTCTAAACCAGGACTAAACCAGGACTAAACCAGGACTAAACCAGGACTAAATGCAGACAGAGACAGGGACAGAGAGTTGTCCCATCACTGTCAGGGGACGCTGTGTGAGACAGGGTTTAGGTTTTAGGAGAGAATCCAATCACAGAGGAGGAGCAGGAGGAGGAGGAGGAGGTGCAGGAGGAGCAGGAGGACGAGGAGCAGGTTTTGGATACAACACAAAGTTTACAGAAGTGTGTGTTGTCTGTGGAGTTAAAGCGGAGGCAGAGGAAACCCAGCACAGCTGTTATTACACAGTTAGTCCATAGTAATTACACAGTTATTACACATTCCTGTCCGTTACCTTTAAACAGCGGAGGCTCCGCGCGCTCACGGTCCGCGTGCGTGTGTCTACGGCAGCTCACGCGCCTCCGGAGTCCAGCTGTGACCGCGTGAGTTCTGTAAACTCCTGAAGCTTCCTCAGGACCTGCTCCGCTGCGGCTCACGTGGACACACTTCCGCGTACGTCACTGAGGCCCCGCCCCCGCTTACAGCTGACGCTCCGAGCATGCGCAGTTTGGTTACCGAACCTCGCCTGTGTTAGGCTCGCTCCAGATGAACTGAGTCTGTGTTCATGAGGCTCACAACACGAGCACAGTACAGGAGTACTTCAGTACTTCAGTACTGGAGTATTCAGTACAGGAGTACTTCAGTACTGGAGTACTTCAGTACTGGAGTACTTCAGTACTTCAGTACTGGAGTATTCAGTACTGGAGTATTCAGTACTGGAGTACTTCAGTACTGGAGTACTTCAGTACTGGAGTACTTCAGTACTTCAGTACTGGAGTATTCAGTACTGGAGTATTCAGTACTGGAGTACTTCAGTACTGGAGTACTGGAGTATTCAGTACTGGAGTATTCAGTACTGGAGTATTCAGTACTGGAGTACTTCAGTACTTCAGTACTGGAGTATTCAGTACAGGAGTACTTCAGTACTGGAGTACTTCAGTACTGGAGTACTTCAGTACTTCAGTACTGGAGTATTCAGTACTGGAGTATTCAGTACTGGAGTACTTCAGTACTGGAGTACTGGAGTATTCAGTACTGGAGTATTCAGTACTGGAGTATTCAGTACTGGAGTACTTCAGTACTGGAGTACTTCAGTACTGGAGTACTTCAGTACTGGAGTACTGGGTTCATTATTTGCCTTCTTTATGGCAAACTTGTGATAATTTGTGTTCCTGTATTTGTCAAGGTAGAAAACCCTGCCCTCTGAGCTCCACCAGCGCCACCCACTGGTCTGAGCAGTGTCCTGCAGCAGAGAGGATCTCATTTGGCCTCGCTCACCTAAACACAAGTAAGAAGATTTTTTTAATCTATTTTAAAATGTAATATTAGGGCTGTATTAATTAACTAACGCCAATAATTATTTTAATGCACGTTAACACAAGTTCTGGGTCAGTCGTGAAAGAGCCAGGTCACAGAGCTGTGTTGTTGTTTGTTTAACTATTAATTAGGAATGAATTGTTTTTTCTCTCTTTCTCCGTTTCCCCCACAGCGGGACGTCCTGCCCCAGCTGAAGCCCACAGCCCTGCTCCTGACCCTGGACCAGGACCTGAGCAGCTCTCAGCTTCTGTGCTTTAACAGAGCCACAGCGAGGGGAAAGTAAAGAGGACTTTATGTGAGACATCAGGACTTTTTTACTGAGGAGTTAATATGAAACGTCTGCTGATGCTGTGATGTGTTAAATACAGAACACTTCTTTTGTTTCATTGGCTTTGTGAAAATAAATGTTTTCTAACTGCATACTGTGGTGTTCATTATAAACATTTAACTCATCATCAGGTAACAATAACCCAGCAGAGGAATATAACCCAGACTGTGGGTTAAAATAAAAACCATATCACTGGGTCAGCGCTGTGTTTGCCCAAGAGTTACCCAGCAGCCAGGTTAAAAACAACACCATTTGGCTTATTTTTAACCCAGCATTTTTTAGTTTGTACTGTACTCAGTTTGTCAGCAAAATAAACAAAAAACATTTGTAGTGTAACATCTTTAAATAAACTAATAAAGTTTACAAAGCTTTTCTTACTGTGTTCCTTTGTGCCTCGTATAAAAACAAAAGCCACCTGTGGATTAAAGTAGTGAGCCTGTAGTACTTATGTTACGCCACTTGGTGGCAGTAATGTCCACTCTTCAGGGCTGTAAATGTGTGAGTGTAAAAACCAAACATGGTGTCAGTGCTTAACGCCTTTGTCCATGACATGAACACAGCACAGAACTCGTGGCCATTGCTTTATTTTGTGAAATGAATCCAGGATTGGTCCAAAAGTACGGGACACGAGCGTAAGTTTGGTTATTTTTGCTTTTTTACCAAGACTTCAAACACAGTTGTAATTAAAATGTGCAGAAAATCCTTTTTAGACAGAAGTAGCATCAGTTTTTAAATCCTGCAGAACCAAATCAGACGGAGCAGTAAATCTGTAAATAATGAGGAGGAGCTGGGTTTAAAGCTCGCAGCCTCCGTGTCCCAGGCTTTTTATCTGGAATGGTTCGCAAAAACAAGAAAAACATTATAATCCATGCTACATCTGTTCTGTATATATAAAATAAAAATTGTCCTCTCGCCCTCTGCGGGTGGTTTCATCCAAGCTCGGGTCCTCTACCAGAGGCCTGGGAGCTTGAGGGTTCTGCGCAGTATCTTTGCTGTTCCTAGGACTGCACTCTTCTGGACTGAGATGTCTGATGTTTTTCCTGGGATCTGCTGTAGCCACTCTTCCAGTTTGGGGGTTACTGCCCCGAGTGCTCCGATGACCACGGGCACCACTGTTGCCTTCACTTTCCAGGCCTTCTCAAGTTCTTCTTTGAGGCCTTGGTACTTCTCCAGTTTCTCGTGTTCCTTTTTCCTGATGTTACAATCACTTGGTATTGCGATGTCAACCACAACGGCTTCCTCTGCTGTTTGTCCATCACCACAATGTCCGGTTGGTTTGCCACTACCATTTTGTCTGTCTGGATCTGGAAGTCCCACAGGATCTTAGCTCGGTCATTCTCTATCACCTTTGGAGGTGTTTCCCATCTTGACCTCGGGACTTCCAGACTCTCCTCTGCACAGATGTTCCTGTACACTCTCCTCTGCACAGATGTTCCTGTACACTATCCTCTGCACAGATGTTCCTGTACACTATCCTCTGCACAGATGTTCCTGTACACTATACCAGCCACTTGGTTATGACGCTCCATGTATGCTTTCCCTGCCAGCATCTTACAGCCTGCAGTTATGTGCTGGATTGTCTCAGGGGCCTCTTTGCACAGTCTGCACCTGGGGTCTTGTCTTGTATGGTAGATCTGGGCCTCTATTGCTCTGGTGCTCAAGGCCTGCTCCTGTGCAGCCATGATCAGTGCCTCTGTGCTGTCCTTCAGTCCAGCCCTTTCTAGCCATTGGTAGGATTTCTCGATGTCAGCCACTTCAGTTATCTGTCGATGGTACATCCCATGTAGGGGCTTTTCCTCCCAGGATGGTTCCTCCAGCACCTCGTCCTCTGTTTTCCACTGCCTGAGACATTCACTGAGAACTTCATCTGTTGAGGCCATCTTCCTGATGTAGTCAAGGATCTTGGATGTTTCATCCTGGACAGTGGTTTTGACACTCACTAGTCCTCTGCCTCCTTCCTTGCGCTTAGTGTACAGTCTCAGGGTGCTGGATTTGGGGTGGAACCCTCCATGCATGGTTAGGAGCTTTCGTGTTTTCACATCTGTGGTCTGAATCTCTTCCTTTGGCCAGCTTATTATTCCCGCAGGGTATCTGATGACCGGCAGGGCATAGCTGTTGATTGCCCGGACTTTGTTCTTGCCATTGAGCTGACTCCTTAGGACTTGCCTTACTCGTTGGAGGTATTTGGCTGTGGCTGCTTTTCTTGTGGCCTGGTCCAGGTTGCCATTTGCTTGTTGGATTCCAAGGTACTTGTAGCTGTCCTCAATGTCTGCTATTCTGCCGTCTGGGAGTGGGACCCCTACTGTATGGACTACCTTCCCTCTCTTTGTCACCATCCGCCCACACTTCTCAAGTCCGAATGACATTCCGATGTCATTGCTGTAGATCCTGGTTGTGTGGATCAGTGAGTCAATGTCTCTCTCGCTCTTGGCGTACAGCTTGATATCATCCATGTAGAGGAGGTGACTGATGGTGGCCCCGTTCCTGAGTCGGTACCCATAGCCAGTCTTGGTGATTATCTGGCTGAGGGGGTTCAGACCTATGCAGAACAGCAGCGGGGACAGAGCATCTCCTTGGTATATCCCACATTTGATGGACACTTGTGCAATTGGCTTGCAGTTGGCCTCAAGGGTGGTCTTCCACTGCCTCATCGAGTTTGCAATGAAGGCTCTTAGAGTCCTGTTGATGTTATACATCTCCAAGCATTCCATGATCCATGTGTGTGGCATTGAGTCATAGGCTTTCTTGTAATCAATCCAGGCGGTGCACAGATTAGTGTGTCTGGCTTTGCAGTCTGCAACTGTTCTATCTACGAGCAGCTGGTGTTTAGCTCCTCTGGTGTTTTTACCAATGCCCTTCTGTGCTGTGCTCATGTATTGATCCATGTGCCCACTTATCTTAGTCGCTATGATGCCTGACATGAGCTTCCATGTGGTGGGGAGACAGGTTATTGGTCGATAGTTGGATGGGGCCGTTCCCTTCAGGGGATCCTTCTGGATCAGGATTGTCCGGCCTTCAGTTAGCCATTCAGGGTGGGTCCCATCCTTTAGCAGCTGGTTCATTTGTGCTGCCAGGCACTCATGGAGTGAAGTTAGCTTTTTCAGCCAGTAGGTGTGGATCATGTCAGGCCCTGGTGCTGTCCAGTTTTTCATACCTGAGACTCTTTGTTGGATGTCTGCCACTGTGATGGTTACTGGTTCTTGTTCAGGGAGGTTGCTGTGGTCTGCTCTTAGATCCTCCAACCACTGTGCACTGTTGTTGTGTGACGCCTCCTTCTCCCATATGCCTTTCCAGTATTGTTCAGTCTCCAGCCTTGGTGGGTCTGCTCTGTTGTTATTACCCTGCCACTGAGAGTACACTTTAGCTGGTTGAGTTGAGAACAGCCGGTTTATTCGCCTTGCTTCGATTTCTCTCGTGTACTTCTTTAGTCGGGTGGCCAAGGCTTGGAGTCTTTGTTTGGCAGTTTCCAATGCTTCAGGTATGGACATCTTGCTGTAGGTCTTGGGTGCTTGTTGTTTCATTGCACCTTTCTGGAGCTCTGACAGTTGGCTCACTTCTCTCCGAGTTGCCTTGATTTTAGCCTCCAACCTTCTTGGTGGATCTTTATGGTTGCTCTTTGGTTGATAGCCAAGCTCCTCAAGGATCACTGCTGCTGAAGTGTATATCAGCTCATTGGTTTCAGTGATGGTCATCGTAGGTATTGTTCCCAAAGCTGCATTCACATCTTCCAGGAGACTTTCTGAAGGTACTTCACTCAGCCTGTGTAACTGGTGTCGGGGTTGCCTGGTGTTCATTTTAGCCATGATCTTATCTCTCAGGTCAGTTGCTGCCTCGCTCAGCGTGATGGTGCTTATTGGGGCTTCGTACCCAAATTCTGGATGGGGAGTTGGTGTTAACTCCCCTCTGACCTTGCGTCCTGGCTCCCCCTTGCCGTAGCATATGTGTTGTATCTCGTCAATCTCAAGTTGTGAAAGCAGGTGCCGCTTGTGGATGTTGGAACACTGAGCTACTAGTTGTTTAGCAGTGAGTGTTGATTGTGGGTTTCGAAGTTGCCATATTTCCCACATTCTCTTCATGTAACCCCTCTGACTAGGGTTACTGGAGTAGTAGCATTCCAACAGAGCCTTGTTCTCGCATCTCGTCCACTTCCGTCTTGTTCCAGTAGCCCACTTCTCATCAGGCTGCTCTGGTTCCCCAACACCTGACGCAGACCTTGTTTGACCGGGCGACGTCTGATTCAGTTTACAAAACACATACAGCAACTGTGCACTGACTGCCACTAAAAAGGTAAAGGTCACGTAAACAGTAATCAAAACAATATTCATACAACAATACAATTATAATAAATACAGTTGTAATAAATACAGTTATAATAAATACAGTTGTAATAAATACAGTTGTAATAAATACAGTTATAATAAATACAGTTGTAATAAATACAATTATAATAAATACAGTTATAATAAATACAATTATAATAAATACAATTATAATAAATACAGTTGTAATAAATACAGTTATAATAAATACAATTATAATAAATACAGTTATAATAAATACAATTATAATAAATACAGTTATAATAAATACAGTTGTAATAAATACAGTTATAATAAATACAATTATAATAAATACAGTTATAATAAATACAGTTATAATAAATACAGTTATAATAAATACAATTATAATAAATACAATTATAATAAATACAGTTATAATAAATACAATTATAATAAATACAATTATAATAAATACAGTTATAATAAATACAGTTATAATAAATACAGTTATAATAAATACAGTTATAATACCAGCTGATACAAGGCGGGTTACAAGTTTGAATTCATTTACATTTACAGGAAATGAATCAATAAAATAATATATCATATAGATATAGAACCAAATGAATTGAAATAACATACAATAAACAATAAACAATAAACAAGTGAACAGAGCCTAAATGTAGAGCTGCAACAAACAATTATTACATTTATTTATCAATCGCCCAATCTGCAAACTCTGACCAGCAACTGAGCTGCAGACGACAGACTCACACTGAGCTGCGGACGACAGACTCACACTGAGCTGCGGACGACAGACTCACACTGAGCTGCGGACGACAGACTCACACTGAGCTGCGGACGACAGACTCACACTGAGCTGCGGACGACAGACTCACACTGAGCTGCGGACGACAGACTCACACTGAGCTGCGGACGACAGACTCACACTGAGCTGCGGACGACAGACTCACACTGAGCTGCGGACGACAGACTCACACTGAGCTGCAGACGACAGACTCACACTGAGCTGCGGACGACAGACTCACACTGAGCTGCAGACGACAGACTCACACTGAGCTGCGGACGACAGACTCACACTGAGCTGCGGACGACAGACTCACACTGAGCTGCAGACGACAGACTCACACTGAGCTGCGGACGACAGACTCACACTGAGCTGCGGACGACAGACTCACACTGAGCTGCGGACGACAGACTCACACTGAGCTGCGGACGACAGACTCACACTGAGCTGCAGACGACAGACTCACACTGAGCTGCGGACGACAGACTCACACTGAGCTGCGGACGACAGACTCACACTGAGCTGCGGACGACAGACTCACACTGAGCTGCGGACGACAGACTCACACTGAGCTGCAGACGACAGTGGAGCAATGGACTGAACAGAAAGTTCCAGTTTCCTATAAAAAAACAAGAAAAGAGGCTTATGGCCTGCAAATGTACGTTTCTGTTTGTGAGCAAAAGATTTATACTGCAGGCCTTTTCTTTCTCCTTGTTTAAAAATGACTGAGGATAGAATAAATTTCATTTGTAGCCTTTCCACAATAAATGTAACTGAATCTTTCCATCGTTTGTTTTAGTCACAGCGCCAGGAACAAGAGCAGCTCGTATCAAAATCATTTTTACATTTCTCATGAAGTGCATTACTGGATACATTTTATGTAGAATTTTAAAAGAGATTTCCCTGACTTTATTAGTTATTATATATTTTTGAGAGAACAACCAGGCCTTTGTCCCGGGGACATGACATCAGTTTAGCCCACACTGTAAACCCAGCTCTTCTGTTTTTAACAAGTTCAGCTGTTATTACTAATACTGCTTTGTTTTTGCAAAGACCAGAGTCATGACTTAACCTGACCAGGTGTTAACACTGCACTTAACTTAAGTAGTGAGTGCACTAATGGCTCTCTGCAGAGTAAACGTAAAATCCTCAGTTTTACAGGAGATGGGCGGGGTTTGGGTTTGGGAGTTCTGGAAAGTTCCTACAGCTGGGTCTGTGTCAGTGTCAGCAGCAGAAACACAACATGGACGAGGTTTTGGTGGATTACAGCTTCAAAACTTACGGTAAGTGCATAAAACTGTAAAACTGTACACTTAACGTGTGTTAAAGAATAATGTTAAACATGTGACAGTGGAGTTAATGCAGTAGTGAGTCCTAAATGAATCCTGGACAGTTTAAAACAAACTCATTATTTTGAGAGATATGTCTGTTAGAACTGTGGAAACATCAACAATAATCATGTTTTCATTAGAAAATTCCAGTTAGCAGCCCATGCCTTCATTAGCACTGCGTAGCAGTGTTTAGCATGTAGCATTAGCACTAGTCTGACGGCTAACATTGGCCTAAACAGGTTACAGTGTGGTTTTAGGGATTCAACATGTAACAGTTATAACATGTAAGTTATAACATGTAACAGTTATAACATGTAACAGTTATAACATGTAACATGTAACAGTTATAACATGTAACAGTTATAACATGTAACATGTAACAGTTATAACATGTAACAGTTATAACATGTAACATGTAACAGTTATAACATGTAACAGTTATAACATGTAACATGTAACAGTTATAACATGTAACAGTTATAACATGTAACAGTTATAACATGTAACATGTAACAGTTATAACATGTAACAGTTATAACATGTAACATGTAACAGTTATAACATGTAACATGTAACAGTTATAACATGTAACAGTTATAACATGTAACATGTAACAGTTATAACATGTAACAGTTATAACATGTAACATGTAACAGTTATAACATGTAACAGTTATAACATGTAACATGTAACAGTTATAACATGTAACAGTTATAACATGTAACATGTAACAGTTATAACATGTAACAGTTATAACATGTAACATGTAACAGTTATAACATGTAACAGTTATAACATGTAACAGTTATAACATGTAACATGTAACAGTTATAACATGTAACATGTAACAGTTATAACATGTAACAGTTATAACATGTAACAGTTATAACATGTAACATGTAACAGTTATAACATGTAACAGTTATAACATGTAACATGTAACAGTTATAACATGTAACAGTTATAACATGTAACATGTAACAGTTATAACATGTAACAGTTATAACATGTAACATGTAACAGTTATAACATGTAACATGTAACAGTTATAACATGTAACATGTAACAGTTATAACATGTAACAGTTATAACATGTAACATGTAACAGTTATAACATGTAACATGTAACAGTTATAACATGTAACAGTTATAACATGTAACATGTAACAGTTATAACATGTAACAGTTATAACATGTAACAGTTATAACATGTAACATGTAACAGTTATAACATGTAACAGTTATAACATGTAACATGTAACAGTTATAACATGTAACAGTTATAACATGTAACAGTTATAACATGTAACATGTAACAGTTATAACATGTAACATGTAACAGTTATAACATGTAACAGTTATAACATGTAACAGTTATAACATGTAACATGTAACAGTTATAACATGTAACAGTTATAACATGTAACATGTAACAGTTATAACATGTAACAGTTATAACATGTAACATGTAACAGTTATAACATGTAACAGTTATAACATGTAACATGTAACAGTTATAACATGTAACATGTAACAGTTATAACATGTAACATGTAACAGTTATAACATGTAACAGTTATAACATGTAACAGTTATAACATGTAACATGTAACAGTTATAACATGTAACAGTTATAACATGTAACATGTAACAGTTATAACATGTAACAGTTATAACATGTAACATGTAACAGTTATAACATGTAACAGTTATAACATGTAACATGTAACAGTTATAACATGTAACAGTTATAACATGTAACAGTTATAACATGTAACATGTAACAGTTATAACATGTAACAGTTATAACATGTAACAGTTATAACATGTAACAGTTATAACATGTAACAGTTATAACATGTAACATGTAACAGTTATAACATGTAACAGTTATAACATGTAACATGTAACAGTTATAACATGTAACAGTTATAACATGTAACAGTTATAACATGTAACAGTTATAACATGTAACAGTTATAACATGTAACATGTAACAGTTATAACATGTAACAGTTATAACATGTAACAGTTATAACATGTAACAGTTATAACATGTAACATGTAACAGTTATAACATGTAACAGTTATAACATGTAACAGTTATAACATGTAACATGTAACAGTTATAACATGTAACAGTTATAACATGTAACATGTAACAGTTATAACATGTAACAGTTATAACATGTAACAGTTATAACATGTATAATGGGACTACTTGGTCTTTTAGCACAGAAACTGTTCTTTAGCACCATGCCCTTATTTTAATATTAGCACAGTTAGCTTGTTTATTCGTGCCACACAGCTTCCCTCCATTTCTGTGGAGGTCAAACAGCTGAGCTTAGCCGTGTGAAGATTTTTTTTTTTTCTCTTTAAAATAGATGGGCATTTTTATAATTTTGAAACTGTTGTGATTGTCACCTTAGCTGTAACAGGATCAGTTCCACAGCTCTTAGAGCAGTGCTGCCACCAGTTTGAACCTATTTGTGTTTTTGTGCTGAGTAATAAAGCCATAAGCTTTAAGTTTTAAACTTAAAGCTTTGTTTACAGGTCATCATGGCCTGCAGGCAGTGGATCTGTGTGAGCTGGATTACAAGTTCACAAGTGAAAAGTCCAAGAAACACCACTGCTGCTGACCCAGAGGAGGACAGAGGGCTGCTGGAGCCTTGTTATGGATCCTGCCTGCACTCTTTATTTGGCATCAGGTTTGCCAAAATTTAAATTTTCTATATATTTTAAAGTGGGTTTCTCATCAAGAGACTCTTGCTCAATTATAAAATGTATTTTTGCAAATGATGTCACTCTCCTCATCTCTAACATTTTAGATCAAAGACAACAGAAGACAAGGTTTGGTACAACTTAGATCAGAAATGAAGGTCAGACTGTGCCTGCAGGACGTCCACAGAGTTGTTCCAAGACTAATTCTGTATCATTTGGCATTGTCTACACTCAGTGGGCTGGGTCTCAGTTACATTTTTATTTCCAAAACTGTGTATGACGTGTGCTCATGAGTTTTTACAGTACATGTGTCTGTATAACATTCTGTAGTGATGTTCAACTGTATCTGTGTTTATATTTTAGTTTTGTTACTAAACATTAAAGAATATTAAAGTTTATTTTGTTCTCATCTGAGGACACCGTTGACTCTGTCAGCAGCTGGACTTTGGGATCTTGCTCGTTTACCTTTACCTTGTCCCAGCTCCACACAGCGGAGCTGAAAACTGTGACTGAGGCCAAAGTCAACAGCTACAAGACAAAAGCCATGTGCTGCTGTTAGGTCTGACGTGCATTCAAACTAAACTTACTTTGGCACTTTTTTTTCAATAAATCTGCATCAATGAAAAAAAAATCTGTCTTCTTTTTTAAATAATGCAGTACACAGAAAACACTGTGTAAGATGCAATGATAATACTCACAATATCTAGTGATAAAACCAAAATAACTTAGTTCTGAATACTAATAATCATTAGTAAAGATTATGTTGACTACTAATTAACGTTAGTAATCATAACTAATGCACTTCAGGAATCAGACCACACACACTCAGGTCTCTGTGAGAGGACAGAGACAGGAGAGGACAGAGACAGAGACAGGACAGAGACAGGAGAGGACAGAGACAGGAGAGGACAGAGACAGAGACAGGAGAGGACAGAGACAGGAGAGGACAGAGACAGAGACAGGAGAGGACAGAGACAGGAGAGGACAGAGACAGAGACAGGAGAGGACAGAGACAGAGACAGGAGAGGACAGAGACAGGAGAGGACAGAGACAGGAGAGGACAGAGACAGGACAGGACAGAGACAGAGACAGAGACAGGAGAGGACAGAGACAGGAGAGAACAGAGACAGAGACAGAGACAGGAGAGGACAGAGACAGGAGAGGACAGAGACAGAGACAGAGACAGGAGAGGACAGAGACAGAGACAGAGACAGGAGAGGACAGAGACAGTGATGTTGTATATTTCTAGACCTCTGATGTAAAGCAGGTAACTAAACACATTAATGTCACATTTGTTGACATGAACCACTTCAGGGAATGACTGAAGCAGCTCCATCACAGCTCCATCACAGCTCCATCACAGCTCCATCACAGCTCCATCACAGCTCCATCACAGCTCCATCACAGCTCCATCACAGCTCCATCACAGCTCCATCACAGCTCCATCACAGCTCCATCACAGCTCCATCACAGCTCCATCACAGCTCCATCACAGCTCCATCACAGGGCTCTGTCCAGTTTCACTGAAGCAGGGCTGTTTTTGTGTCGGGTCAGCTGTGGAGGGCCCCGCTGCTGCTGTTTGCTGCTGTGTCCAGGTTTTTGCCAGCCCCAGGCGTCACAGACGTTTTGTGGCAGCTCCTGTGTCTGTGACCTCGTCCTGATGCAGCCTGGAACATGAGGTAACAGGGAATGCCTTGGTGTGTGTCAGAGGGGCGGGCACACACCTGAGAGGTAACAGGGACCACAGCACACAGTGTTCCTCTGACAGCATCGTATCCTCTGTCTGTGCTTTTATTTATCACAGGTCAGAACACAGCAGGGTCAACAATAACCACGCCAGGGTTTTGACAGCTCAGCGACTGAGCCACTGCTCCCAGGAAGAGGAGGAGCTTCTGTGCTGATGCTGAGTCTGAACACGATGCACGAGAAAAACCCAGAGCACAGTCTCTGTTTTCCCGTTGTTAACTTTACGTTTGCCCACAGCGCACATGAAATCGTTCAAACTGGTTATGACCCGCGCTCTCCTGGGCCAGGATTCCATCAAATTTAATTCTGAAAATGTTGCCCCGCCCCCTTCAGTCTGTCAGCCCAAGCCCAGAGCAAACACTGGAGAACTGCAGGGCTGAGGCGCAGAATACTTCTCTTCCTCTGAAGCGTGATGAGGCTGTGACATGTCCTGACAAAAGCGGCATAAACCAACTGACAAGACGCGTAACAGCAACATAACCTGACGCTGCAGAGGAACACTGCACACAGAAGATGTCACAAAGAGACGGTCAGTAAGTGATCCTTAATCAACTCAAACTGTCCAAACCTAAAGCAGATGATCAGTAGCATCACTGCAGTTCTCCAGTGTTTGCTCTGGGCTTGGGCTGACAGACTGAAGAGGGCGGGGCCAGCAGAACAGAAGACCAAATGAACCTTTTCAGATTTGAGTTTAGACCCGAGAGGAGAATCTGTGCTGGTGCTGAACTGCGGGGGACAGACTGAGCGTGCTAGCATGATAGTTAGCAGATAAACGGTTAATTATCAAAATGAGTCCGGTGATGGTGAGCGTGCTTTAGAGAGAGAGCAGAAGTGCGACCTGGAGAAGGCGGGGTTTACCGTAGCACCGCAGCATCACAGCTTCCAGGATTATTCAAACTTATGAATGAAACAAAATACTACTCCAGCTATGTTTTTAGAGGAAAAAAATCATTATAACTTGGTTAAAAGCTCTGAAAAGTTGAGTTAGCAGAATAAGCCAAGATTTTTATTTATTCCTCTGCATTTGCATGAGAAACAGTTACATTATCAGAAAAAGGAAAACACTGTACGTAAACTTTAACATTTATATATCCAGCATTTCAAATGTTATGTTCAGTCAAAAATGGTCTGTTCAGCTTGTTGTGTTCAGTACTGAGACAAAACAAAGTCCAGTACATTTATGAAAATGTCTTCACCAAACGATGTAGAAGGTGCCGTGGGAGCTCCTGACCGCTCTTCCTCACTGAGGGGGTTAGGGTTAGGGTCATGTTCAGGAACTGGAATCCAACTCCAGGCTGCCGTACGTCGCAGAGCTCGCTGTCTGTGAGGGCTACACTCAGTGCCGAAAACACATTTACAGAAATAGAAATTATAATCAAAGCAACTGAGTGTTACAGTATTTTGAATGTGAAGAAACCCACACATTTGCCAGTTGTGTCTTATTACCTGGCTACACATATTTAAAGTTCTTAACATTTTTATCCAGTTTGGGAGATGAACGTTGCTGACGTTGCTCTGCTGTGGTTCCTCTGTCCCACAGTCCACAGTTGGGTGGGTGTCCTTCTGTCTGCAGAGGGTCCCATGCTTCTGTAAAGGTTTGAAGGGCCTCCTGTGGCCTTGGGGGGAAAACCCAATGGCAGCAAAAGCGGTGGACACCACTGGTAATGCGCAGAAGTCCATCCTCCTCTAATTCATGTCACACCTCATAAAAAGTTCTGGTCACAGAGAACACGTCACGCCGCAGCCGTCCCACTCTGTTCAGGAGAAAACATTACATTTAACCAAACTGAGAAAAGAAACTGATCATAAAAGGAGTGGTTCACAGAATGCCACTGAAAAAAAAACATGACATGAACGCAGACTTGTAAGGTGTAGCATGGTTTAATTGATAATAAACAAAAGATAATTTGAGTAATAAATGTAAATTTAAAGCATTTTCATGTTACTCAAACCAAATATTTCATGTGATATTCCTCAGCTGTGCCTCTGGTGAACAGTGAACAGAAACCTGGTGATAACCCTACCCCTGATAAACCAAACAGTAGCCATGGATCATTCACGTTAAACAAGAAAACCTCTGTATATGTGAATGATAAAAATGTTAAGAAATATGCTAATGCAGCCTTTCCCAAAGTCGTGGCCCCTTAAATTTCTGAAAATTCCACATGGACCCCAACGATAAAACTTCCCTCTGTTCAAAAAACTATGACGTTTTCCTCCATGTTTTTATAAAAACATTACAAAAACACTGACTATTAGCTAAAATTTGTTTTAAAGTAATATTTTAAAACAAGTATATAACTGTAATAAATTTCAAATTAGACTTTTTTCTATGTACTCCATTACTTATAAAAGTAAAATGGGAAGCGCTGTTATTGTTTCAACAAAGGGGAACAGAATCTGGAGACAGCAGTGATCTGTAACCAGCGCCCCCTCCTGGACAGATTTCAGCAGAAAGACTCTGAAACATCCCCATCACGTCACTGGTGCTGCAGGTGAAGTCCATAAACACAAGCAAACCACTTTCACATCTTTTCTCTGTTCCTACAGCGCGCGCCGTCCTTTGAAGGAATCACCAATAACTACACAGGTTTTATTCTGCTCTGCTACAGTTTTTCTCCTCCTCCTCTGGTTCACTTCAAAAACAGTTTTCCTTTTGTGACCGCCCGGTTCACGGCTTTCCTCAGCCATTGTGCTCTTCCAAGTCAGGCTGTCCCCGCTATGATGTTAACGCAGCGCTAACGCGGGCGGCGCTAACGCGGGCGGCACTAACGCGGGCGGCGCTAACGCGGGCGGCGCTAATGCTGGGCTACATAAACATAGTGTATACGCATGCACAGGCACAAGAACGCGCACGTATCGCTGAAACTAGGAAGTCAGAATGATTGGCGAGTCCCTGGAACAATGGTTAACGTACTCATGATGAAAACGATTGGATGAGGTTTTTCAAGTCCCACAGAGTCCACAGTTTATTAATATTATTATTATTTTCTAATGCACCAATTTATAAGCCTTATACAGGGCAATGAAGGTAGTTTTAATAAATATTGCAAAAAATGAATTTATAAAGATCCTCCCTAAAACCTTTAACGAAGCCAAGCAGAAGACAGCCAGGCTCGCTTCTGTCAGTAACAAATTAAATACATAACAATACATTAGCATTAACGTGACATCCTGCCAACTTCAGGTGCGTTTACCAGGGCATCTGCTCTAAAATGACGTGCCCTTCTTCACATTTACTCTTCATTATTTTTAGGGCGACCAAATGTCCCTGATTCTTCGGGACAGTCCCAGTTTTTGGCCTTGTCTCATGTCCCACTAATATCTGTAAAACACTAACAGCCCATGTCACATTTGAACAAACAGAAGAGAATAGAAATCTTGAAAATCATTTATTAAATATTTTACAATGTCATTATTTTATCAATTAACTGCATCATATTCAAAACCTGTGAATGTGTCCCAGTTTCTGGGTCTTCATTAGCATTAAGCTAACAACAAACGTTCAACACAACAGTTGTTCAGTGACAGAACGTTCTTCTTCTTCTTCTTCTTCTTCTTCTTCTTCTTCTTCTTCTTCTTCTTCTTCTTCTTCTTCTTCTTCTTCTTCTTCTTCTTCTTCTTCTTCTTCTTCTAAATATTAGTAGTGTAATGCTGCCCCCACTGGGCTTTAATTTTGAAAATCAAACTGATCAATTATTTATTAATACTTTACTTAAAGTTACACTGTGTAAGATTCTTTTAGCGATAAACAAAACACAGACACCAAACACGGCCCAGGGTTTTATTTTCACAGTGAAGGCAGCGCGGTGCGTTCAGGGACAGCAGAAACATCCGGCCCCAAGACCGGGACCGAGACCTGCGCACAGGTCCAGACCTGGGTCCAAAGTCCTGGGTCCAAAGTCCTGGGTCCAAAGTCCTGGGTCTAAAGTCCTGGGTCTAAAGTCCTGGGTCTGAAGTCCTGGGTCCAAAGTCCTGGGTCCAAAGTCCTGGGTCTAAAGTCCTGGGTCCAAAGTCCTGGGTCTAAAGTCCTGGGTCTAAAATCCTGGGTCTAAAGTCCTGGGTCTAAAGTCCTGGGTCTAAAGTCCTGGGTCTAAAGTCCTGGGTCTAAAATCCTGGGTCTAAAGTCCTGGGTCCAAAGTCCTGGGTCTAAAGTCCTGGGTCTAAAGTCCTGGGTCTAAAATCCTGGGTCTAAAATCCTGGGTCTAAAGTCCTGGGTCTAAAGTCCTGGGTCTAAAGTCCTGGGTCCAAAGTCCTGGGTCCAAAGTCCTGGGTCCGAAGTCCTGGGTCCGAAGTCCTGGGTCCGAAGTCCTGGGTCCGAAGTCCTGGGTCCAAAGTCCTGGGTCCGAAGTCCTGGGTCCGAAGTCCTGGGTCTAAAGTCCTGGGTCTAAAGTCCTGGGTCTAAAGTCCTGGGTCTGAAGTCCTGGGTCTAAGGTTCACATTAAAACAGAAATAAACATCATCTTCAGACTCCTGCAGGTGGCGCTAAACCACACTGCTCCAACACCGGTCCAGACCCGGTCCAGACCCGGTCCAGACCCGGTCCTGACCCGGTCCAGACCCAGTCCAGACCCGGTCCTGACCCGGTCCTGACCCGGTACAGACCCGGTCCTGACCCGGTCCTGACCCGGTCCGGACCCGGTCCTGACCCGGTCCTGACGCGGTCCTGACCCGGTCCGGACCCGGTCCTGACCCGGTCCGGACCCGGTCCTGACCCGGTCCTGACCCGGTCCAGACCCGGTCCAGACCCGCCAGCTGAGAACCGCTGCTCTTCTCAGTCATAAACCAGTTCATCTAAACCTGCTCAAATTCATTTTAATCCGCTCATTTCATTTCATTTCATTCATTCATTCATTCATTCATTCAGATGAATTTAAAACGTCCAGAGTTGAAAGGAAACTCGTCTCTGGTCTCAGGTTTCTCTGCAGAGCGCCCCCTACAGCCAGGAGGACAGCAGGACACCCTGGACCTGGACCTGGGACTGGACCTGGGACTGGACCTGGGACTGAGGATTAAGGCACTGTGGGTTTAACTTAGCAGCTGGTCCTGGTTTAGTCCTGGTTTAGTCCTGGTTTAGACCTGGTTTAGTCCTGGTTTAGTCCTGGTTTAGACCCGGTTTAGACCCGGTTTAGACCCGGTTTAGACCCGGTTTAGACCCGGTTTAGTCCCGGTTTAGTCCCGGTTTAGTCCTGGTTTAGTCCCGGTTTAGACCCGGTTTAGACCCGGTTTAGACCCGGTTTAGTCCCGGTTTAGTCCCGGTTTAGTCCCGGTTTAGACCCGGTTTAGACCCGGTTTAGACCCGGTTTAGTCCCGGTTTAGACCTGGTTTAGACCTGGTTTAGTCCTGGTTTAGTCCTGGTTTAGTCCTGGTTTAGTCCTGGTTTAGACCTGGTTTAGTCCTGGTTTAGACCTGGTTTAGTCCTGGTTTAGACCTGGTTTAGTCCTGGTTTAGTCCTGGTTTAGTCCTGGTTTAGACCTGGTTTAGTCCTGGTTTAGTCCTGGTTTAGACCTGGTTTAGACCTGGTTTAGACCTGGTTTAGTCCTGGTTTAGTCCTGGTTTAGTCCTGGTTTAGACCTGGTTTAGACCTGGTTTAGACCTGGTTTAGACCTGGTTTAGTCCTGGTTTAGTCCTGGTTTAGTCCTGGTTTAGACCTGGTTTAGACCTGGTTTAGACCTGGTTTAGTCCTGGTTTAGTCCTGGTTTAGTCCTGGTTTAGTCCTGGTTTAGACCTGGTTTAGTCCTGGTTTAGTCCTGGTTTAGTCCTGGTTTACTCCTGGTTTAGTCCTGGTTTAGACCTGGTTTAGTCCTGGTTTAGTCCTGGTTTAGACCTGGTTTAGACCTGGTTTAGTCCTGGTTTAGTCCTGGTTTAGTCCTGGTTTAGACCTGGTTTAGTCCTGGTTTAGTCCTGGTTTAGACCTGGTTTAGTCCTGGTTAAGACCTGGTTTAGACCTGGTTTAGTCCTGGTTTAGTCCTGGTTAAGACCTGGTTTAGTCCTGGTTTAGTCCTGGTTTAGACCTGGTTTAGTCCTGGTTAAGACCTGGTTTAGACCTGGTTTAGTCCTGGTTTAGACCTGGTTTAGACCTGGTTTAGTCCTGGTTTAGTCCTGGTTTAATCCTGGTTTAGACCTGGTTTAGACCTGGTTTAGTCCTGGTTTAGACCTGGTTTAGACCTGGTTTAGTCCTGGTTTAGTCCTGGTTTAATCCTGGTTTAGTCCTGGTTTAGACCTGGTTTAGTACTGGTTTAGTCCTGGTTAAGACCTGGTTAAGACCTGGTTTAGTCCTGGTTTAGACCTGGTTTAGACCTGATTTAGTCCTGGTTTAGTCCTGGTTTAATCCTGGTTTAGACCTGGTTTAGTCCTGGTTTAGTCATGGTTTAGTCCTGGTTTAGTCCTGGTTTAGACCTGGTTTAGTCCTGGTTTAGTCCTGGTTTAGTCCTGGTTTAGACCTGGTTTAGTCCTAGTTAAGACCTGGTTTAGACCTGGTTTAGACCTGGTTTAGACCTGGTTTAGACCTGGTTTAGATTTGGTTTAGTCCTGGTTTAGACCTGGTTTAGTCCTGGTTTAGACCTGGTTTAGTCCTGGTTTAGTCCTGGTTTAGTCCTGGTTTAGACCTGGTTTAGTCCTGGTTTAGTCCTGGTTTAGACCCAGTTTAGACCCGGTTTAGTCCTGGTTTAGACCTGGTTTAGTCCTGGTTTAGTCCTGGTTTAGTCCTGGTTTAGACCCGGTTTAGACCCGGTTTAGACCCGGTTTAGTCCTGGTTTAGACCCGGTTTAGTCCTGGTTAAGTCCTGGTTTAGTCCTGGTTTAGTCCTGGTTTAGACCTGGTTTAGTCCTGGTTTAGTCCTGGTTTAGACCCAGTTTAGACCCGGTTTAGTCCTGGTTTAGACCTGGTTTAGTCCTGGTTTAGTCCTGGTTTAGTCCTGGTTTAGACCCGGTTTAGACCCGGTTTAGACCCGGTTTAGTCCTGGTTTAGACCCGGTTTAGTCCTGGTTAAGTCCTGGTTTAGTCCTGGTTTAGTCCTGGTTTAGACCTGGTTTAGTCCTGGTTTAGTCCTGGTTTAGTCCTGGTTTAGACCCGGTTTAGACCCAGTTTAGTCCTGGTTTAGACCTGGTTTAGTCCTGGTTTAGACCTGGTTTAGACCTGGTTCAGACCTGGTTTAGACCTGGTTTAGTCCTGGTTTAGTCCTGGTTTAGACCTGGTTTAGACCTGGTTTAGACCTGGTTTAGTCCTGGTTTAGTCCTGGTTTAGACCTGGTTTAGTCCTGGTTTAGTCCTGGTTTAGACCCGGTTTAGACCCGGTTTAGTCCTGGTTTAGTCCTGGTTTAGTCCTGGTTTAGACCCGGTTTAGTCCTGGTTTAGACCCGGTTTAGTCCTGGTTTAGACCTGGTTTAGTCCTGATTTAGACCTGGTTTAGTCCTGGTTTAGTCCTGCTTTAGTCCTGGTTTAGTCCTGGTTTAGACCTGGTTTAGTCCTGGTTTAGTCCTGCTTTAGTCCTGGTTTAGTCCTGGTTTAGACCTGGTTTAGTCCTGGTTTAGTCCTGGTTTAGACCCGGTTTAGACCCGGTTTAGTCCTGGTTTAGACCCGGTTTAGTCCTGGTTTAGACCTGGTTTAGACCTGGTTCAGACCTGGTTTAGACCTGGTTTAGTCCTGGTTTAGTCCTGGTTTAGACCTGGTTTAGACCTGGTTTAGACCTGGTTTAGTCCTGGTTTAGTCCTGGTTTAGACCTGGTTTAGTCCTGGTTTAGTCCTGGTTTAGACCCGGTTTAGACCCGGTTTAGTCCTGGTTTAGTCCTGGTTTAGTCCTGGTTTAGACCCGGTTTAGACCCGGTTTAGTCCTGGTTTAGACCCGGTTTAGTCCTGGTTTAGACCTGGTTTAGTCCTGATTTAGACCCGGTTTAGACCCGGTTTAGTCCTGGTTTAGACCCGGTTTAGTCCTGGTTTAGACCTGGTTTAGACCTGGTTCAGACCTGGTTTAGACCTGGTTTAGTCCTGGTTTAGTCCTGGTTTAGACCTGGTTTAGTCCTGGTTTAGACCTGGTTTAGACCTGGTTTAGTCCTGGTTTAGTCCTGGTTTAGTCCTGGTTTAGACCTGGTTTAGTCCTGGTTTAGACCTGGTTTAGTCCTGGTTTAGACCTGGTTTAGTCCTGGTTTAGTCCTGGTTTAGTCCTGGTTTAGTCCTGGTTTAGTCCTGGTTTAGACCTGGTTTAGTCCTGGTTTAGTCCTGGTTTAGTCCTGGTTTACTCCTGGTTTAGTCCTGGTTTAGACCTGGTTTAGTCCTGGTTTAGTCCTGGTTTAGACCTGGTTTAGACCTGGTTTAGTCCTGGTTTAGTCCTGGTTTAGTCCTGGTTTAGACCTGGTTTAGTCCTGGTTAAGACCTGGTTTAGACCTGGTTTAGTCCTGGTTTAGTCCTGGTTAAGACCTGGTTTAGTCCTGGTTTAGTCCTGGTTTAGACCTGGTTTAGTCCTGGTTAAGACCTGGTTTAGACCTGGTTTAGTCCTGGTTTAGACCTGGTTTAGACCTGGTTTAGTCCTGGTTTAGTCCTGGTTTAATCCTGGTTTAGACCTGGTTTAGACCTGGTTTAGTCCTGGTTTAGACCTGGTTTAGACCTGGTTTAGTCCTGGTTTAGTCCTGGTTTAATCCTGGTTTAGTCCTGGTTTAGACCTGGTTTAGTCCTGGTTTAGTCCTGGTTAAGACCTGGTTAAGACCTGGTTTAGTCCTGGTTTAGACCTGGTTTAGACCTGGTTTAGTCCTGGTTTAGTCCTGGTTTAATCCTGGTTTAGACCTGGTTTAGTCCTGGTTTAGTCATGGTTTAGTCCTGGTTTAGTCCTGGTTTAGACCTGGTTTAGTCCTGGTTTAGTCCTGGTTTAGTCCTGGTTTAGACCTGGTTTAGTCCTAGTTAAGACCTGGTTTAGACCTGGTTTAGACCTGGTTTAGACCTGGTTTAGACCTGGTTTAGATTTGGTTTAGTCCTGGTTTAGACCTGGTTTAGTCCTGGTTTAGACCTGGTTTAGTCCTGGTTTAGTCCTGGTTTAGTCCTGGTTTAGACCTGGTTTAGTCCTAGTTAAGACCTGGTTTAGACCTGGTTTAGACCTGGTTTAGACCTGGTTTAGACCTGGTTTAGATTTGGTTTAGTCCTGGTTTAGACCTGGTTTAGTCCTGGTTTAGACCTGGTTTAGTCCTGGTTTAGTCCTGGTTTAGTCCTGGTTTAGACCTGGTTTAGTCCTGGTTTAGTCCTGGTTTAGACCCGGTTTAGACCCAGTTTAGACCCAGTTTAGTCCTGGTTTAGACCTGGTTTAGTCCTGGTTTAGACCTGGTTTAGACCTGGTTCAGACCTGGTTTAGACCTGGTTTAGTCCTGGTTTAGTCCTGGTTTAGACCTGGTTTAGACCTGGTTTAGACCTGGTTTAGTCCTGGTTTAGTCCTGGTTTAGACCTGGTTTAGTCCTGGTTTAGTCCTGGTTTAGACCCGGTTTAGACCCGGTTTAGTCCTGGTTTAGTCCTGGTTTAGTCCTGGTTTAGACCCGGTTTAGTCCTGGTTTAGACCCGGTTTAGTCCTGGTTTAGACCTGGTTTAGTCCTGATTTAGACCTGGTTTAGTCCTGGTTTAGTCCTGCTTTAGTCCTGGTTTAGTCCTGGTTTAGACCTGGTTTAGTCCTGGTTTAGTCCTGCTTTAGTCCTGGTTTAGTCCTGGTTTAGACCTGGTTTAGTCCTGGTTTAGTCCTGGTTTAGACCCGGTTTAGACCCGGTTTAGTCCTGGTTTAGACCCGGTTTAGTCCTGGTTTAGACCTGGTTTAGACCTGGTTCAGACCTGGTTTAGACCTGGTTTAGTCCTGGTTTAGTCCTGGTTTAGACCTGGTTTAGACCTGGTTTAGACCTGGTTTAGTCCTGGTTTAGTCCTGGTTTAGACCTGGTTTAGTCCTGGTTTAGTCCTGGTTTAGACCCGGTTTAGACCCGGTTTAGTCCTGGTTTAGTCCTGGTTTAGTCCTGGTTTAGACCCGGTTTAGACCCGGTTTAGTCCTGGTTTAGACCCGGTTTAGTCCTGGTTTAGACCTGGTTTAGTCCTGATTTAGACCCGGTTTAGACCCGGTTTAGTCCTGGTTTAGACCCGGTTTAGTCCTGGTTTAGACCTGGTTTAGACCTGGTTCAGACCTGGTTTAGACCTGGTTTAGTCCTGGTTTAGTCCTGGTTTAGACCTGGTTTAGACCTGGTTTAGTCCTGGTTTAGTCCTGGTTTAGACCTGGTTTAGTCCTGGTTTAGACCTGGTTTAGTCCTGGTTTAGTCCTGGTTTAGACCTGGTTTAGTCCTAGTTTAGTCCTGGTTTAGTCCTGATTTAGACCTGGTTTAGTCCTGGTTTAGTCCTGCTTTAGTCCTGGTTTAGTCCTGGTTTAGACCTGGTTTAGTCCTGGTTTAGTCCTGGTTTAGACCTGGTTTAGTCCTAGTTTAGTCCTGGTTTAGTCCTGGTTTAGACCTGGTTTAGTCCTGGTTTAGTCCTGGTTTAGACCTGGTTTAGTCCTAGTTTAGTCCTGGTTTAGACCTGGTTTAGTCCTGGTTTAGTCCTGCTTTAGTCCTGGTTTAGACCTGGTTTAGACCTGGTTTAGTCCTGGTTTAGTCCTGGTTTAGACCTGGTTTAGTCCTAGTTTAGTCCTGGTTTAGTCCTGATTTAGACCTGGTTTAGTCCTGGTTTAGTCCTGCTTTAGTCCTGGTTTAGTCCTGGTTTAGACCTGGTTTAGTCCTGGTTTAGTCCTGGTTTAGACCTGGTTTTCCCTTTTTCTTTTTGGTTTAATTAAAATCCCTTTGAACTCTCTCTGGCCCAGACCCAGACCCAGACCCAGACCGAGGTCCAGGTCCAGGTCCAGGTCCAGGTCCAGGTCCAGGTCCAGGTCCAGGTCCAGGTCAGGAGTCCGGTCCGGTCTCGTCGTAGTCCATCAGACTCAGCTCCAGTCTGCGCTGACGAACCGCGAGCGTGAGGTCACCGTGGGCGGGGCCAACGCCGGGGTTTCGTCCAATAGGAGCCCAGTTCTGAGGCGGCGCCGGGGGACTTCCTGCCAACAGCGTCTCCTCCTGCACCTCCTCCGCCTCCTCCTCCTGTAGCCCCGCCTCCTGCTCCTCTGGGCCCGCCCCATCCTCGTGCAGCCCCGCCTCCTGCTCCTTCAGGCTCAGATCGGCCGGCTCCTCCTCCTCCGGGCTCTGATTGGCCGGCTCCTCCTCCTCTGGGCTCTGATTGGCCGGCTCCTCCTCCTCCGGGCTCTGATTGGCCGGCTCCTCCTCCTCCGGGCTCTGATCGGCCGGCTCCTCCTCCTCCAGGCTCTGATCGGCCGGCTCCTCCTCCTCCAGGCTCTGATCGGCCGGCTCCTCCTCTTCCGGGCTCTGATTGGCCGTTCCGAACAGCCGGCGCGCCTCTCGCTCGAGGAAGGAGCCGACGGTGAGCGGCGAGTCGACCGGCGGCGAGTACAGAGGCTGCAGGTTAGCGTTAGCGCCGTTAGCGATGTCGACAGAGGCCGAGGGGCGGGGCCTGAGGAGACACAGGTAAACAGGTAAACGACACGACGACGGCTCAGGCGCCGCTCACAAACTACAACACGAGACGAGACCTGCTGTAGACCCAGTCCCGGTCTCGGTCCCGGTCCTGGATCCGGTCCTGGTCCGATCTGAGCTGGACCTGGCTGTAGAGCTGCAGGATCTCAGTCTGAAGGCAGCGAGAGACCGACCTCAGGGCCACGCACCGGGACTCAGAGGCCGAGATCTGGGACCTGAGGACAGAGAGAGACCGGGTCTAAACCAGGACTAAACCAGGTCTAAACCAGGTCTAAACCAGGTCTAAACCAGGACTAAACCAGGTCTAAACCAGGTCTGAACCAGGACTAAACCAGGGCTAAACCAGGACTAAACCAGGTCTAAACCAGGTCTAAACCAGGTCTAAACCAGGACTAAACCAGGTCTAAACCAGGTACTAAACCAGGTACTAAACCAGGACTAAACCAGGTACTAAACCAGGACTAAACCAGGATCTAAACCAGGTCTAAACCAGGACTAAACCAGGACTAAACCAGGACTAAACCAGGTCTAAACCAGGTACTAAACCAGGACTAAACCAGGTCTAAACCAGGTACTAAACCAGGACTAAACCAGGTCTAAACCAGGACTAAACCAGGACTAAACCAGGTCTAAACCAGGACTAAACCAGGTCTAAACCAGGACTAAACCAGGACTAAACCAGGACTAAACCAGGTCTAAACCAGGACTAAACCAGGTCTAAACCAGGACTAAACCGGGTCTAAACCGGGTCTAAACCAGGTCTAAACCAGGACTAAACCAGGACTAAACCAGGTCTAAACCAGGACTAAACCAGGTCTAAACCAGGACTAAACCAGGACTAAACCAGGACTAAACCAGGTCTAAACCAGGACTAAACCAGGACTAAACCAGGTCTAAACCAGGACTAAACCAGGACTAAACCAGGTCTAAACCAGGACTAAACCAGGACTAAACCAGGTCCAAACCAGGACTAAACCAGGACTAAACCAGGTCTAAACCAGGACTAAACCAGGACTAAACCAGGTCTAAACCAGGACTAAACCAGGTCTAAACCAGGACTAAACCAGGACTAAACCAGGTCTAAACCAGGACTAAACCAGGACTAAACCAGGACTAAACCAGGTCTAAACCAGGACTAAACCAGGACTAAACCAGGACTAAACCGGGTCTAAACCGGGTCTAAACCAGGTCTAAACCAGGACTAAACCAGGACTAAACCAGGACTAAACCAGGGTCTAAACCAGGGTCTAAACCAGGACTAAACCAGGCTAAACCAGGCTAAACCAGGTCTAAACCAGGACTAAACCAGGACTAAACCAGGTACTAAACCAGGTCTAAACCAGGTCTAAACCAGGGTCTAAACCAGGACTAAACCAGGACTAAACCAGGTCTAAACCAGGTCTAAAACCAGGGTACTAAACCAGGACTAAACCAGGACTAAACCAGGTCTAAACCAGGTCTAAACCAGGACTAAACCAGGACTAAACCAGGACTAAACCAGGTCTAAACCAGGTCTAAACAGGACTAAACCAGGTCTAAACCAGGACTAAACCAGGTCTAAACCAGGTCTAAACCGGACTAAACCGGTCTAAACCGGGTCTAAACCAGGACTAAACCAGGACTAAACCAGGACTAAACCAGGTCTAAACCAGGACTAAACCAGGTCTAAACCAGGTCTAAAGCAGGACTAAACCAGGTCTAAACCAGGTCTAAACCAGGACTAAACCAGGACTAAACCAGGTCTAAACCAGGTCTAAACCAGGACTAAACCAGGTCTAAACCAGGTCTAAAGCAGGACTAAACCAGGACTAAACCGGGTCTAAACCGGGTCTAAACCAGGACTAAACCAGGTCTAAACCAGGACTAAACCAGGTCTAAACCAGGTCTAAACCAGGACTAAACCAGGACTAAACCAGGACTAAACCAGGACTAAACCAGGTCTAAACCAGGACTAAACCAGGACTAAACCATGACTAAACCAGGACTAAACCAGGTCTAAACCAGGTCTAAACCAGGACTAAACCAGGACTAAACCAGGTCTAAACCAGGACTAAACCAGGACTAAACCAGGTCTAAACCAGGTCTAAACCAGGTCTAAACCAGGACTAAACCAGGACTAAACCAGGTCTAAACCAGGTCTAAACCAGGTCTAAAGCAGGACTAAACCAGGTCTAAACCAGGTCTAAACCAGGACTAAACCAGGTCTAAACCAGGACTAAACCAGGACTAAACCAGGTCTAAACCAGGTCTAAACCAGGTCTAAACCAGGACTAAACCAGGTCTAAACCAGGACTAAACCAGGACTAAACCAGGACTAAACCAGGTCTAAACCAGGTCTAAAGCAGGACTAAACCAGGTCTAAACCAGGTCTAAACCAGGACTAAAGCAGGACTAAAGCAGGGCTAAAGCAGGGCTAAACCAGGACTAAACCAGGACTAAACCAGGTCTAAACCAGGTCTAAACCAGGACTAAACCAGGTCTAAACCAGGACTAAACCAGGTCTAAACCAGGACTAAACCAGGTCTAAACCAGGTCTAAACCAGGACTAAACCAGGTCTAAACCAGGACTAAACCAAGACTAAACCAGGACTAAACCAGGTCTAAACCAGGACTAAACCAGGACTAAACCAGGACTAAACCAGGACTAAACCAGGTCTAAACCAGGACTAAACCAGGACTAAACCAGGACTAAATCAGGTCAAGACCAGGACTAAACCAGGTCTAAACCAGGACTAAACCAGGACTAAACCAGGACTAAACCGGGTCTAAACCGGGTCTAAACCAGGACTAAACCAGGACTAAACCAGGTCTAAACCAGGACTAAACCAGGTCAACACCAGGACTAAACCAGGTCTAAACCAGGACTAAACCAGGACTAAACCAGGACTAAACCGGGTCTAAACCGGGTCTAAACCAGGTCTAAACCAGGTCTAAACCAGGACTAAACCAGGTCTAAACCAGGACTAAACCAGGTCTAAACCAGGACTAAACCGGGTCTAAACCGGGTCTAAACCGGGTCTAAACCGGGTCTAAACCAGGACTAAACCAGGACTAAACCAGGACTAAACCAGGTCTAAACCAGGACTAAACCAGGTCTAAACCGGGTCTAAACCAGGCCTAAACCAGGACTAAACCAGGACTAAACCAGGTCTAAACCAGGACTAAACCAGGACTAAACCAGGACTAAACCAGGACTAAACCAGGTCTAAACTGGGTCTAAACCAGGACTAAACCAGGACTAAACCAGGACTAAACCAGGACTAAACCAGGTCTAAACCAGGACTAAACCAGGACTAAACCAGGACTAAACCAGGACTAAACCAGGACTAAACCAGGTCTAAACCAGGACTAAACCAGGACTAAACCATGACTAAACCAGGACTAAACCAGGTCTAAACCAGGTCTAAACCAGGACTAAACCAGGACTAAACCAGGACTAAACCAGGACTAAACCAGGTCTAAACCGGGTCTAAACCAGGACTAAACCAGGACTAAACCAGGACCTGCTGAGGGCCTTGCAGTCCTCCAGGAGCTTCTTCTGGTCCAGGATCAGCTGGTCTTTGAGGGCCAGCTGGGTCTCGAGCTCTGCTGCTCTGTGATTGGCCGAGTCCAGAGCCTGCTTCAGCTGCGCCTCGCTCTCCTTCAGGCGCCGGACTTCATTTCCCACGATGCCCTGCAGCAGCGCCGCCTCCTGCTGATCACAGAGGGGTACTGCAGTGTAAAGGTGGTATTACAGAGTGAGGTCTGTAGGGGGCGCTGTAGGGGGTCTGTAGGGGGCGCTGTAGGGGGTCTGTAGGGGGGTCTGTAGGGGGGCTGTAGGGGGCGCTGTAGGGGGCGCTGTAGGGGGTCTGTAGGGGGCGCTGTAGGGGGCGCTGTAGGGGGCGCTGTAGGGGGCGCTGTAGGGGGCGCTGTAGGGGTTATGTAGGGGTTATGTAGGGGTTATGTAGGGGTTATGTAGGGGGGCGCTGTAGGGGGCGCTGTAGGGGTTATGTAGGGGTTATGTAGGGGTTATGTAGGGGGCGCTGTAGGGGTTATGTAGGGGGGCGCTGTAGGGGGCGCTGTAGGGGTTATGTAGGGGTTATGTAGGGGGCGCTGTAGGGGTTATGTAGGGGGGCGCTGTAGGGGGCGCTGTAGGGGTTATGTAGGGGGGCGCTGTAGGGGGCGCTGTAGGGGTTATGTAGGGGTTATGTAGGGGTTATGTAGGGGGGCGCTGTAGGGGTTATGTAGGGGTTATGTAGGGGGGCGCTGTAGGGGTTATGTAGGGGGGCGCTGTAGGGGTTTTGTAGGGGTTTTGTAGGGGGCGCTGTAGGGGTTATGTAGGGGTTTTGTAGGGGGCGCTGTAGGGGTTATGTAGGGGTTATGTAGGGGTTATGTAGGGGGCACTGTAGGGGTTATGTAGGGGTTATGTAGGGGTTATGTAGGGGGGCGCTGTAGGGGTTATGTAGGGGTTATGTAGGGGGGCGCTGTAGGGGTTATGTAGGGGGGCGCTGTAGGGGTTTTGTAGGGGTTTTGTAGGGGGCGCTGTAGGGGTTTTGTAGGGGTTTTGTAGGGGGCGCTGTAGGGGTTATGTAGGGGTTTTGTAGGGGGCGCTGTAGGGGTTATGTAGGGGTTATGTAGGGGTTATGTAGGGGTTATGTAGGGGTTATGTAGGGGGTCTGTAGGGGGGCTGTAGGGGGGCTGTAGGGAGTCTGTAGGGGGGCTGTAGGGGGCGCTGTAGGGGGCGCTGTGGGCTGTAGGGGGCGCTGTAGGGGCGCTGTCGGAGGGCTGTAGGGGGCGCTGTAGGGGTTATGTAGGGGTTATGTAGGGGTTATGTAGGGGGGCGCTGTAGGGGTGCTGTAGGGGTTATGTAGGGGTTTTGTAGGGGTTATGTAGGGGGCGCTGTAGGGATTATGTAGGGGGGCGCTGTAGGGGTTATGTAGGGGGCACTGTAGGGGTTATGTAGGGGTTATGTAGGGGTTATGTAGGGGGCGCTGTAGGGGTTATGTAGGGGTTATGTAGGGGTTATGTAGGGGGCGCTGTAGGGATTATGTAGGGGGGCGCTGTAGGGGTTATGTAGGGGTTATGTAGGAGTTATGTAGGGGGGCGCTGTAGGGGTTATGTAGGGGTTATGTAGGGGTTATGTAGGGGGGCGCTGTAGGGGTTATGTAGGGGTTATGTAGAGGGTGCTGTAGGGGTTATGTAGGGGTTTTGTAGGGGTTATGTAGGGGGCGCTGTAGGGATTATGTAGGGGGGCGCTGTAGGGGTTATGTAGGGGGGCGCTGTAGGGGTTATGTAGGGGTTATGTAGGGGGGGCTGTAGGGGTTATGTAGGGGTTATGTAGGGGGGGCTGTAGGGGTTATGTAGGGGTTATTTAGGGGCGCTGTAGGGGTTATGTAGGGGTTATGTAGGGGTTATGTAGGGGGGGCTGTAGGGGTTATGTAGGGGTTATTTAGGGGTTATGTAGGGGTTATGTAGGGGGGGCTGTAGGGGTTATGTAGGGGTTATGTAGGGGTTATGTAGGGGTTATGTAGGGGTTATGTAGGGGGGGCTGTAGGGGTTATGTAGGGGTTATGTAGGGGTTATGTAGGGGGGATGTAGGGGCGCTGTAGGGGTTATGTAGGGGGGATGTAGGGGCGCTGTAGGGGTTATGTAGGGGTTATGTAGGGGTTATGTAGGGGTTATGTAGGGGGGGCTGTAGGGGTTATGTAGGGGTTATGTAGGGGTTATGTAGGGGTTATGTAGGGGTTATGTAGGGGGGGCTGTAGGGGTTATGTAGGGGTTATGTAGGGGTTATGTAGGGGGGATGTAGGGGCGCTGTAGGGGTTATGTAGGGGTTATGTAGGGGTTATGTAGGGGTTATGTAGGGGGGGCTGTAGGGGTTATGTAGGGGTTATGTAGGGGTTATGTAGGGGGGATGTAGGGGCGCTGTAGGGGTTATGTAGGGGTTATGTAGGGGTTATGTAGGGGGGGCTGTAGGGGTTATGTAGGGGTTATTTAGGGGCGCTGTAGGGGTTATGTAGGGGTTATGTAGGGGTTATGTAGGGGGGGCTGTAGGGGTTATGTAGGGGTTATTTAGGGGTTATGTAGGGGTTATGTAGGGGTTATGTAGGGGGGGCTGTAGGGGTTATGTAGGGGTTATGTAGGGGTTATGTAGGGGTTATGTAGGGGTTATGTAGGGGGGGCTGTAGGGGTTATGTAGGGGTTATGTAGGGGTTATGTAGGGGGGATGTAGGGGCGCTGTAGGGGTTATGTAGGGGGGATGTAGGGGCGCTGTAGGGGTTATGTAGGGGTTATGTAGGGGTTATGTAGGGGTTATGTAGGGGTTATGTAGGGGGGGCTGTAGGGGTTATGTAGGGGTTATGTAGGGGGGATGTAGGGGGCGCTGTAGGGGTTATGTAGGGGTTATGTAGGGGTTATGTAGGGGTTATTTAGGGGTTATGTAGGGGTTATGTAGGGGTTATGTAGGGGGGGCTGTAGGGGTTATGTAGGGGTTATGTAGGGGTTATGTAGGGGTTATGTAGGGGTTATGTAGGGGGGGGCTGTAGGGTTATGTAGGGGTTATGTAGGGGGGGCTGTAGGGGTTATGTAGGGGTTATGTAGGGGTTATGTAGGGGTTATGTAGGGGTTATGTAGGGGGGGGCTGTAGGGGTTATGTAGGGGTTATGTAGGGGTTATGTAGGGGGGGCTGTAGGGGTTATGTAGGGGTTATGTAGGGGGGGCTGTAGGGGTTATGTAGGGGTTATGTAGGGGTTATGTAGGGTTATGTAGGGGTTATGTAGGGGGGGCTGTAGGGGTTATGTAGGGGTTATGTAGGGGTTATGTAGGGGGGATGTAGGGGGGGCTGTAGGGGTTATGTAGGGGTTATGTAGGGGTTATGTATGGGGGATGTAGGGGCGCTGTAGGGGTTATGTAGGGGTTATGTAGGGTTATGTAGGGGGGGCTGTAGGGGTTATGTAGGGGTTATGTAGGGGGGATGTAGGGGCGCTGTAGGGGTTATGTAGGGGTTATGTAGGGGTTATGTAGGGGGGGCTGTAGGGGTTATGTAGGGGTTATGTAGGGGGGATGTAGGGGCGCTGTAGGGGTTATGTAGGGGTTATGTAGGGGTTATGTAGGGGGGGCTGTAGGGGTTATGTAGGGGTTATGTAGGGGGGATGTAGGGGGCGCTGTAGGGGTTATGTAGGGGTTATGTAGGGGGCGGTGTAGTTATGTTAGGGTATTAGCGTTGTCTGGGGTGCTGTCAGGGATGGAGGGTTTTAGTCAGTAGGGGTTATGTAGAGGGTTCTG
>CM036253.1:3474604-3519604 GCA_020698575.1 Bostrychus sinensis
TTGACGAAAAATACAGATGTATTCAAAATGCTGTGGCTAGACAAACACAACCCTCCATATTTATATAGAACTTGAAAAAAAAAACCACACCCATATGGGAGGACCATCAAACCCCACCTACATTTATGCCTATCCCTTTTTTTCCTCCATTAGGGGTAGGGAAGGGTATGGGTCAGGGAGGGGGGCATGGGTCAGGGGGTCACAGAGAGGTCACAAGGAGGAGGGGGGCTATCCCCCCTCCAAAGGGACATTAATATTTACTACTGTGGCGTCGTTTAGGAAAACGACCCACACCTGGCAACAGCTGGACTGGGACGAGCGCGCAGGGGAGAGAGACAGCGAGGGCGTGGAGAGCACGGGCCGTGGGAGGAGGTACTCAGCACAGGTGAGGTAACACAAGTGAGGTAACACAGGTGCGGTAACACAGGTGCGGTAACACAGGCGAGGTAACACAGGTGTGGTAACACAGGTGAGGTAACACAGGTGCGGTAACACAGGTGCGGTAACACAGGTGAGGTAACACAGGTGCGGTAACACAGGTGCGGTAACACAGGTGCGGTAACACAGGCGAGGTAACACAGGTGCGGTAACACAGGTGCGGTAACACAGGTGAGGTAACACAGGTGCGGTAACACAAGTGAGGTAACACAGGTGCGGTAACACAGGTGCGGTAACACAGGCGCGGTAACACAGGCGAGGTAACACAGGCGAGGTAACACAGGTGCGGTAACACAGGCGAGGTAACACAGGTGTGGTAACACAGGTGCGGTAACACAGGTGAGGTAACAGGTGAGGTAACACAGGTGTGGTAACACAGGTGCGGTAACACAGGTGAGGTAACACAGGCGAGGTAACACAGGTGTGGTAACACAGGTGAGGTAACACAGGCGAGGTAACACAGGTGAGGTAACACAGGTGTGGTAACACAGGTGAGGTAACACAGGCGAGGTAACACAGGTGAGGTAACACAGGTGTGGTAACACAGGTGTGGTAACACAGATGAGGTAACACAGGTGAGGTAACACAGGTGAGGTATCACAGGTGAGGTAACACAGGCGAGGTAACAGGTGCGGTAACACAGGTGAGGTAACAGGTGAGGTAACACAGGTGTGGTAACACAGGTGCGGTAACACAGGTGAGGTAACACAGGCGAGGTAACACAGGTGCGGTAACACAGGCGAGGTAACACAGGTGAGGTATCACAGGTGAGGTAACACAGGCGAGGTAACAGGTGTGGTAACACAGGTGTGGTAACACAGGTGAGGTATCACAGGTGCGGTAACACAGGCGAGGTAACACAGGCGAGGTAACACAGGTGTGGTAACACAGGTGAGGTATCACAGGTGAGGTAACACAGGCGAGGTAACAGGTGTGGTAACACAGGTGTGGTAACACAGGTGAGGTATCACAGGTGCGGTATCACAGGTGAGGTAACACAGGCGAGGTAACACAGGTGTGGTAACACAGGTGTGGTAACACAGGTGAGGTATCACAGGTGAGGTAACACAGGCGAGGTAACTCAGGTGAGGTATCACAGGTGAGGTAACACAGGTGTGGTAACACAGATGAGGTAACACAGGTGAGGTAACACAGGTGAGGTATCACAGGTGAGGTAACACAGGCGAGGTAACAGGTGTGGTAACACAGGTGTGGTAACACAGGTGAGGTATCACAGGTGCGGTATCACAGGTGAGGTAACACAGGCGAGGTAACACAGGTGTGGTAACACAGGTGTGGTAACACAGGTGAGGTATCACAGGTGAGGTAACACAGGCGAGGTAACTCAGGTGAGGTATCACAGGTGAGGTAACACAGGTGAGGTAACACAGGTGAGGTAACACAGATGAGGTAACACAGGTGAGGTAACACAGATGAGGTAACACAGGCGAGGTAACACAGATGAGGTAACACAGGTGAGGTAACACAGGTGAGGTAACGAGGTCAAATACTACGTCACAGTTGTCTATCTGGAACTATTGAGCAGAAATCCCACTGTTTGACCTCAGGAGGGCAGCACTCTGATGGTTTTCACTACAAAACGTGAATTTAGACCTTTTTTTACAAAACGGCCAAACATAAAACTGTAAATAGTGAGATGTATCACTAAAGCCCTGTTTGTAGCTGATCAGCTCAAAAAAAATGGTTTAGGGGTAAGTTACTCTTTAAGAAGGGGACAGGAGGTGTGTTCCAACTACAGAGGGACCACTCCTCAGCCTGCGGGGGGCGCTCTGGGAGTATGGGGCCCGGGGCCCTCAGGGCTGTCTCTGTACGGAGCAGGACCAGGTTCTCTGCAGTCAGCGCTGTCCCAGTGCAGGTTGGACTCAGGGCTGTCCTTTGAGGACAGTCCCGCCTCGGGAGGAGGGGAGTCCCGCCTCGGGAGGAGGGGAGTCCCCCCTCGGGAGGAGGACAGTCCCCCCTCGGGAGGAGGACAGTCCCCCCTCGGGAGGAGGGGAGGAGGGGAGTCCCGCCTCGGGAGGAGGGGAGTCCCGCCTCGGGAGGAGGGGAGGAGGGGAGGCCCGCCTCGGGAGGAGGGGAGGAGGGGAGTCCCGCCTCGGGAGGAGGGGAGGAGGGGAGTCCCGCCTCGGGAGGAGGGGAGTCCCGCCTCGGGAGGAGGGGAGTCCCGCCTCGGGAGGAGGGGAGTCCCGCCTCGGGAGGAGGGGAGTCCCGCCTCGGGAGGAGGGGAGTCCCGCCTCGGGAGGAGGGGAGGAGGGGAGTCCCGCCTCGGGAGGAGGGGAGGAGGGGAGTCCCGCCTCGGGAGGAGGGGAGGAGGGGAGTCCCGCCTCGGGAGGAGGGGAGGAGGGGAGTCCCGCCTCGGGAGGAGGGGAGGAGGGGAGGCCCGCCTCGGGAGGAGGGGAGGAGGGGAGTCCCGCCTCGGGAGGAGGGGAGGAGGGGAGTCCCGCCTCGGGAGGAGGGGAGTCCCGCCTCGGGAGGAGGACAGTCCCGCCTCGGGAGGAGGACAGTCCCGCCTCGGGAGGAGGACAGTCCCGCCTCAGCAGGAGGACAGTCCCGCCTCAGCAGGAGGACAGTCCCGCCTCAGCAGGAGGACAGTCCCGCCTCAGCAGGAGGACAGTCCCGCCTCAGCAGGAGGACAGTCCCGCCTCGGGAGGAGGACAGTCCCGCCTCGGGAGGAGGACAGTCCCGCCTCGGGAGGAGGACAGTCCCGCCTCAGCAGGAGGACAGTCCCGCCTCGGCAGGAGGTGAAGGATCTCAGGGTCATCAACTTTTTACAAACTATTGATTGTAGTCAAAGCCACAGGTGAACCTCTGAGTCCACAGGCAGCATGGTCTCAGACCTCGGACCAGGGGCCGGGTCTCGGTCCTAACCGGGTTTGAACCACTAACCTTCTGGTAATCTACTGCCGCCACCTGGTGGTCATCATAACCATTAAACTAAATAAACAGCAGGGGGCAGCAAACCCAGAGAACATCAGATGTAAACAGAGTGGAAGTTTGGGAACCTCCTACTGCGGAGTCCGAACACGAGAAGGCGTCAAACCCAAAAGTACACGATAAACAGGAAGTGAGGCGGTCTCTTCATTAAACTCACGGATATCTAATAAGAATCAATGGGAGACCTCTAGTGGACACTGTTTGTTTTACAGTTACACAAAAATAATCCACACAACTTCAAAATACAGAATTTTATTTACAGCAACAGTTTCTCAAGGAGGGAGGAGGTGAGAGAGTAAGGAGGGAGGAGGTGAGGGAGGGAGGAGGTGAGGGAGGGAGGAGTAAGAAGGGTCGATGTTTCACAGCAGAGTACAGTACAGTCCAGTAAATCGACCAATCAGAACCAGGCAGAACATTTGGCACAGTCACATGACTCACTCCACAATAAATACTCTTCATTAAAAAGACACAAAATGGCCGCCACTGAAATATTTACATCTGCCCCGCCCACTTTTCCCTGAGATCACCCAGAGACCTGGTTTAGTCCTGGTTTAGTCCTGGTTTAGTCCTGGTTTAGTCCTGGTTTAGTCCTGGTTTAGTCCAGGTTTAGTCCAGGTTTAGTCCTGGTTTAGTCCTGGTTTAGTCCTGGTTTAGACCTGGTTTAGTCCTGGTTTAGTCCTGGTTTAGTCCTGGTTTAGACCTGGTTTAGACCTGGTTTAGTCCTGGTTTAGTCCTGGTTTAGTCCTGGTTTAGTCCTGGTTTCGACCTGGTTTCGACCAGGTTTCGACCAGGTTTCGACCAGGTTTAGTCCTGGTTTAGTCCTGGTTTAGTCCTGGTTTAGTCCAGGTTTAGTCCTGGTTTAGTCCTGGTTTAGTCCTGGTTTAGACCTGGTTTAGTCCTGGTTTAGTCCAGGTTTAGTCCAGGTTTAGTCCAGGTTTAGTCCTGGTTTAGTCCTGGTTTAGTCCTGGTTTAGTCCTGGTTTAGTCCTGGTTTAGACCTGGTTTAGTCCTGGTTTAGTCCTGGTTTAGTCCTGGTTTAGTCCAGGTTTAGTCCTGGTTTAGTCCTGGTTTAGTCCTGGTTTAGTCCTGGTTTAGTCCTGGTTTAGACCTGGTTTAGTCCTGGTTTAGACCTGGTTTAGACCTGGTTTAGTCCTGGTTTAGACCTGGTTTAGTCCTGGTTTAGACCTGGTTTAGTCCTGGTTTAGACCTGGTTTAGTCCAGGTTTAGTCCTGGTTTAGTCCTGGTTTAGTCCTGGTTTAGACCTGGTTTAGTCCTGGTTTAGTCCTGGTTTAGTCCAGGTTTAGTCCAGGTTTAGTCCTGGTTTAGTCCTGGTTTAGTCCTGGTTTAGTCCTGGTTTAGACCTGGTTTAGTCCTGGTTTAGTCCTGGTTTAGTCCAGGTTTAGTCCTGGTTTAGTCCTGGTTTAGTCCTGGTTTAGTCCTGGTTTAGACCTGGTTTAGTCTTGGTTTAGTCCTGGTTTAGTCCTGGTTTAGACCTGGTTTAGTCCTGGTTTAGACCTTGGTCATATTAAATCTGAGTCCAAACCAGTTTTTGTGCTTTGAACAGGACCAGGACCAGGACCAGACCCAGACCCAGACCCAGACCCAGACCGGTCTGTGGACTTAGACTAAGGACCTTCACAGTTTGCAGACCAGACTCCTCCTGGACCTGGTCCAGAAGGTTTCTGTGGAATGAAGACCGGCCCCGAGTCCGGTCCGGGGCCGCCTTTGTGCTTCAGAACAAGACCTTGGACTAAGACCGGACCACAGACGCCGCGGTCCCCTCAGATCCGGTCCTAGACCAGTTTAAGGCCAGGTTCAGGTCTAGTCCTCTGAGTCCCGGCAGTTCACACGGCAAGCTTCAGGGGGCGCAGTTTCCACCGCCGCGAGCGCACCCTGAAGAAGAAGAAGAGCAGCATGAGGAAGAGGCAGGAGCCCACGTACAGCAGCAGACACAGACTCATGTCCACGCTGGTGAAGCCCAGGGCGAGGGTTCGAATCCCCTCACGCTCCTCCCCACCAGGAGGCGCTCTCCTGGCTCCCGCAGGCTCCTCCTTCCTCACAGAGCCGCCCTCTCCACCAGGAGGCGCTCTCCCGGCTCCCGCAGGCTCCTCCTTTCTCACAGAGGCATCATGTGGTTCCTCCTTAACCGCTGCCTCCTTCCTAGTGTCCTTCTCTCCTCCCTCCTTCCTAGTGTCCTTCTCTCCTCCCTCCTTCCTAGTGTCCTTGTCTCCTCCCTCCTTGCCTCCTGGCCCCTCCCCTCTCTCCTGGTCCTGGTCCTGGTCCTGGTCCTGGTCCTGGTCCTGGTCCTGGTCCTGGTCCTGGGCAGGTCTGGTCTCTGGCTCCAGGGCGTACTTGCTGGACAGGTTCTCCTGTCCGTAGTGCTTCAGGAGGAACTTGAGCACCTCCTCCCGGTTCCAGGAGTGCAGGCCGTGGTTCTCCTCGTGGCAGGAGGCGCAGAGCGAGGGAGGAGGCCACGCCCCTTTAGGGAACAGAGGGTCGTCGCTCAGGGATCCTGCGGAACACAAACACAGACCGGTTCAGGCAGGATTTAGTCCGGTCTGCACTCCAGTCTCCAGTCCGGTCTCCAGTCCGGTCTGCACTCCAGTCTCCAGTCCGGTCTCCAGTCCGGTCTCCAGTCCGGTCTCCAGTCCGGTCTCCAGTCCGGTCTCCAGTCCGGTCTCCAGTCCGGTCTCCAGTCCGGTCTCCAGTCCGGTCTCCAGTCCGGTCTCCAGTCCGGTCTCCAGTCCGGTCTCCAGTCCGGTCTCCAGTCCGGTCTCCAGTCCCCAGTCCGGTCTCCGGTCCGGTCTCCGGTCCCCGGTCCAGTCCCCAGTCCGATCCGCAGTCCGGTCCGCAGTCCGGTCCCCAGTCTGGTCCGCAGTCCGGTCCGCAGTCCGGTCCCCAGTCCGGTCCCCAGTCCGGTCCGCAGTCCGGTCCGCAGTCCGGTCCGCAGTCCGGTCCGCAGTCCGGTCTCCGGTCCGGTCTCCGGTCCGGTCTCCGGTCCGGTCCCCAGTCCGGTCCGCAGTCCGGTCCGCAGTCCGGTCCCCAGTCCGGTCCCCAGTCCGGTCCGCAGTCCGGTCCGCAGTCCGGTCCGCAGTCCGGTCCGCAGTCCGGTCCGCAGTCCGGTCCGCAGTCCGGTCCGCAGTCCGGTCCGCAGTCCGGTCCGCAGTCCGGTCCGCGGTCCGGTCTCCGGTCCGGTCTCCAGTCCGGTCCGCAGTCCGGTCTCCAGTCCGGTCTCCAGTCCGGTCTCCAGTCCGGTCTCCAGTCCGGTCTCCAGTCCGGTCTCCAGTCCGGTCCGCAGTCCGGTCTCCAGTCCGGTCCGCAGTCCGGTCTCCAGTCCGGTCCGCAGTCCGGTCTCCAGTCCGGTCTCCAGTCCGGTCTCCAGTCCGGTCTCCAGTCCGGTCTCCAGTCCGGTCTCCAGTCCGGTCTCCAGTCCGGTCTCCAGTCCGGTCCGCAGTCCGGTCTCCAGTCCGGTCCGCAGTCCGGTCTCCAGTCCGGTCCGCAGTCCGGTCTCCAGTCCGGTCCGCAGTCCGGTCTCCAGTCCGGTCTCCAGTCCGGTCTCCAGTCCGGTCTCCAGTCCGGTCCCCAGTCCGGTCCCCAGTCCGGTCTCCAGTCCGGTCTCCAGTCCGGTCCCCAGTCCGGTCCGCAGTCCGGTCCGCAGTCCGGTCCGCAGTCCGGTCCGCAGTCCGGTCTCCAGTCTGGTCTGCAGTCCGGTCTCCAGTCTGGTCCGCGGTCCGGTCTCCGGTCCGGTCTCCAGTCCGGTCTCCAGTCCGGTCTCCAGTCCGGTCCGCAGTCCGGTCCGCAGTCCGGTCCGCAGTCCGGTCCGCAGTCCGGTCCGCAGTCCGGTCCGCAGTCCGGTCTCCGGTCCGGTCTCCGGTTCGGTCTCCAGTCCGGTCTCCAGTCCGGTCTCCAGTCCGGTCTCCAGTCCGGTCCGCAGTCCTGTCCGCAGTCCGGTCCGCAGTCCGGTCCGCAGTCCGGTCTCCGGTCCGGTCTCCAGTCCGGTCTCCAGTCCGGTCTCCAGTCCGGTCTCCAGTCCGGTCTCCAGTCTGGTCTCCAGTCCGGTCCGCAGTCCGGTCCGCAGTCCGGTCTCCAGTCCGGTCTCCAGTCCGGTCTCCAGTCCGGTCCCCAGTCCGGTCCCCAGTCTGGTCTCCGGTCCGGTCTCCAGTCCGGTCTCCAGTCCGGTCTCCAGTCCGGTCTGCAGTCCGGTCTGCAGTCCGGTCTGCAGTCCGGTCTGCAGTCCGGTCTCCAGTCCGGTCCCCAGTCCGGTCCCCAGTCCGGTCTCCAGTCCGGTCTCCAGTCCGGTCCCCAGTCCGGTCCCCGGTCCGGTCCCCAGTCCGGTCTCCGGTCCGGTCTCCAGTCCGGTCTCCAGTCCGGTCTCCAGTCCGGTCTCCAGTCCGGTCTCCAGTCCGGTCTCCAGTCCGGTCCCCAGTCCGGTCTCCAGTCCGGTCTGCAGTCCGGTCTCCGGTCAGTACCTGCCAGTCTGTAGTTGACCTCGTTGTGCTGGTTCCAGAGCCACAGCACCTCCTCCTCTGGGCTCCTGACGGCGGCGGCGCTCTCGGAGGAGGCGGCGCTCTCGAAGTTCCTGCCGCACTCCTCGCAGCCGAAGAAGCTCCGGACGTAGCGCCGCATGACGCTCAGCACCGGCGCCGGCTCCGCCTCCAACGCCGTGTGGCGCAGGGCGGAGGGCGCGGCCCGGCGTCGCACCGACAACGCGTGGAACAGCGTCCACAGAGCGCACGGGTAACCGCGGAAACCAGGAGCGCTCCCCTGGCAACCGACCCAACGCAGCTCCGAGCCCAGGAACACGCCGGAGATCTGAGGAGGTGCAGAGGAGTTACACAGGAGGAGGTGCAGAGAGGAGTTACACAGGAGGAGAGAGGAGTTACACAGGAGGAGGAGCAGAGAGGAGTTACACAAGAGGAGGAGGAGAGAGGAGGTGCAGAGAGGAGTTACACAGGAGGAGGAGGAGAGAGGAGAGAGGAGTTACACAGGAGGAGGAGAGAGGAGTTACACAGGAGGAGGAGAGGAGGTGCAGAGAGGAGTTACACAAGAGGAGGAGAGAGGAGAGAGGAGTTACACAGGAGGAGGAGAGAGGAGTTACACAGGAGGAGGAGAGGAGGTGCAGAGAGGAGTTACACAAGAGGAGGAGGAGAGAGGAGTTACACAGGAGGAGGAGAGAGGAGGTGCAGAGAGGAGTTACACAGGAGGAGGAGGAGAGAGGAGTTACACAGGAGGAGGAGAGAGGAGGTGCAGAGGAGTTACACAAGAGGAGGAGGAGAGAGGAGTTACACAGGAGGAGGAGCAGAGAGAGGAGTTACACAGGAGGAGGAGAGGGGAGGTGCAGAGAGGAGTTACACAGGAGGAGGAGGAGAGAGGAGTTACACAGGAGGAGGAGAGAGGAGGTGCAGAGAGGAGTTACACAGGAGGAGGAGCAGAGAGAGGAGTTACACAAGAGGAGGAGGAGAGAGGAGGAGCAGAGAGGAGTTACACAGGAGGAGGAGGAGAGAGGAGAGAGGAAGAGAGAGGAGTTACACAGGAGGAGGAGAGAGGAGGAGCAGACAGGAAGAGGAGAGAGAAGGAGCAGAGAGGAGTTACACAGGAGGAGGAGAGAGGAGGAGCAGACAGGAGGTGCACAGGAGGAGGAGAGAGGAGGAGCAGAGAGGAGTTACACATGAGGAGGTGCAGAGAGAGGAGGAGCAGACAGGAGTTACACAGGAGGAGGAGCAGAGAGGAGTTACACAGGAGGAGGAGCAGAGAGGAGTTACACAGGAGGAGGAGCAGAGAGGAGTTACACAGGAGGAGGAGCAGAGAGGAGTTACACAGGAGGAGGAGCAGAGGAGAGAGGAAGAGAGAGGAGTTACACAGGAGGAGGTGCAGAGAGAGGAGGAGCAGACAGGAGTTACACAGGAGGAGCAGAGAGGAGTTACACAGGAGGAGGAGCAGAGAGGAGTTACACAGGAGGAGGAGCAGAGAGGAGAGAGGAAGAGAGAGGAGTTGCACAGGAGGAGGTGCAGAGAGAGGAGGAGCAGACAGGAGTTACACAGGAGGAGGAGGAGAGAGGAGAGAGGAAGAGAGAGGAGTTACAAAGGAGGAGGAGAGAGGAGGAGCAGACAGGAGGTGCACAGGAGGAGGAGAGAGGAGGAGCAGACAGGAGGTGCACAGGAGGAGGAGAGAGGAGGAGCAGAGAGGAGTTACACAGGAGGAGGAGCAGAGAGGAGGTGCAGAGAGGAGTTACACAGGAGGAGGAGCAGAGAGGAGGAGCAGACAGGAGGAGGAGAGAGGAGTTACACAGGAGGAGGAGAGAGGAGGAGCAGAGAGGAGTTACACAGGAGGAGGAGAGAGGAGTTACACAGGAGGAGGAGGAGAGAGGAGGAGCAGAGAGGAGTTACACAGGAGGAGGAGCAGAGAGGAGGTGCAGAGAGGAGTTACACAGGAGGAGGAGGAGAGAGGAGGAGCAGACAGGAGGAGGAGAGAGGAGTTACACAGGAGGAGGAGGAGAGAGGAGGAGCAGACAGGAGGAGGAGAGAGGAGTTACACAGGAGGAGGAGAGAGGAGGAGCAGAGAGGAGTTACACAGGAGGAGGAGCAGAGAGGAAGTGCAGAGAGGAGTTACACAGGAGGAGGAGGAGAGAGGAGGAGCAGACAGGAGGAGGAGAGAGGAGTTACACAGGAGGAGGAGAGAGGAGGTGCAGACAGGAGGAAGAGAGAGGAGTTACACAGGAGGAGGAGCAGAGAGGAGTTACACAGGAGGAGGAGCAGAGAGGAGTTACACAGGAGGAGGTGCAGAGAGGAGGTGCAGCTACCTTCATCTTGTTGTCCACCAGGTCTAACACAGCCTGGTATGGGATTTTGTGCAGAGGCAGACTCAGCAGCCAATCACTGAGCGTCTCCATCAGCTTCACCACAGCGCCCCCTCCTGGGTACAGCTGCACACACAGGTCACAGGTCAGGGTCACAGGTCAGGGTCACAGGTCAGGGTCACAGGTCAGAGGTCAGAGGTCAGGGTCAGGTCCTACCTTGGCCAGCAGAGTGACCAGGTCTCTGAACGTCCTCAGCTCGTCTCCCTCCAGAGAGCGGTGAGACGCCAGCTCCACTCTGAGAAGGTAATGAAGACCGGACTCCAGGTCTGCCTGGTACACCCGGGACCTGAGGACAGGGGACAGGGGACAGGGTTAGGACCCGGGACCTGAGGACAGGGGACAGGGTTAGGACCCGGGACCTGAGGACAGGGGACAGGGTTAGGACCCGGGACCTGAGGACAGGGGACAGGGGACAGGGTTAGGACCCGGGACCTGAGGACAGGGGACAGGGTTAGGACCCGGGACCTGAGGACAGGGGACAGGGGACAGGGTTAGGACCCGGGACCTGAGGACAGGGGACAGGGTTAGGACCCGGGACCTGAGGACAGGGGACAGGGTTAGGACCCGGGACCTGAGGACAGGGGACAGGGGACAGGGTTAGGACCCGGGACCTGAGGACAGGGGACAGGGTTAGGACCCGGGACCTGAGGACAGGGGACAGGGGACAGGGTTAGGACCCGGGACCTGAGGACAGGGGACAGGGTTAGGACCCGGGACCTGAGGACAGGGGACAGGGTTAGGACCCGGGACCTGAGGACAGGGGACAGGGTTAGGACCTGAGGACAGGGGACAGGGTTAGGACCCGGGACCTGAGGACAGGGGACAGGGTTAGGACCCGGGACCTGAGGACAGGGGACAGGGGACAGGGTTAGGACCCGGGACCTGAGGACAGGGGACAGGGTTAGGACCCGGGACCTGAGGACAGGGGACAGGGGACAGGGTTAGGACCCGGGACCTGAGGACAGGGGACAGGGTTAGGACCCGGGACCTGAGGACAGGGGACAGGGTTAGGACCCGGGACCTGAGGACAGGGGACAGGGTTAGGACCCGGGACCTGAGGACAGGGGACAGGGTTAGGACCTGAGGACAGGGGACAGGGTTAGGACCCGGGACCTGAGGACAGGGGACAGGGTTAGGACCCGGGACCTGAGGACAGGGGACATGGTTAGGACCCGGGACCTGAGGACAGGGGACAGGGTTAGGACCCGGGACCTGAGGACAGGGGACAGGGTTAGGACCCGGGACCTGAGGACAGGGGACAGGGTTAGGACCCGAGGACAGGGGACAGGGTTAGGACCTGAGGACAGGGGACAGGGTTAGGACCCGGGACCTGAGGACAGGGGACAGGGGACAGGGTTAGGACCTGAGGACAGGGGACAGGGTTAGGACCTGAGGACAGGGGACAGGGTTAGGACCTGAGGACAGGGGACAGGGTTAGGACCCGGGACCTGAGGACAGGGGACAGGGTTAGGACCCGGGACCTGAGGACAGGGGACAGGGTTAGGACCCGGGACCTGAGGACAGGGGACAGGGTTAGGACCTGAGGACAGGGTTAGGACCTGAGGACAGGGTTAGGACCCGGGACCTGAGGACAGGGGACAGGGTTAGGACCTGAGGACAGGGGACAGGGTTAGGACCCGAGGACAGGGGACAGGGTTAGGACCCGGGACCTGAGGACAGGGGACAGGGTTAGGACCCGGGACCTGAGGACAGGGGACAGGGTTAGGACCCGGGACCTGAGGACAGGGGACAGGGTTAGGACCCGGGACCTGAGGACAGGGGACAGGGGACAGGGTTAGGACCCGGGACCTGAGGACAGGGGACAGGGTTAGGACCTGAGGACAGGGTTAGGACCCGGGACCTGAGGACAGGGGACAGGGTTTTGGGTCTAACTGTGGAGTTCTAGTAAACCCAGCTCTGACAGACAGCAGTGAGCTCTGTGGTTAGCTCTGCGGTTCGCTCTGCGGTTCGCTCTGCGGTTCGCTCTGCGGTTCGCTCTGCGGTTAGCTCTGCGGTTAGCTCTGCGGTTCGCTCTGGGTTAGCTCTGCGGTTCGCTCTGCGGTTCGCTCTGGGTTAGCTCTGCGGTTCGCTCTGCGGTTCGCTCTGCGGTTCGCTCTGCGGTTAGCTCTGCGGTTCGCTCTGCGGTTCGCTCTGCGGTTCGCTCTGCGGTTAGCTCTGCGGTTCGCTCTGCGGTTCGCTCTGCGGTTCGCTCTGCGGTTCGCTCTGCGGTTCGCTCTGGGTTAGCTCTGGGTTAGCTCTGTGGTTCGCTCTGGGTTAGCTCTGTGGTTCGCTCTGGGTTAGCTCTGTGGTTCGCTCTGGGTTAGCTCTGTGGTTCGCTCTGGGTTAGCTCTGCGGTTCGCTCTGCGGTTCGCTCTGCGGTTCGCTCTGCGGTTCGCTCTGGGTTAGCTCTGGGTTAGCTCTGTGGTTCGCTCTGGGTTAGCTCTGTGGTTAGCTCTGTGGTTCGCTCTGGGTTCGCTCTGTGGTTCGCTCTGTGGTTCGCTCTGTGGTTCGCTCTGCGGTTAGCTCTGCGGTTAGCTCTGCGGTTAGCTCTGCGGTTAGCTCTGCGGTTAGCTCTGCGGTTAGCTCTGGGTTAGCTCTGTGGTTAGCTCTGTGGTTAGCTCTGTGGTTAGCTCTGCACTGGGATCAGTTCCTGAGAGGTTCATGGCCCAAACCCATCCTGCTTTTATTAAGTTTAGTAAAACACCCACTATAATAATACTGATCAAATACTGACCAACTACTACTGACCAACTACTGACCAACGACTGACCAACTACTGATCAACTACTGATCAACTACTGATCAAATACTGACCAACTACTACTGACCAACTACTGACCAACTACTGATCAAATACTGACCAACTACTACTGACCAACTACTGACCAACGACTGACCAACTACTGATCAAATACTGACCAACTACTACTGACCAACTACTGACCAACTACTGATCAAATACTGACCAACTACTGATCAAATACTGACCAACTACTACTGACCAACTACTGACCAACTACTGACCAACTACTGACCAACTACTGATCAACTACTGATCAAATACTGACCAACTACTGACCAACTACTGACCAAATACTGACCAACTACTACTGACCAACTACTGACCAACTACTGATCAAATACTGACCAACTACTGATCAAATACTGACCAACTACTACTGACCAACTACTGACCAACTACTGACCAACTACTGATCAACTACTGATCAACTACTGACCAACTACTGACCAACTACTACTGACCAACTACTGACCAACTACTGACCAACTACTGACCAACTACTGATTAAATACTGACCAACTACTGACCAAATACTGATCAACTACTGACCAACTACTGATCAAATACTGACCAACTACTGACCAACTACTGACCAACTACTGATCAAATACTGACCAACTACTACTGACCAACTACTACTGACCAACTACTGATCAACTACTGACCAACTACTGACCAAATACTGACCAACTACTGATCAAATACTGACCAACTACTGATCAAATACTGACCAACTACTACTGACCAACTACTGATCAAATACTGACCAACTACTGATCAAATACTGACCAACTACTGATCAAATACTGACCAACTACTACTGACCAACTACTGACCAACTACTGATCAAATACTGACCAACTACTGATCAAATACTGACCAACTACTGATCAAATACTGACCAACTACTACTGACCAACTACTACTGACCAACTACTGATCAAATACTGACCAACTACTGATCAAATACTGACCAACTACTACTGACCAACTACTACTGACCAACTACTGATCAAATACTGACCAACTACTGATCAAATACTGACCAACTACTACTGACCAACTACTACTGACCAACTACTGATCAACTACTGACCAACTACTGACCAACTACTGACCAACTACTGATCAACTACTGACCAACTACTGACCAACTACTGACCAAATACTGACCAAATACTGACCAAATACTGACCAAATACTGATCAACTACTGACCAAATACTGATCAACTACTGATCAAATACTGATCAACTACTGATCAAATACTGATCAACTACTGACCAACTACTGACCAACTACTGACCAACTACTGACCAAATACTGATCAACTACTGACCAAATACTGATCAACTACTGATCAAATATATGATTGATCCGTAGTTTAAACCCTGGATCACCATCTGATTTTACATCAGCATCTGATCTGAAGCAGTAAGGAAAAGTTAAATTAATCCAATTTGGGACCAACATAAAATTTTTGAGATGGCAAGAGCTGCTCCCTGGTCCCACCAGGACCAGACCAGGACCAGACCAGGACCAGACCAGGACCAGACCACGACCAGACCAGGACCAGACCAGGACCAGACCAAGACTGACCATTACCAGACCAGGACCAGACCAGGACCAGACCACGACCAGACCAGAACCAGACCAGGACCAGACCATTACCAAACCAGGACCAGACCAGGACCAGACCAGGACCAGACCAAGACTGACCGTTGGAAGTCCCTCCAGGGCTGTGGGGCCTGGTTCTGGGACAGCGCCCCCTGCTGTGGGTTCAGGACGCTGCTGTTGGTGTGGGTCTTCCTCTGGACTCCAGGCAGCGCTCGGAGGACGGAGGTGAAGAAGAAACGCAGACGCTTCTCCCTGAGGACGGAGACAAAGACAGAGACAGAGTTAGAGACAGAGTTAGAGACAGAGACAGACTGTAGTTGTAGTAGTAGTAGTACTTACGTGTGTACTGTAGTAGTACTTACGTGTGTACTGTAGTAGTAGTAATAGTAGTAGTACTTACGTGTGTACTGTAGTAGTAGTAGTACTTACGTGTGTACTGTAGTAGTAGTAGTATTAGTACTTGCGTGTGTACTGTAGTAGTAGTACTTACGTGTGTACTGTAGTAGTACTTACGTGTGTACTGTAGTAGTAGTAATAGTAGTAGTACTTACGTGTGTACTGTAGTAGTAGTAGTACTTACGTATGTACTGTAGTAGTAGTAGTACTTACGTGTGTACTGTAGTAGTAGTAGTATTAGTACTTGCGTGTGTACTGTAGTAGTAGTACTTACGTGTGTACTGTAGTAGTACTTACGTGTGTACTGTAGTAGTAGTAATAGTAGTAGTACTTACGTGTGTACTGTAGTAGTAGTAGTACTTACGTATGTACTGTAGTAGTAGTAGTACTTACGTGTGTACTGTAGTAGTAGTAATAGTAGTAGTAGTACTTACGTGTGTACTGTAGTAGTAGTAGTAGTACTTACGTGTGTACTGTAGTAGTAGTAGTACTTACGTGTGTACTGTAGTAGTAGTAGTAGTAGCAGTAGTAGTAGTAGTAGTACTTACGTGTGTACTGTAGTAGTAGTAGTAGTAGTAGTAGTACTTACGTGTGTACTGTAGTAGTAGTAGTAGTAGTAGTAGTAGTACTTACGTGTGTACTGTAGTAGTAGTAGTAGTAGTAGTACTTACGTGTGTACTGTAGTAGTAGTAGTAGTAGTAGTACTTACGTGTGTACTGTAGTAGTAGTAGTAGTAGTAGTACTTACGTGTGTACTGTAGTAGTAGTAGTAGTAGTAGTAGTAGTAGTAGTAGTAGTACTTACGTGTGTACTGTAGTAGTAGTAGTAGTAGTAGTAGTAGTAGTACTTACGTGTGTACTGTAGTAGTAGTAGTAGTAGTAGTAGTACTTACGTGTGTACTGTAGTAGTAGTAGTAGTAGTAGTAGTAGTAGTAGTAGTACTTACGTGTGTACTGTAGTAGTAGTAGTAGTAGTAGTACTTACATGTGTACTGTAGTAGTAGTAGTAGTAGTAGTAGTAGTAGTAGTAGTAGTAGTAGTAGTAGTACTTACGTGTGTACTGTAGTAGTAGTAGTAGTAGTAGTAGTAGTAGTAGTAGTACTTACGTATGTACTGTGTAGTGGGAGCCGTTGGGCTGCAGCAGATGAACTGAGGGCAGAGCTGTGACTCCCAGAGTCTCCACCAGAGGGAGCTCTGAGTTCAGAGCCCTGCGCACCACCACACCAGAGAACTGCAGGAGGTCCAAGATCACCTGAAGAAGACAGGGCAGACCAAGATCAGACCAGGACTACAGCAGGACTAAACCAGGACTACAGCAGGACTAAACCAGGACTACAGCAGGACTAAACCAGGACTACAGCAGGACTAGACCAAGATCAGACCAGGACTAGACCAGGACTACAGCAGGACTAAACCAGGACTACAGCAGGACTAAACCAGGACTACAGCAGGACTAAACCAGGACTACAGCATGACTAAACCAGGACTACAACAGGACTAGACCAAGATCAGACCAGGACTCAACCAGGACTACAGCATGACTCAACCAGGACTACAGCAGGACTCAACCAGGACTACAGCAGGACTCAACCAGGACTACAGCAGGACTCAACCAGGACTACAGCAGGACTCAACCAGGACTACAGCATGACTCAACCAGGACTACAGCATGACTCAACCAGGACTAAACCAGGACTACAACAGGACTAAACCAGGACTACAGCAGGACTAAACCAGGACTACAGCAGGACTAAACCAGGACTACAGCAGGACTAAACCAGGACTACAACAGGACTCAACCAGGACTACAGCATGACTCAACCAGGACTACAGCAGGACTAGACCAGGACTACAGCATGACTCAACCAGGACTACAGCAGGACTAGACCAGGACTACAGCAGGACTAAACAAAGACTACAGCATGACTCAACCAGGACTACAGCAGGACTAAACCAGGACTACAACAGGACTCAACCAGGACTACAGCAGGACTAGACCAGGACTACAGCATGACTCAACCAGGACTACAGCATGACTAAACCAGGACTACAACAGGACTAAACCAGGACTAAACCAGGACTAAACCAGGACTAAACCAGGACTAAACCAGGACTACAGCAGGACTACAGCAGGACTACAGCAGGACTACAGCAGGACTAAACCAGGACTACAGCAGGACTAAACCAGGACTACAGCAGGACTACAGCAGGACTACAGCAGGACTAAACCAGAACTACAGCAGGACTAAACCGGGACTACAGCAGGACTACAGCAGGACTCAACCAGGACTACAGCAGGACTAAACCAGGACTACAGCAGGACTAAACCAGGACTACAACAGGACTAAACCAGGACTACAGCAGGACTAAACCAGGACTACAGCAGGACTAGACCAGGACTAGACCAGGACTACAGCAGGACTAGACCAGGACTACAGCAGGACTAGACCAGGACTACAGCAGGACTAAACCAGGACTACAACAGGACTAAACCAGGACTACAACAGGACTAAACCAGGACTACAGCAGGACTAAACCAGGACTACAGCAGGACTAGACCAGGACTACAGCAGGACTAAACCAGGACTACAGCAGGACTACAGCAGGACTAAACCAGGACTACAACAGGACTAAACCAGGACTACAACAGGACTAAACCAGGACTACAGCAGGACTAACCCAGTACTAGACCAGGACTAGACCAGGACTAACCCAGGACTCACCTCTCGCCCGGTGTATGACAGTAGATCTTCGATGATGATGGCGGTGTAGTGCTCAGATTTCTGTCCCAGCAGCGGCAGCAGCTCCACAGAACTGAGAAGGATCACAAACACAACAGGTTCAGGTCCAACAAAGCCTGTTCAGATCCATCTAGAACCTCCATCCATCTTCTCTTGAACACCTCCCCAGGGAAGGACCAGGAGGCTCTGGACAGATGCCCGAGCCTCAGCTGCTCCTTGATGTGGAGGAGCAGCTGCTCTACTCTGAGCTCCTCCCCCTATCCCTAAGGGAACGCCCTTAACCGCACTGTTCCTCCTGAATCTGAGGTTCCACTCTCGGCAGAGTTCTCCTCCAGGTCCTGGAGTAGACTTTCCCAGGGAGGAGTGGTCCCTCTGTAGCTGGGACACACCTCCTGTCCCCTTCTTAAAGAGACACCGCCCCAGGTCTGAGTCCAGAGGAACAACATCAGAGACCTGAGGGACTCAGGGAGGATCTCATCCACCCCCGGTGCCACTGAGGAGCTCTGTGACCTCAGAGCCTTCAGCTCTGGTGAGGAGTCCACCTCTGAGTCTCAGCCTCTGCTTCCTCTACAGAAGCTGTGTTGCTGGGACTGAGGAGATCCTCAAAGTTTTTCTTCCACCTCCTGACAACCTCCCCAACTCCACTGTAAACAGTGTTGGTGAAGCACTGCTCCTCCTGAGGCAGAGGACGGTTTGCCAGAACCTCTATGAGTCCGACCTCCTCCTCCTCCATGGCCTCCCCGAACTCCTTGGGAGCTGTGACGGCTGCGTAGACAACACAGGAGGAGAACACAGGAGGAGAACACAGGAGGAGAACATGGTCCACTCAGACTCAGTGTCTCCAGCCTCCCTCAGGATCTGCTCTCAGCTCTGGAGGTGGGAGGTGAAGCTCCCTCTGACAGAGGCTCAGCCAGATGTTCCCCACCTCACAGCAGGTTTGGTCTGAGTCTGTCTCCTCCTCCAACAGAGGATCTAACTCACCACCAGGGGGCGCTCAGTAACAGCTCAGCCCCTCTCTTCACCCGAGTGTCCCAGACACACGGCCGAAGGTCAGAGGTCACCACCACAAAGTGGATCATGGACCTCTGACCCAGGACGTCCTGGTGCCACTGAGGGACACCTTGTGCTGGAACCTGGTGTTGGTTATGGACAAACTGTGGCAGCACAACAACAACAGAACAGCACTGGGTTCAGATCCGGGCCGTTCCCTCCCAGGGCCTCTAAAACCTGTTCAGATCCATATAAAGCCAGTCCAGACCCCTGTGGTACCTGTAGGGCCTCAGGTCTGGGCACAGGTCCGGTCTCTCCTCTGCGGTGTGGTTCTGGAGGATGTGGACCATGAGCTGTCGGACTGCGGGGATCTCCCGGTCTCCACCTGGACGCAGAGACAGAGTTAGAGATGAACCGGAACTCACTAAAAACCAGGCGTTTGGTCCGGGTGGGCGTGGTTTAGCAGGATGTTGCCATGGAAATGCTAATTTATGCTAATTTTGACAATAATTAATGAATTTGTCAGACTGGTTAAGGTTAGGATGTTATAGTAAAGGTTAGGATTTGTTTATTTTCTGTTATCCGTCAAAGTTTGTGTCAGTAAAATATTGTCACGTTTTTCCTCTTTTCTCTGTGCAGACAACACAACAATAAACCAACCCCAGCCTTTCATCTGTTACCAAATCTGTTTATTTATTACTCGTTTATTTAAGAAAAGCTGACTAACAATCACCAACCGAGTGTGGGGCGGAAGACATTAAGCCCACCCCTGGGCCAAGTAATTAGTTAGTCCTGAGATGAACCACTGCCCCGCGAACATTAGCAGAGCGAGCGTTAGCAGAGCGAGTGTGTGTTAGCAGGGCGAGTGTTAGCAGGGCGAGCGTTAGCAGGGCGAGCGTTAGTTAGCAGAGCGAGCGTTAGCAGAGCGAGCGTTAGCAGAGCGAGTGTTAGTTAGCAGAGCGAGCGTTAGCAGAGCGAGTGTGTGTTAGCAGAGCGAGCGTTAGCAGGGCGAGTGTGTGTTAGCAGAGCGAGCGTTAGCAGAGCGAGCGTTAGCAGAGCGAGCGTTAGCAGAGCGAGTGTGTGTTAGCAGAGCGAGTGTGTGTTAGCAGAGCGAGCGTTAGCAGAGCGAGTGTGTGTTAGCAGAGCGAGCGTTAGCAGAGCGAGTGTGTGTTAGCAGGGCGAGCGTTAGCAGGGCGAGCGTTAGCAGGGCGAGCGTTAGCAGGGCGAGCGTTAGCAGGGCGAGCGTTAGCAGGGCGAGCGTTAGCAGGGCGAGCGTTAGCGATGTCTTAGCAGAGCGAGTGTTAGCAGAGCGAGTGTTAGCAGAGCGAGTGTTAGCAGAGCGAGTGTTAGCAGAGCGAGTGTTAGCAGGGCGAGTGTTAGCAGGGCGAGTGTTAGCAGGGCGAGTGTTAGCGATGTCTTAGCAGAGCGAGTGTTAGCAGGGCGAGTGTTAGCGATGTCTTAGCAGAGTGAGTGTTAGCAGAGCGAGCGTTAGCAGAGTGAGCGTTAGCAGAGCGAGCGTTAGTTAGCAGAGCGAGCGTTAGTTAGCAGAGCGAGTGTTAGCAGAGCAAGCGTTAGCAGAGTGAGTGTGTGTTAGCAGAGCGAGCGTTAGCAGAGCGAGCATTAGCAGAGCGAGTGTTAGTTAGCAGAGCGAGTGTTAGCAGAGCGAGTGTTAGCAGAGCGAGTGTTAGCAGTGTTAGCAGAGCGAGTGTTAGCAGAGCGAGTGTTAGCAGAGCGAGTGTTAGCGGTGTGAGCACTGTCTCACCTCTGTAGATGGTTCCTCGCTCGGCTGCTCCACTGTGAGCTTTGAAATACTAAGGACGGAAAACACAAGTGAATAAAACCAGATAAATACTGAGAATACAACAGGACAAGTAAATAAAACCAGATAAATACTGAGAATACAACAGGACAAGTAAATAAAACCAGATAAATACTGAGAATACAACAGGACAAGTGAATAAAATCAGATGAGTCTCTGTTTAAGAGTGGTCTATAAAGACAAAGAGAGACTTTTCCTAAAATACTGAAGAGTCCTGTTACTCTGTTAGAGGTCAATCTGGGTTTTTCTGAGGCCGATGCGGATTTTTCAAATTCAGAGCAGCTAATGGCCGATAAACACTGCCGATGTTTTTGGACCGATATGTGGCTGATTTTCTTAATTTTATGAAAGAAATGAATCTAATATAACCATCAGTTTTAGTAAAGCTGTAAAGATGAGTTCAGTCAGACTCGGTCAGACTCGGTCAGACTCGGTCAGACTCGGTCAGACTCGGTCAGACTCGGTCAGACTCGGTCAGACTCGGTCAGACTCGGTGCAGGTCGAGCTTCTGTTCCAGAGAAATGACAACAATCTTTTTATTCAGGCTGAGATAAACAGATTTTGGATGTTTCCTATGAACTGCAGAGTAAGGGCCCAAACTGAATTTAGATGGGGGCCCTTCAGTCACATTGGGCCCCAACAGGAGCCTGACCAAAAATCTGCAAGAAGAACAAGAAGCTGTCGACCTCTAATGGCAGTATTAATGTCTAGAAATGTTCTGTCTCCTTTAATAAAGTCTAAACATTCTTTACTCATGAGACTGTGTTCTGAATCCTGCGACACACCCCAGGGTCCGCACCCACCAGTAGAGAAGCCGTACCTTGAATGTGGGGTAGAACTTGATGCCGTAGTCTCTGCAGAGGTCAAAGTTCTCCTCCAGAGCGCAGTCGAACACAGCCAGGCCGATGGCGCCCTGCCAGTCTGACACACAACACAAGAAAACACAATACACAACACATAAAATACACACAAAATACACAGTACACAAACAATACAAGAACAGAGACAACACAACACAGAGACAACACAACACAGAGACAACACAGAGACAACACAACACAGAGACAACACAGAGACAACACAACACAGAGACAACACAGAGACAACACAGAAACAACACAACACAGAGACAACACAACACAGAGACAACACAGAGACAACACAGAGACAACACAGAGACAACACAGAGACAACACAACACAGAGACAACACAGAGACAACACAACACAGAGACAACACAGAGACAACACAACACAGAGACAACACAACACAGAGACAACACAACACAACGACAACACAGAGACAACACAACACAGAGACAACACAGAGACAACACAACGACAACACAGAGACAACACAACACAGAGACAACACAGAGACAACACAGAGACAACACAACACAGAGACAACACAACACAGAGACAACACAACACAACGACAACACAGAGACAACACAGAGACAACACAACACAGAGACAACACAACACAGAGACAACACAGAGACAACACAACACAGAGACAACACAGAGACAACACAGAGACAACACAGAGACAACACAACACAGAGACAACACAGAGACAACACAACACAGAGACAACACAGAGACAACACAACACAGAGACAACACAACACAGAGACAACACAGAGACAACACAACACAGAGACAACACAACACAGAGACAACACAACACAGAGACAACACAACACAGAGACAACACAACACAGAGACAACACAACACAGAGACAACACAGAGACAACACAGAGACAACACAACACAGAGACAACACAACACAGAGACAACACAACACAGAGACAACACAGAGACAACACAGAGACAACACAACACAGAGACAACACAGAGACAACACAGAGACAACACAACACAGAGACAACACAGAGACAACACAACACAGAGACAACACAGAGACAACACAACACAGAGACAACACAACACAGAGACAACACAACACAGAGACAACACAACACAGAGACAACACAGAGACAACACAGAGACAACACAACACAGAGACAACACAACACAGAGACAACACAACACAGAGACAACACAACACAGAGACAACACAGAGACAACACAGAGACAACACAGAGACAACACAGAGACAACACAACACAGAGACAACACAACACAGAGACAACACAGAGACAACACAACACAGAGACAACACAGAGACAACACAGAGACAACACAACACAGAGACAACACAGAGACAACACAACACAGAGACAACACAGAGACAACACAACACAGAGACAACACAGAGACAACACAACACAGAGACAACACAGAGACAACACAACACAGAGACAACACAGAGACAACACAACACAGAGACAACACAGAGACAACACAACACAGAGACAACACAACACAGAGACAACACAGAGACAACACAACACAGAGACAACACAACACAGAGACAACACAGAGACAACACAACACAGAGACAACACAGAGACAACACAACACAGAGACAACACAGAGACAACACAACACAGAGACAACACAGAGACAACACAACACAGAGACAACACAGAGACAACACAACACAGAGACAACACAACACAGAGACAACACAACACAACGACAACACAGAGACAACACAACACAGAGACAACACAGAGACAACACAACGACAACACAGAGACAACACAACACAGAGACAACACAGAGACAACACAGAGACAACACAACACAGAGACAACACAACACAGAGACAACACAACACAGAGACAACACAACACAACGACAACACAGAGACAACACAGAGACAACACAGAGACAACACAACACAGAGACAACACAACACAGAGACAACACAGAGACAACACAACACAGAGACAACACAGAGACAACACAACACAGAGACAACACAGAGACAACACAACACAGAGACAACACAGAGACAACACAACACAGAGACAACACAACACAGAGACAACACAACACAGAGACAACACAGAGACAACACAACACAGAGACAACACAGAGACAACACAACACAGAGACAACACAACACAACACAGAGACAACACAGAGACAACACAACACAGAGACAACACAGAGACAACACAGAGACAACACAGAGACAACACAGAGACAACACAGAGACAACACAGAGACAACACAGAGACAACACAACACAGAGACAACACAGAGACAACACAGAGACAACACAACACAGAGACAACACAGAGACAACACAGAGACAACACAACACAGAGACAACACAGAGACAACACAGAGACAACACAGAGACAACACAGAGACAACACAGAGACAACACAGAGACAACACAGAGACAACACAGAGACAACACAGAGACAACACAGAGACAACACAGAGACAACACAGAGGTTGAAGTTAGAGAACGGTAAAGGTTCCTCAGCCAGTGTCAGTGGAACGTCTCTGAGTCTGAGAGCTCCTGAAGCAGAGGGAGGTGTGGGAGGAGTTTAACAGAACCTGTCCTGGGACCGTCAGACTCAGACAGAGGAGAACACACTGCAGCGGGCCCCTGCGGTCACTGCAGCGGGCCCCTGCGGTCACTGCAGCGGGCCCCTGCGGTCACTGCAGCGGGCCCCCTGCGGTCACTGCAGCGGGCCTGCAGCGGGCCCCCTGCGGTCACTGCAGCGGGCCCCTGCGGTCACTGCAGCGGGCCCCCTGCGGTCACTGCAGCGGGTCCCAGTCCCAGTCCCTCGGACCCACAGATGGTCCCAGTCCCAGTCCCTCAGACCCACAGACGGTCCCAGTCCCTCAGACCCACAGACGGTCCCAGTCCCTCAGACCCACAGACGGTCCCAGTCCCTCAGACCCACAGACGGTCCCAGTCCCTCAGACCCACAGACGGTCCCAGTCCCTCAGACCCACAGACGGTCCCAGTCCCTCAGACCCACAGACGGTCCCAGTCCCAGTCCCTCAGACCCACAGACGGTCCCAGTCCCAGTCCCTCAGACCCACAGACGGTCCCAGTCCCAGTCCCTCAGACCCACAGACGGTCCCAGTCCCAGTCCCTCAGACCCACAGATGGTCCCAGTCCCTCAGACCCACAGACGGTCCCAGTCCCTCAGACCCACAGACGGTCCCAGTCCCTCAGACCCACAGACGGTCCCAGTCCCAGTCCCTCAGACCCACAGACGGTCCCAGTCCCAGTCCCTCAGACCCACAGACGGTCCCAGTCCCAGTCCCTCAGACCCACAGACGGTCCCAGTCCCTCAGACCCACAGACGGTCCCAGTCCCTCAGACCCACAGACGGTCCCAGTCCCAGTCCCTCAGACCCACAGATGGTCCCAGTCCCAGTCCCTCAGACCCACAGACGGTCCCAGTCCCAGTCCCTCAGACCCACAGACGGTCCCAGTCCCAGTCCCTCAGACCCACAGACGGTCCCAGTCCCTCAGACCCACAGACGGTCCCAGTCCCAGTCCCTCAGACCCACAGATGGTCCCAGTCCCAGTCCCTCAGACCCACAGACGGTCCCAGTCCCAGTCCCTCAGACCCACAGATGGTCCCAGTCCCTCAGACCCACAGACGGTCCCAGTCCCAGTCCCTCAGACCCACAGATGGTCCCAGTCCCTCAGACCCACAGACGGTCTCAGTCCCGGTCCCTCAGACCCACAGATGGTCCCAGTCCCAGTCCCTCAGACCCACAGACGGTCCCAGTCCCAGTCCCTCAGACCCACAGATGGTCCCAGTCCCTCAGACCCACAGACGGTCCCAGTCCCAGTCCCTCAGACCCACAGATGGTCCTCTCTCAGGAAGTCCAGGACACGGTCCAACAAACACAGATAACAGGCTGAATATAGACCAGGACTCAGTCTGGACTCGACTGAGGTGGGACTAAACTTTCCACTGCAAAATTCCTGTAAACACCTTCTCATTTAGGTTTAGACCTGGTTTAGACCTGGTTTAGACCTGGTTTAGACCTGGTTGGATTCATTCCTGGATTACTGAGGACCTGGTCCTGGTTTTGTCCTGGTCCTGTTGAATCTGTCTAGACCCTTTGTTGTCTATCTTTTGTTGTTTTTGATGAATATTCAGACAAAGTGAAAAGACTTGGGGACCATCTGCCTCCGAGTCCGGACTCACCACCTGCTGCTGCCCCCAGACCAGGACTAGACCCCCCCAGACCAGGACTAGACCCCCCCCAGACCAGGACTAGACCCCCCCCAGACCAGGACTAGACCTGAGTAAAGTGAGGCTAAGACTTGGAGTAAAAATATCAAAACCAGGTCTAAGCCAGGTCTAAGCCAGGTCTAAACCAGGACTAAACCAAGTCTAAACCAGGTCTAAGCCAGGTCTAAACCAGGACTTTAAAGACCCAGTTCTTGCTGAAACACGAAGAGCCGTTAGCTTCATTAGCCGAGCATGCTAATCTAATCAGTTTATGTTATAAATAAACCAGAGTAAAACAACAAACTCCACAAAATCAGCTGATAACTTTATGTTTTAATTTAATAAAAATAAAACGAGGCGCTCACGTGACTGTGGCTGCTGTTGCCTGGAAACGCGAGCTAACAGTTAGGCTAGCACTTAGCTGCATGCGGCTAATACAGAAGCTAACGCCTTTGTTTTTAAACTTTAATCTTACTTTTTAAGCTCGGTAATTAAATCTGCTGGAGGCTTAACAAAGCCGACATGAGCTAAAACACGTCTGACATCACATAAAACATCAACAGCGACAAATAAAAGCACACACTTGAATAAATCCTTCATTAAACACTAACAGCTGTTCGAACAAAGTCACCAGATTCATGCCATTCATTATTTTTTATATCAAATTACAGAAAACCGAATAAAATGTCCACTCATTCCCACCCCGAACATTTTAGTTTTATTTAATTTAATAACAACAATAAAGTAGCTTTGGTCTGAATGTGACTACAGTTCTTCCACAGCTCAACAGCTGTTTAGGCTAACGAGCATTTTTTAGTTTTTTTACGCAGGTATTTTGTAAAACTGTTCAGATAAATACTTATGTAAATTAGGCCGAGTTAAAGAGAACACATTTAAACGACTAAAGAAGTAATAATGATATCAGCTGGACCGTGCCTTTATTGTGAATTAAGCTAAAAACCTGTAAATGAGTCGTATTCTGACTGAAGTTCGTGAACCAAGTGCTTTTTTTTCCCCCATCAGCTGCAGCTCTGACAGTAAAGCTCCTGCTGTTCTCTTAAAGCCGAGCTGAATAATCCCCTCCACAGGAACTAAAGTCGCCTGTGTTCAGATTTATCTGCTTTAGTTTGGAAATAACAGCGGTAAAAATCTTAAATTAACCACATATTCAATGGAATCCAGCTCCAGTTCAGTAAACAGCTGTTACAGCGACCACGTACTTTTATTTCCTGAATGAAGTCTGGTTTTGATCGGGTTCATCTCCAGTAATTCAATCTTATATTCTTGTTTCTGACCCAGTTTATGAATGGTTTTGTACAACACTGGCCCTGTTTGTTCTGCTGAGTAGAGTCGGTTTACAGCAGGGTTTTGTCCTGGTTTAACTCGGACTCAGAACTGGTTTTAGTCCACTGTTGGGCCCTGAGTTCAGACAGAAATTTAGTCCAGGTTTGGCCCAGGTTAAGTCTGATTTTAGCCTGGTTTTGCCCCTCGTGTTGTCCCTTATTGAGCTTCTAAAGCTGTGTTTCTGAGCTTGTTGTCATAAACGAATGTATTTTCGCTGACTTTATGATTCTGATGTTTTTAATTCGCTGATTGTTGATGATGTTTGTTGTTGGGGGAAGACTTTTCTCTCATTTTCCTCAGAAACAAATGAAACGATCTCCGTAACTAACCCTGACAGAAATAAACCTCTGAGCTGACTTCATGTTTGTCACGTACACAGCTGGATGATGATTAAAAACAGCTGGAGTTAGGCCACAGGTGAGTAATAAACCTCATAAATATTTAACATGATCACCTCTGACGTCCCGGGCCAGCGCCTTCCAGGTGCCCGAGTACTGGACGCAGTGGCCGCACCAGGAGGAGTAGAACTGGAGCAGCCAGGCGCTGGAGGAGTCCGCCAGCGTGGCCCGGAGCGAGTCCCGGGTCAGGATCAGCAGCGGGTCCTGCTCCGTAGTACAGGCGGGCGGCGGCGCTGTCCCCGCGGGGCAGGAGGCCGAGCAGGAGGCCGAGCAGGAGGCCGAGGAGCGCCGCGGACCGGAGCCGGAGCAGCCGGGGCATCACGAGCGCTGCCATCCGCGGAGAGAAGCACGCACGGCGGCTTCGCGAGAGTCTGAGCCCCGCCGCGAGCTCCGGGCCACGGCGTCCGGGGACAGAGCGCTCACTCCGCGGGGCTTTGGGAGACCGGAGCCGGGGGCGGCGGGCTCGTGCTGTCCGGGGCTGAACCTAAAAGTCTGCCTCGTTTACAAAATAAACTCACCGCCTTTAAAAAACCAAATGTTTAATTCAAACTCTGTGTGGATTGTGTCCTCCTCGGATCTGCTCTCTCACGTTTTGTTCCAGAGTCGATCTCGGAAAACGACGAGGATGACGTAAAAGGGGAAGTATTATAGACGCCGCTTCGCGTTTTTCCGGAGTTTTCCGATTCTAAAACAAATTACAATAAAATAAACGAAGCCTGTATTTTTACGAAAAATCAATATTACCACACGCGAAAGTCAAATAAAAGCAAAGAGAAATAAAATAAAAATAAAAATGTTGGTTTGTAAAAGACGGAAGTGACGCAGCGCCGAGCCCCGCGTCCTGTTTCCATAGCAACAGCGGAGTTTGGAGGAAAACGGTGAGAAAACTGAACAAACTACACACAAAAGAGGTTTATTTGTTTATTTGTTTGTCTGAAGCGGAAAAGAGAAATGTAGAAAATCAAATTAACTCCTAAAATTAGCGCAAGTTGAAAGGAGTTGAGTGAAACGGACCGAGGTTAAAACAAAATACTCTGAAAAAGTAACATCACACAGCGTTTATACACACGCTAGGTTTAAATATAAGTCAGTGTTTTAGTGTCTTTTAAAGTCTAATGTAGGACATGGACACAGCTTTACTGAGGTTCACTGGTTTCCATTTGTATTAAGGTTTAGCTTGTTTTGGTTTTAATTCTAATTAGTACCATTCTAGTTTGTATTTTGTTTATTCTCTGTTTTCTTAGGTTACTTTTCACAGTAATGTGTTCAGTTTTTTAATTGTTTAGGATTTAACTTTGTACTTTTCTGCTGTACCAGAATGTTAATGTTAATGTTCTATCCCAGTCATTTTTGAGGGAGAAAAATACAAATAGTAATTTAGATGTTTTTGGGCAGCAAGAACAGGATGGTTGTTCTTGATATAGTTAATAAATTAATTAAATTACTCTGAATCAATATAATCCAGATCTGAGTCAGTACCAGCAGCTAAAGCAGGATTTGTGGAGATTGATGAATAAAATCTGAGCAAACAATGTCAAACTGTTGTGGTCCGACACATTTCTGTTACTCTCTGTCCAGCGTAACATTCAAATTAAGAAATGTAAATTATGTAGCCTTTAGCTTATATGCTAATTATAGATGCTAATTACAACATTTTGGCTAAACGTTGACACATTTGCTAATGTTATTAAACCTCTGACAGTACTCACTGTGGCAGAGTGGTTGTCAGTCCAAATCTGCCTTGATTATTCCTAATTTGTGATGTTTGCTGGCTAGCGCTAATTGCTCCATTAAAAAATGTATTATTGTCTTTTTAACTTCTGCTACCAGTCTCTGGAACACAAACTTCCTGTTTACAAACCCACGAAGGCTCTGTAGATAAAATGAACTTTAAAGCTGCACTTCCTGATTTCTTTTCCCTTGTATTGTGGTAAAGATAATTATTTAGTTTTCACTGCAGCAGAACAGAAGTCACCTGAGAAAAACTGAGCCTCTGAGGTCACCTGTGGGCTGTGTTATAAAGGTTTTAGTTTTAGAGCGAGGGAAGGAACAGTTTAACCAATCACACGCTTCCATAGGACAGGAGCGCTGTGATTGGTCGATACATCCTTTATCTATCCACAACTAGAATCTGTCAGGAATAATGTGAAGGAGCTGTTGTTTTAGTTCAAAAGTCAGAGCTTATGCACAGTATTTTTATTGTAAAGAATGAAAAGCAGAGTCCAGATCTGCTGTGTTGCTGTGACAGCTCCTGGCTGTGGACAGACTCCAGGTTTGTGTTCATTTGTAAAGAGGAGGACATCACTTTTACAGTCACAGACTCAGGAAGTGCAGCTCTGATGAATCTGCCATCAGACAGAGAAACTGCCAAAGAGTAGCATTAGAAACAGCGGCATAAAAAAGTAAAGAAACAAGCCTTGAAACAACTCTTTTAACTTTAACTTTTAACAACACTAACCCAGCCGTTCCCAAAGTCAGGAGTCAGGTCCTCCTTAAATTCACCAAAATCCCACCCAGACCCCAACAATACAACTTCCCTCCATCCCAAACTTTATTTTCATGTTTTTCTCCATATATTTCTATAAAAACATTACAAAAGACACTGACTATTGGCTAAAAAGTGTTTTAAAGTTAGATTTTTAAACAAATACACTGTAAAAACTCAATAACTCAAGGCAAAGGATTCCTCAAGATTTTTGGGGCCAACTCAAAATCTCAAGTTTTCCACACTTTCACTTAATTTGATGTTCATACGTCTAAAAACTTTTCTAATGTTTAAGTTTTTCTCTCTCTCATTATTTTTTACTCATCTTACAGCCAACTTACAGAGTTCAGAAAAAGTGATTCTTTTGTTATTCATTCATTCATTTTCTACCGCTTATTCCCGTTAGGGGTCGCGGGTGACTGGAGCCTATCCCAGTAACTTTGGGCCGTAGGCAGGGTACACCCTGGACAGGGGCCAGCTTGTCTTTTGTTAAATGCAGTATATTTAGTTTTTATTATTATCAATAATACTTTTTCTGAACAGTGAACAGTTGCTGTAAGATGAGCTGGAAAAAATAAAGATAGTGATTCAAGTTTTTAGATGTATGAACGGTAAATTTGAGTAAAAAAATATGAGTTGTTGAAAACTTGAGATTTTGAGTTGATCACCAAAACTCAAAAATCCTGAGGGATCCTGGTGCCTTGAGTTTTTGCAGCATTGTTTTTTACAGTGCATTTCAATCTCAGTTTCTTTTTATGTTCTTAATATAGACAGCCTCTGGGGGCCCCTGCAGCCTCTGGGGGCCCCTGCAGCCTCTGGGGGCCCTGCAGCCTCTGGGGGCCCCTGCAGCCTCTGGGGCCCCTGCAGTACCTTCACGGACCCCCAGGGGGCCCCCGGACCCCACTTTGGGAACCGCTGCACTAAAGTATCAGAATACGTTTGCGTTAATGCTAACTCAGGAGTCTGCTGGGTTCATGTGCACTGAGGAGATAAACAGCCCCAGGACCAGCATGCACCTGGGTCAGGGTCAGGGTTTTCCCAGGAAGTGGCCTTGAGATGTTTCTTGTTGTTTGTTGCTGAAATGAAATAAATCCACGACAGAGCAGGACTGTTACTGAACAAACACAAACCCAGGGCGGATTTTAGTTTGAGTGATGTTCAGTTTAAGTTTGTTAGTTTCCTTTGACAGTGACAGGAGAACGTTTCTGAAGCTTTTACCTGAGCACAGACGTCAGGAGACTTCTGTCAGGGACCCGGACCCCGACCTCAGAACGAAGAGGATCTCGAGTTTATTTGTTTTATTTTTATGGAAAGTAGCATTTCTTTTGTTGGACTCTTTGACAGGAGTCAGGAGATAAACCTAACCCTGAATCCATCCTCAGACTGACAGATCCCTCCAGGAGTGACGCGTTTGGAAACGTTGCCTGGTACTGAGATTAACCTTCTGTCCCATTCATTTCTATGAGCGAGCAAGATAAAAATATTAATTTAGATGTTTTTGGAGCAGGAACAGACGTTTTTTTGTTTATATATTTATTAAAAATGACTCTGGATTAATCTGAGTCAGGTCCAGTTGCTAAAATGTACTTAACTCTGATGTTCTCTACCCAGGCTCTGACATTACTCACATGTGGCAGAGTGGTTGTCTTGATTATTCATCATTTGCGATGTTTGGCGGCTAGAGCTAATTCCATTATTAAAAATCTATTATCATCTTTTTAACTTCCAGACTTTGGAACGCAGACGTTCTGTTTACAGCACAAGTCATGTCACTGAGAGAACCTGTAACTGTATCTGTGCTCTGCCTACAGCTCCCAGCAGCCCCTGCTCTGCCTACAGCTCCCAGCAGCCCCTGCTCTGCCTACAGCTCCCAGCATCCCTCATGGCGTCGTCTCCGCGAGTGGGCGTGGTCAGAGACTCCATGATGACCAATCCTCGGATCATTAAGGTCAGACTCCTGCGGACCTGGACTCGCTCTGATGTCAGGAGGGCGAGCAGTGGCGTAACCTCCTGGTGTTGAGGGGCCCCGGGGCAGGTTTTGAGAAGGGGCCCCGCGATCATAAAGCAGTCAGCTGTTTTTCCTGGGGCCAGTGATTATTGGTTAGAATGTGTTTGTATAAATCCTAAAAACTCCTGGCCTGATCTGTGACACAGCAGATGTTGGCAAAATGTAACAAACCTGTATGTTAAAGACTCACAAGGGCCCACTCTCAGGGGCCCACTCTCAGGGGCCCCTAAACCTCCTGGGCCCCAGTGATGTTATGCCCCTGTGTGAGAGTCTATGGCAGGGACTGGCACCTGTCAGCAGCGAAGGGAGAGCGGACCGTCTGCATCTGCGTCCCGCTGCGGATGTTTACACTCGAGTTCCCAACGATCCCAGAGCCTCTCAGTTTAGTCCTTCTGTCCTTGTCTCCTTCTGTCCTTGTCTCCTTCTGTCCTTGTCTCCTTCTGTCCTTGTCTCCTTATGTTCTTGTCTCCTTCTGTCCTTGTCTCCTTCTGTCCTTGTCTCCTTATGTTCTTGTCTCCTTCTGTCCTTGTCTCCTTCTGTCCTTGTCTCCTTATGTGCTTGTCTTCTCCTTCTGTCCTTGTCTCCTTCTGTCCTTGTCTCCTTCTGTCCTTGTCTCCTTCTGTCCTTGTCTCCTTCTGTCCTTGTCTCCTTATGTGCTTGTCTTCTCCTTCTGTCCTTGTCTCCTTCTGTCCTTGTCTCCTTATGTCCTTGTCTCCTTATGTGCTTGTCTTCTCCTTCTGTCCTTGTCTCCTTCTGTCCTTGTCTCCTTCTGTCCTTGTCTCCTTCTGTCCTTGTCTCCTTCTGTCCTTGTCTCCTTCTGTCCTTGTCTCCTTATGTGCTTGTCTTCTCCTTCTGTCCTTGTCTCCTTCTGTCCTTGTCTCCTTATGTCCTTGTCTCCTTATGTGCTTGTCTTCTCCTTCTGTCCTTGTCTCCTTCTGTCCTTGTCTCCTTCTGTCCTTGTCTCCTTCTGTCCTTGTCTCCTTATGTGCTTGTCTTCTCCTTCTGTCCTTGTCTCCTTCTGTCCTTGTCTCCTTCTGTCCTTGTCTCCTTATGTGCTTGTCTTCTCCTTCTGTTCTTGTCTCCTTCTGTCCTTGTCTCCTTCTGTCCTTGTCTCCTTATGTCCTTGTACCCTTATGTCCTTGTCTCATTATGTGCTTGTCTCCTTATGTCCTTGTCTCTTTCTGTCCTTGTCTCCTTCTGTCCTTGTCTCCTTCTGTCCTTGTCTCCTTCTGTCCTTGTCTCCTTCTGTCCTTGTCTCCTTATGTTCTTGTCTCCTTCTGTCCTTGTCTCCTTCTGTCCTTGTCTCCTTCTGTCCTTGTCTCCTTATGTGCTTGTCTTCTCCTTCTGTCCTTGTCTCCTTCTGTCCTTGTCTCCTTCTGTCCTTGTCTCCTTATGTGCTTGTCTTCTCCTTCTGTCCTTGTCTCCTTCTGTCCTTGTCTCCTTCTGTCCTTGTCTCCTTATGTGCTTGTCTTCTCCTTCTGTCCTTGTCTCCTTCTGTCCTTGTCTCCTTCTGTTCTTGTCTCCTTCTGTCCTTGTCTCCTTCTGTCCTTGTCTCCTTATGTCCTTGTACCCTTATGTCCTTGTCTCCTTCTGTCCTTGTCTCCTTATGTCCTTGTACCCTTATGTCCTTGTCTCATTATGTGCTTGTCTCCTTATGTCCTTGTCTCTTTCTGTCCTTGTCTCCTTATGTTCTTGTCTCCTTCTGTCCTTGTCTCCTTCTGTCCTTGTCTCCTTATGTGCTTGTCTCCTTATGTGCTTGTCTCCTTATGTCCTTGTATCCTTATGTCCTTGTCTCCTTCTGTCCTTGTCTCCTTATGTGCTTGTCTCCTTCTGTCCTTGTCTCCTTATGTCCTTGTATCCTTATGTCCTTGTTTCCTTATGTCCTTGTCTCCTTCTGTCCTTGTCTCCTTATGTTCTTGTCTCCTTCTGTCCTTGTCTCCTTCTGTCCTTGTCTCCTTCTGTCCTTGTCTCCTTATGTGCTTGTCTTCTCCTTCTGTCCTTGTCTCCTTCTGTCCTTGTCTCCTTCTGTCCTTGTCTCCTTATGTGCTTGTCTTCTCCTTCTGTCCTTGTCTCCTTCTGTCCTTGTCTCCTTCTGTCCTTGTCTCCTTCTGTCCTTGTCTCCTTATGTGCTTGTCTTCTCCTTCTGTCCTTGTCTCCTTATGTCCTTGTCTCCTTCTGTTCTTGTCTCCTTCTGTCCTTGTCTCCTTATGTCCTTGTACCCTTATGTCCTTGTCTCCTTCTGTCCTTGTCTCCTTATGTCCTTGTACCCTTATGTCCTTGTACCCTTATGTCCTTGTCTCATTATGTGCTTGTCTCATTATGTGCTTGTCTCCTTATGTCCTTGTCTCTTTCTGTCCTTGTCTCCTTATGTTCTTGTCTCCTTCTGTCCTTGTCTCCTTCTGTCCTTGTCTCCTTATGTGCTTGTCTCCTTATGTGCTTGTCTCCTTCTGTCCTTGTCTCCTTATGTCCTTGTCTCCTTATGTTCTTGTCTCCTTATGTCCTTGTCTCCTTCTGTTCTTGTCTCCTTCTGTCCTTGTCTCCTTATGTCCTTGTACCCTTATGTCCTTGTCTCCTTCTGTCCTTGTCTCCTTATGTCCTTGTACCCTTATGTCCTTGTACCCTTATGTCCTTGTCTCATTATGTGCTTGTCTCATTATGTGCTTGTCTCCTTATGTCCTTGTCTCTTTCTGTCCTTGTCTCCTTATGTTCTTGTCTCCTTCTGTCCTTGTCTCCTTCTGTCCTTGTCTCCTTATGTGCTTGTCTCCTTATGTGCTTGTCTCCTTCTGTCCTTGTCTCCTTATGTCCTTGTCTCCTTATGTTCTTGTCTCCTTCTGTCCTTGTCTCCTTCTGTCCTTGTCTCCTTATGTGCTTGTCTCCTTCTGTCCTTGTCTCCTTCTGTCCTTGTCTCCTTATGTCCTTGTTTCCTTATGTCCTTGTCCTCTTGTCTCCTTGTTGCCGTGGTGACAGGCTCCTTTGGGAAAGTCCACTTCCAGAGGTTTCTCCATCCCTGGGCCGGATTTTATCTTTGGAGTCAGCAGCAGCGAAGACCGAGGAGGAGTGGCCCAGGGTAAGACCAGGTCTAAACCAGGACTAAACCAGGTCTAAACCAGGACTAAACCAGGACTAAACCAGGACTAAACCAGGACTAAACCAGGACTAAACCAGGTCTAAACCAGGACTAAACCAGGACTAAACCAGGACTAAACCAGGTCTAAACCAGGACTAAACCAGGTCTAAACCAGGACTAAACCAGGACTAAACCAGGTCTAAACCAGGACTAAACCAGGACTAAACCAGGTCTAAACCAGGACTAAACCAGGACTAAACCAGGTCTAAACCAGGACTAAACCAGGACTAAACCTGTCCCTCTCAGTCCTGTCCAGTTGGAGGGTGGGGTCTCATCATGGACTCTCTGGTCCGGTTCTGCCGCCGGTCGTGGACTTCGTGGCTCTGAACCGTGACGCGGTGAAGTCCGGACTCGTCACGGCCAAAGAACTGAGCCAGTACCGGGCCCAGAGACCGCTCAGAGCCCAGCCAATCACAGCGCAGCAGCAGAGGGCCCGGCCAATCACGGAGCAGCAGAGGCGGGGCCTGGTGCCAGACATCACCTTTGGGCTCACGAACAGGTGAGGTCTGAGACCTGGACCTGGATCACAGTCCGGACTATGGTCCTGGACTATGGTCCTGTCTGGGTCTGAGACTAACGACTCTGATAATCCATTCATCTGTCAGTGATTGTTTTGATGAATGGATTAGTCTGTCGGTTATTGTTTTGATGAATGGATTAGTCTGTCGGTTATTGTTTTGATGAATGGATTAGTCTGTCGGTTATTGTTTTGATGAATGGATTAGTCTGTGGGTTATTGTTTTGATGAATGGATTAGTCTGTCGGTTATTGTTTTGATGAATGGATTAGTCTGTGGGTTATTGTTTTGATGAATGGATTAGTCTGTCTGTTATTGTTTTGATGAATGGATTAGTCTGTCAGTGATTGTTTTGATGAATGGATTAGTCTGTCAGTGATTGTTTTGATGAATGGATTAGTCTGTCGGTTATTGTTTTGATGAATGGATTAGTCTGTCGGTTATTGTTTTGATGAATGGATTAGTCTGTCTGTGATTGTTTTGATGAATGGATTAGTCTGTCTGTTATTGTTTTGATGAATGGATTAGTCTGTGGGTTATTGTTTTGATGAATGGATTAGTCTGTCGGTTATTGTTTTGATGAATGGATTAGTCTGTCGGTTATTGTTTTGATGAATGGATTAGTCTGTCTGTGATTGTTTTGATGAATGGATTAGTCTGTCTGTTATTGTTTTGATGAATGGATTAGTCTGTGGGTTATTGTTTTGATGAATGGATTAGTCTGTCGGTTATTGTTTTGATGAATGGATTAGTCTGTCGGTTATTGTTTTGATGAATGGATTAGTCTGTCTGTGATTGTTTTGATGAATGGATTAGTCTGTCGGTTATTGTTTTGATGAATGGATTAGTCTGTCTGTGATTGTTTTGATGAATGGATTAGTCTGTCGGTTATTGTTTTGATGAATGGATTAGTCTGTCGGTTATTGTTTTGATGAATGGATTAGTCTGTCGGTTATTGTTTTGATGAATGGATTAGTCTGTCGGTTATTGTTTTGATGAATGGATTAGTCTGTCGGTTATTGTTTTGATGAATGGATTAGTCTGTCGGTTATTGTTTTGATGAATGGATTAGTCTGTCGGTTATTGTTTTGATGAATGGATTAGTCTGTCGGTGAAGCGTCTGAGTAAATTTGTTAGAAACATGAGGTGGGATATGACCCAGATGAATCCATGAGTGGTGACTGGATGATGTTTGGACAGAGCACACCTGAGGACCGTTCTGACTCCTCCCACACTCACACAGCGTTCTGCTCTGTACTGACCCCTAGTGGCTGTCACTGCACACTGCTCTGTGTTTTACCTGGACACAGACTGGAGACCCCTCTGTGCACCACAGCGGGGTTCAGACCCGGTCCGGGTCCGGTTCAGACCCGGTCCAGGTCCGGTTCAGACCCGGTCCAGGTTCGGTTCAGACCCGGTCCAGGTTCGGTTCTGACCCAGTTCTGTTCTGTTTCAGACCTGAGTCCCCCCTGGACCTGGTCCTGTCCCATGACTACGGCCAGCGCTGGATCCAGGAGCAGCTGAGGAGGAAGGAGATGGAGAACCGGAGACTCAGCGCCGCTCGGGTCAGGACCAGAACCTCAGGACCTCAGAGTCCTCTCAGAGTCCTGTCAGAGTCCTGTCAGAGTCCTGTCAGAGTCCTGTCAGAGTCCTGTCAGAGTCCTGTCAGAGTCCTGTCAGAGTCCTCTCAGAGTCCTGTCAGAGTCCTGTCAGAGTCCTGTCAGAGTCCTCTCAGAGTCCTGTCAGAGTCCTCTCAGAGTCCTGTCAGAGTCCTGTCAGAGTCCTCTCAGAGTCCTGTCAGAGTCCTGTCAGAGTCCTGTCAGAGTCCTGTCAGAGTCCTCTCAGAGTCCTGTCAGAGTCCTGTCAGAGTCCTGTCAGAGTCCTCTCAGAGTCCTGTCAGAGTCCTGTCAGAGTCCTCTCAGAGTCCTGTCAGAGTCCTGTCAGAGTCCTGTCAGAGTCCTCTCAGAGTCCTCTCAGAGTCCTGTCAGAGTCCTGTCAGAGTCCTGTCAGAGTCCTCTCAGAGTCCTCTCAGAGTCCTGTCAGAGTCCTGTCAGAGTCCTGTCAGAGTCCTCTGAGAGTCCTCTGAGTCCTGTCAGAGTCCTGTCAGAGTCCTGTCAGAGTCCTCTCAGAGTCCTCTCAGAGTCCTGTCAGAGTCCTGTCAGAGTCCTGTCAGAGTCCTGTCAGAGTCCTCTCAGAGTCCTGTCAGAGTCCTGTCAGAGTCCTGTCAGAGTCCTCTCAGAGTCCTGTCAGAGTCCTGTCAGAGTCCTCTCAGAGTCCTCTCAGAGTCCTGTCAGAGTCCTGTCAGAGTCCTCTCAGAGTCCTGTCAGAGTCCTCTCAGAGTCCTGTCAGAGTCCTCTCAGAGTCCTGTCAGAGTCCTGTCAGAGTCCTGTCAGAGTCCTCTCAGAGTCCTGTCAGAGTCCTGTCAGAGTCCTGTCAGAGTCCTCTCAGAGTCCTGTCAGAGTCCTGTCAGAGTCCTCTCAGAGTCCTGTCAGAGTCCTGTCAGAGTCCTCTGAGTCCTGTCAGAGTCCTGTCAGAGTCCTGTCAGAGTCCTCTGAGAGTCCTCTCAGAGTCCTGTCAGAGTCCTGTCAGAGTCCTCTCAGAGTCCTGTCAGAGTCCTGTCAGAGTCCTGTCAGAGTCCTGTCAGAGTCCTCTCAGAGTCCTGTCAGAGTCCTGTCAGAGTCTTGTCAGAGTCCTCTGAGAGTCCTCTGAGTCCTGTCAGAGTCCTGTCAGAGTCCTCTCAGAGTCCTCTCAGAGTCCTCTCAGAGTCCTGTCAGAGTCCTGTCAGAGTCCTGTCAGAGTCCTCTCAGAGTCCTGTCAGAGTCCTGTCAGAGTCTTGTCAGAGTCCTCTGAGAGTCCTCTGAGTCCTGTCAGAGTCCTGTCAGAGTCCTGTCAGAGTCCTCTCAGAGTCCTGTCAGAGTCCTGTCAGAGTCCTGTCAGAGTCCTCTGAGAGTCCTCTGAGTCCTGTCAGAGTCCTGTCAGAGTCCTGTCAGAGTCCTCTCAGAGTCCTCTCAGAGTCCTGTCAGAGTCCTGTCAGAGTCCTGTCAGAGTCCTCTCAGAGTCCTCTCAGAGTCCTGTCAGAGTCCTGTCAGAGTCCTCTCAGAGTCCTGTCAGAGTCCTGTCAAGAGTCCTGTCAGAGTCCTCTCAGAGTCCTCTCAGAGTCCTGTCAGAGTCCTGTCAGAGTCCTGTCAGAGTCCTCTCAGAGTCCTGTCAGAGTCCTGTCAGAGTCCTCTCAGAGTCCTGTCAGAGTCCTGTCAGAGTCCTCTCAGAGTCCTCTCAGAGTCCTGTCAGAGTCCTGTCAGAGTCCTGTCAGAGTCCTCTCAGAGTCCTCTCAGAGTCCTGTCAGAGTCCTGTCAGAGTCCTGTCAGAGTCCTCTCAGAGTCCTGTCAGAGTCCTGTCAGAGTCCTGTCAGAGTCCTCTCAGAGTCCTGTCAGAGTCCTGTCAGAGTCCTGTCAGAGTCCTGTCAGAGTCCTGTCAGAGTCCTGTCAGAGTCCTGTCAGAGTCCTGTCAGAGTCCTCTCAGAGTCCTCTCAGAGTCCTGTCAGAGTCCTCTCAGAGTCCTGTCAGAGTCCTCTCAGAGTCCTGTCAGAGTCCTGTCAGAGTCCTCTCAGAGTCCTGTCAGAGTCCTGTCAGAGTCCTGTCAGAGTCCTGTCAGAGTCCTGTCAGAGTCCTGTCAGAGTCCTGTCAGAGTCCTCTCAGAGTCCTGTCAGAGTCCTGTCAGAGTCCTCTCAGAGTCCTGTCAGAGTCCTGTCAGAGTCCTCTCAGAGTCCTGTCAGAGTCCTGTCAGAGTCCTGTCAGAGTCCTCTCAGAGTCCTGTCAGAGTCCTCTCAGAGTCCTGTCAGAGTCCTCTCAGAGTCCTGTCAGAGTCCTGTCAGAGTCCTCTCAGAGTCCTGTCAGAGTCCTGTCAGAGTCCTCTCAGAGTCCTCTCAGAGTCCTGTCAGAGTCCTGTCAGAGTCCTGTCAGAGTCCTGTCAGAGTCCTCTCAGAGTCCTGTCAGAGTCCTGTCAGAGTCCTGTCAGAGTCCTGTCAGAGTCCTGTCAGAGTCCTCTCAGAGTCCTGTCAGAGTCCTGTCAGAGTCCTGTCAGAGTCCTCTCAGAGTCCTGTCAGAGTCCTGTCAGAGTCCTCTCAGAGTCCTGTCAGAGTCCTCTCAGAGTCCTGTCAGAGTCCTGTCAGAGTCCTGTCAGAGTCCTGTCAGAGTCCTCTCAGAGTCCTGTCAGAGTCCTGTCAGAGTCCTCTCAGAGTCCTGTCAGAGTCCTGTCAGAGTCCTGTCAGAGTCCTGTCAGAGTCCTGTCAGAGTCCTCTCAGAGTCCTGTCAGAGTCCTGTCAGAGTCCTGTCAGAGTCCTGTCAGAGTCCTCTCAGAGTCCTGTCAGAGTCCTCTCAGAGTCCTGTCAGAGTCCTCTCAGAGTCCTCTCAGAGTCCTGTCAGAGTCCTGTCAGAGTCCTCTGAGAGTCCTCTGAGTCCTGTCAGAGTCCTGTCAGAGTCCTGTCAGAGTCCTGTCAGAGTCCTCTCAGAGTCCTCTCAGAGTCCTGTCAGAGTCCTGTCAGAGTCCTGTCAGAGTCCTCTCAGAGTCCTGTCAGAGTCCTGTCAGAGTCCTCTCAGAGTCCTCTCAGAGTCCTGTCAGAGTCCTCTCAGAGTCCTGTCAGAGTCCTGTCAGAGTCCTGTCAGAGTCCTCTCAGAGTCCTGTCAGAGTCCTGTCAGAGTCCTCTCAGAGTCCTCTCAGAGTCCTGTCAGAGTCCTGTCAGAGTCCTGTCAGAGTCCTGTCAGAGTCCTCTCAGAGTCCTGTCAGAGTCCTCTCAGAGTCCTGTCAGAGTCCTGTCAGAGTCCTCTCAGAGTCCTCTCAGAGTCCTCTCAGAGTCCTGTCAGAGTCCTGTCAGAGTCCTCTCAGAGTCCTCTCAGAGTCCTGTCAGAGTCCTGTCAGAGTCCTGTCAGAGTCCTGTCAGAGTCCTCTCAGAGTCCTGTCAGAGTCCTCTCAGAGTCCTGTCAGAGTCCTCTCAGAGTCCTCTCAGAGTCCTGTCAGAGTCCTCTCAGAGTCCTGTCAGAGTCCTGTCAGAGTCCTGTCAGAGTCCTCTGAGTCCTGTCAGAGTCCTGTCAGAGTCCTCTGAGTCCTGTCAGAGTCCTCTCAGAGTCCTGTCAGAGTCCTGTCAGAGTCCTCTCAGAGTCCTCTCAGAGTCCTGTCAGAGTCCTCTCAGAGTCCTGTCAGAGTCCTGTCAGAGTCCTGTCAGAGTCCTCTCAGAGTCCTGTCAGAGTCCTCTCAGAGTCCTGTCAGAGTCCTCTCAGAGTCCTGTCAGAGTCCTGTCAGAGTCCTGTCAGAGTCCTCTCAGAGTCCTGTCAGAGTCCTGTCAGAGTCCTCTCAGAGTCCTGTCAGAGTCCTCTCAGAGTCCTGTCAGAGTCCTGTCAGAGTCCTCTCAGAGTCCTCTCAGAGTCCTCTCAGAGTCCTGTCAGAGTCCTGTCAGAGTCCTGTCAGAGTCCTCTCAGAGTCCTCTCAGAGTCCTCTCAGAGTCCTGTCAGAGTCCTGTCAGAGTCCTGTCAGAGTCCTGTCAGAGTCCTGTCAGAGTCCTCTCAGAGTCCTGTCAGAGTCCTGTCAGAGTCCTCTCAGAGTCCTGTCAGAGTCCTGTCAGAGTCCTTTCAGAGTCCTCTCAGAGTCCTGTCAGAGTCCTGTCAGAGTCCTCTGAGAGTCCTCTGAGTCCTGTCAGAGTCCTGTCAGAGTCCTGTCAGAGTCCTGTCAGAGTCCTCTCAGAGTCCTGTCAGAGTCCTCTCAGAGTCCTGTCAGAGTCCTCTCAGAGTCCTGTCAGAGTCCTGTCAGAGTCCTCTCAGAGTCCTCTCAGAGTCCTCTCAGAGTCCTGTCAGAGTCCTGTCAGAGTCCTGTCAGAGTCCTGTCAGAGTCCTGTCAGAGTCCTCTCAGAGTCCTCTCAGAGTCCTCTCAGAGTCCTCTCAGAGTCCTGTCAGAGTCCTGTCAGAGTCCTGTCAGAGTCCTCTCAGAGTCCTGTCAGAGTCCTCTCAGAGTCCTGTCAGAGTCCTGTCAGAGTCCTGTCAGAGTCCTGTCAGAGTCCTCTCAGAGTCCTCTCAGAGTCCTCTCAGAGTCCTCTCAGAGTCCTCTCAGAGTCCTCTCAGAGTCCTGTCAGAGTCCTGTCAGAGTCCTGTCAGAGTCCTGTCAGAGTCCTGTCAGAGTCCTCTCAGAGTCCTCTCAGAGTCCTGTCAGAGTCCTGTCAGAGTCCTCTCAGAGTCCTGTCAGAGTCCTGTCAGAGTCCTCTCAGAGTCCTGTCAGAGTCCTCTGAGAGTCCTCTGAGTCCTGTCAGAGTCCTGTCAGAGTCCTGTCAGAGTCCTGTCAGAGTCCTGTCAGAGTCCTCTCAGAGTCCTGTCAGAGTCCTGTCAGAGTCCTGTCAGAGTCCTCTCAGAGTCCTGTCAGAGTCCTCTCAGAGTCCTGTCAGAGTCCTGTCAGAGTCCTCTCAGAGTCCTCTCAGAGTCCTCTCAGAGTCCTGTCAGAGTCCTGTCAGAGTCCTCTCAGAGTCCTCTCAGAGTCCTCTCAGAGTCCTGTCAGAGTCCTGTCAGAGTCCTCTGAGTCCTGTCAGAGTCCTCTCAGAGTCCTGTCAGAGTCCTCTCAGAGTCCTCTCAGAGTCCTCTCAGAGTCCTGTCAGAGTCCTCTGAGTCCTGTCAGAGTCCTGTCAGAGTCCTCTCAGAGTCCTCTCAGAGTCCTCTCAGAGTCCTCTCAGAGTCCTGTCAGAGTCCTGTCAGAGTCCTGTCAGACCCAGGACTTCAGGAACCTGACTCTGGTCCTGTGTGTTCCAGATCAAACTGAGCTCCATCCCTGAGACCAGGACCAGTCTGCTCCGGAAAACCCGCAGCCTGCCTCAGGACCAGAACCAGAACCAGGACCAGGACCAGACCAGGACCACCCGCTACTGTCAGGTAACCGAGGTCTAACTCTGGGTCTTCCTCAGGTCTAAACCAGGTCTAACTGTGGGTCTTCCTCAGGTCTAAACCAGGTCTAACTCTGGGTCTTCCTCAGGTCTAAACCAGGTCTAACTCTGGGTCTTCCTCAGGTCTAAACCAGGTCTAACTCTGGGTCTTCCTCAGGTCTAAACCAGGTCTAACTGTGGGTCTTCCTCAGGTGGGACCGGCCCTGGACACCTTCAGAGACCCCCAGTCCAGGACCAGAGCTCTGAGGGCCCTGGAGAGAGAGGCCCCCTCCAGGAGAGGACGGGGCCAGGGGGTCTACAAGCTGGACTGAACCAGGACCAGAACCAGGACTGACCCAGGAACCAGGAACCAGGACCAGAACCAGAACCAGGACCCAGGACTGAACCAGGAACAAAACCAGGACCAGAATAAAGCGCTGTTTGTGCAGAGAACTGTGTCGAAACTCTCCTCAGTCACAGAAAAACACAACTCACCTGCAAAAGTTAGGTCGGAATCCTCAGGTCCAGGGTCGGTTTTACTCCAGATGCCCTTCCTGACACCTCTCTCTCTCTCTCTCTCGTGTAAAGTCTCTCGCTCCTCCTCTGTCTCTGTTTTGATGTTGTTTTCTGGAGCTGTGTTCTGTTTGTGTAATCCTGTATTCTCTGGCGCTGAGTTTCTGAGGCCTCAGAACGCTCGGTTCCTCTCCCACAAGGCCCCGCCCACTCCAGGAAGCTCTGACCAATCAGCAGCCAGCCCTCCACATCCAGTCTGCTCTCAGTCATTTATCACAGCTCTGACATTTTTACTTTGTACTTTTATTAAAAACGTTCTCTTTTTGTCCCATAAAGTTTTTAAAACCTGCTGCTGTTCTACAGGAGACCAGGACTGGGTTTAAAATATGAATAAAAGCAGAATAAAAACACTTTAATAAAACATAAAAACATTTATCACACATTTGTAAATAAAAACAACTCATGAGTCATAAACACAAACTTTATTTATTGTGAAATTACATTGATACTAAATAGACTCAAACCAATCACATCACAGCATTTACCAGGACTAGACCAGGACTAGTCCAGGACTAGACCTGGACTAGACCAGGACTAGTCCAGGTCAGGAATCAGACTCCTGTAATTCTTCAGTCCGGGTCTTCTTGGCCTTGGGCTGTAGTCCTGAGGAGAACTCGGACCGGAGCAGCTCCGAGTCTCTGTGAGACCCAGTCCACCTGCGGACAGAGGACCGGGGTTAACACTGGGACCAGGACCAGGACTGAGGTCAGGACCAGGGTCAGGACCAGGACCGGGGTCAGGACCAGGGCCGGGGTCAGGACCAGGACCGGGGTCAGGACCAGGGCCGGGGTCAGGACCAGGACCGGGATCAGGGTCAGGACCAGGACCGGGGTTAGGACCAGGACCAGGACCGGGGTCAGGACCAGGGTGAGGACCAGGACCGGGGTTAGGACCAGGACCGGGGTCAGGACCAGGACCGGGGTCAGGACCAGGGCCGGGGTCAGGACCAGGACCGGGATCAGGGTCAGGACCAGGACCGGGGTCAGGACCAGGACCAGGACTGAGGTCAGGACCGGGGTCAGGACCAGGACTGGGGTCAGGACCAGGACCGGGGTCAGGACCAGGACCGGGATCAGGGTCAGGACCAGGACCGGGGTCAGGACCAGGACCAGGACTGAGGTCAGGACCGGGGTCAGGACCAGGACTGGGGTCAGGACCAGGACCGGGGTCAGGACCAGGGCCGGGGTCAGGACCAGGACCGGGGTCAGGACCAGGACCGGGATCAGGGTCAGGACCAGGACCGGGGTCAGGACCAGGACCAGGACTGAGGTCAGGACCGGGGTCAGGACCAGGACCGGGGTCAGGACCAGGGCCGGGGTCAGGACCAGGACCGGGGTCAGGACCAGGACCGGGATCAGGGTCAGGACCAGGACCGGGGTCAGGACCAGGACCGGGATCAGGGTCAGGACCAGGACCGGGGTCAGGGTCAGGACCAGGACCGGGGTCAGGGTCAGGACCGGGGTCAGGACCAGGACCGGGGTCAGGACCAGGACCGGGGTCAGGACCAGGACCGGGGTCAGGACCAGGACCAGGACCGGGGTCAGGACCAGGACCGGAGTCAGGACCAGGACCAGGACCGGGGTCAGGGTCAGGACCAGGACCAGGACCGGGGTCAGGACCAGGACCGGGGTTAGGACCAGGACCAGGACCGGGGTCAGGACCAGGGTGAGGACCAGGACCGGGGTTAGGACCAGGACCGGGGTCAGGACCAGGACCGGGGTCACGGTCATGACCAGGAATGGGGTTAGGACCAGGACCGGGGTCAGGACCAGGACCGTGGTCAGGACCAGGACCGGGGTCAGGACCAGGACCGGGGTCAGGACCAGGACCGGGGTCAGGACCAGGACCAGGGTCAGGGTCAGGACCAGGACCGGGGTCAGGGTCAGGACCAGGACCGGGGTCAGGACCAGGACCGGGG
>CM036253.1:3524604-3609772 GCA_020698575.1 Bostrychus sinensis
TGCAGTGTTGTTTACAGTACTGTACTGCAGTATCGTTTACAGTACTGTACTGCAGTATTGTTTACAGTACTGTACTGCAGTGTTGTTTATAGCTGTACTGCAGTGTTGTTTACAGCTGTACTGCAGTATTGTTTACAGTACTGTACTGCAGTGTTGTTTACAGTACTGTACTGCAGTGTTGTTTACAGTACTGTACTGCAGTATTGTTTACAGTACTGTACTGCAGTGTTGTTTACAGTACTGTACTGCAGTATCGTTTACAGTACTGTACTGCAGTGTTGTTTACAGTACTGTACTGCAGTATCGTTTACAGTACTGTACTGCAGTGTTGATTACAGTACTGTACTGCAGTATTGTTTACAGTACTGTACTGCAGTGTTGTTTACAGCTGTACTGCAGTGTTGTTTACAGTACTGTACTGCAGTGTCGTTTACAGTACTGTACTGCAGTATCGTTTACAGTACTGTACTGCAGTATCGTTTACAGTACTGTACTGCAGTATTGTTTACAGTACTGTACTGCAGTGTTGTTTACAGTACTGTACTGCAGTATTGTTTACAGTACTGTACTGCAGTGTTGTTTACAGCTGTACTGCAGTGTTGTTTACAGTACTGTACTGCAGTGTTGTTTACAGTACTGTACTGCAGTGTTGTTTATAGCTGTACTGCAGTGTTGTTTACAGCTGTACTGCAGTATTGTTTACAGTACTGTACTGCAGTGTTGTTTACAGTACTGTACTGCAGTATTGTTTACAGTACTGTACTGCAGTGTTGTTTACAGCTGTACGGCAGTGTTGTTTACAGTACTGTACTGCAGTATTGTTTACAGTACTGTACTGCAGTGTTGTTTACAGTACTGTACTGCAGTGTTGTTTACAGTACTGTACTGCAGTGTTGTTTATAGCTGTACTGCAGTGTTGTTTACAGCTGTACTGCAGTATTGTTTACAGTACTGTACTGCATTGTTGTTTACAGTACTGTACTGCAGTGTTGTTTACAGTACTGTACTGCAGTATTGTTTACAGTACTGTACTGCAGTGTCGTTTACAGTACTGTACTGCAGTATCATTTACAGTACTGTACTGCATTGTTGTTTACAGTACTGTACTGCAGTATCGTTTACAGTACTGTACTGCAGTGTTGATTACAGTACTGTACTGCAGTATTGTTTACAGTACTGTACTGCAATGTTGTTTACAGCTGTACTGCAGTGTTGTTTACAGTACTGTACTGCAGTATCGTTTACAGTACTTTACTGCAGTGTTGTTTACACCTGTACTGCAGTGTTGTTTACAGTACTGTACTGCAGTGTCGTTTACCGTACTGTACTGCAGTATCATTTACAGTACTGTACTGCAGTATTGTTTACAGTACTGTACTGCAGTGTTGTTTACAGTACTGTACTGCAGTATCGTTTACAGTACTGTACTGCAGTGTTGTTTACAGTACTGTACTGCAGTATTGTTTACAGTACTGTACTGCAGTGTTGTTTACAGCTGTACTGCAGTGTTGTTTTCAGCTGTACTGCAGTACTGTTTACAGTTTAACTGCAGTATTGTTTACAGTACTGTACTGCAGTATCTGTTTACAGTACTGTACTGCAGTATTGTTTACAGTACTGTACTGCAGTGTTGTTTACAGCTGTACTGCAGTGTTGTTTACAGTACTGTACTGCAGTATCGTTTACAGTACTGTACTGCAGTGTTGTTTACAGTACTGTACTGCAGTATCGTTTACAGTACTGTACTGCAGTGTTGTTTACAGTACTGTACTGCAGTATTGTTTACAGTACTGTACTGCAGTGTTGTTTACAGTACTGTACTGCAGTATTGTTTACAGCTGTACTGCAGTGTTGTTTACAGTACTGTACTGCAGTATTGTTTACAGTACTGTACTGCAGTACTGTTTACAGTCTGTAACTGCAGTATTGTTTACAGTACTGTACTGCAGTATTGTTTTACAGTACTGTACTGCAGTATCTGTTTACAGTACTGTACTGCAGTATTGTTTACAGTACTGTACTGCAGTACTGTTTACAGTTTAACTGCAGTGTTGTTTACAGTACTGTACTGCAGTATTGTTTACAGTACTGTACTGCAGTACTGTTTACAGCTGTAACTGCAGTATTGTTTACAGTACTGTACTGCAGTACTGTTTACAGTTTAACTGCAGTGTTGTTTACAGTACTGTACTGCAGTATTGTTTTCAGCTGTACTGCAGTACTGTTTACAGTTTAACTGCAGTATTGTTTACAGTACTGTACTGCAGTATTGTTTACAGCTGTACTGCAGTACTGTTTACAGTTTTACTGCAGTATTGTTTACAGTATTGTACTGCAGTATTGTTTACAGTACTGTACTGCAGTGTTGTTTACAGTACTGTACTGCAGTGTTGTTTACAGTACTGTACTGCAGTGTTGTTTATAGCTGTACTGCAGTGTTGTTTACAGCTGTACTGCAGTATTGTTTACAGTACTGTACTGCATTGTTGTTTACAGTACTGTACTGCAGTGTTGTTTACAGTACTGTACTGCAGTATTGTTTACAGTACTGTACTGCAGTGTCGTTTACAGTACTGTACTGCAGTATCATTTACAGTACTGTACTGCATTGTTGTTTACAGTACTGTACTGCAGTATCGTTTACAGTACTGTACTGCAGTGTTGATTACAGTACTGTACTGCAGTATTGTTTACAGTACTGTACTGCAATGTTGTTTACAGCTGTACTGCAGTGTTGTTTACAGTACTGTACTGCAGTATCGTTTACAGTACTTTACTGCAGTGTTGTTTACACCTGTACTGCAGTGTTGTTTACAGTACTGTACTGCAGTGTCGTTTACCGTACTGTACTGCAGTATCATTTACAGTACTGTACTGCAGTATTGTTTACAGTACTGTACTGCAGTGTTGTTTACAGTACTGTACTGCAGTATCGTTTACAGTACTGTACTGCAGTGTTGTTTACAGTACTGTACTGCAGTATTGTTTACAGTACTGTACTGCAGTGTTGTTTACAGCTGTACTGCAGTGTTGTTTTCAGCTGTACTGCAGTACTGTTTACAGTTTAACTGCAGTATTGTTAACAGTACTGTACTGCAATACTGTTTACAGTTTAACTGCAGTATTGTTTACAGTACTGTACTGCAGTGTTGTTTACAGCTGTACTGCAGTGTTGTTTACAGTACTGTACTGCAGTATCGTTTACAGTACTGTACTGCAGTGTTGTTTACAGTACTGTACTGCAGTATCGTTTACAGTACTGTACTGCAGTGTTGTTTACAGTACTGTACTGCAGTATTGTTTACAGTACTGTACTGCAGTGTTGTTTACAGCTGTACTGCAGTATTGTTTACAGCTGTACTGCAGTGTTGTTTACAGTACTGTACTGCAGTATTGTTTACAGTACTGTACTGCAGTACTGTTTACAGTTTAACTGCAGTATTGTTTACAGTACTGTACTGCAGTATTGTTTTCAGCTGTACTGCAGTACTGTTTACAGTTTAACTGCAGTATTGTTTACAGTACTGTACTGCAGTACTGTTTACAGTTTAACTGCAGTGTTGTTTACAGTACTGTACTGCAGTATTGTTTTCAGCTGTACTGCAGTACTGTTTACAGTTTAACTGCAGTATTGTTTACAGTACTGTACTGCAGTACTGTTTACAGTTTAACTGCAGTGTTGTTTACAGTACTGTACTGCAGTATTGTTTTCAGCTGTACTGCAGTACTGTTTACAGTTTAACTGCAGTATTGTTTACAGTACTGTACTGCAGTATTGTTTACAGCTGTACTGCAGTACTGTTTACAGTTTTACTGCAGTATTGTTTACAGTATTGTACTGCAGTATTGTTTACAGCTGTACTGCAGTATTGTTTACAGTGCTGTACTGCAGTATTTTTTACAGCTGTACTACAGTATTGTTTACAGTACTGTACTGCAGTATTGTTTTCAGCTGTACTACAGTACTGTTTACAGTTTTACTGCAGTATTGTTTACAGTACTGTACTACAGTATTGTTTAAAGTACTGTACTGCAGTATTGTTTACAGTACTGTACTGCAGTATTGTTTACAGTAATGTACTGTTTACAGTACTGTACTACAGTATTGTTTACAGTACTGTACTGCAGTATTGTTTACAGTAATGTACTGCAGTATTGTTTACAGTACTGTACTACAGTATTGTTTACAGTAATGTACTGCAGTATTGTTTACAGTACTGTACTACAGTATTGTTTACAGTACTGTACTGCAGTATTGTTTTCAGCTGTACTGCAGTACTGTTTACAGTTTAACTGCAGTATTGTTTACAGTACTGTAATGCAGTATTGTTTACAGCTGTACTACATTATTGTTTACAGTACTGTACTGCAGTATTGTTTTCAGCTGTACTGCAGTACTGTTTACAGTTTTACTGCAGTATTGTTTACAGTACTGTACTGCAGTATTGTTTACAGCTGTACTACAGTATTGTTTACAGTACTGTACTGCAGTATTGTTTACAGCTGTACTACAGTATTGTTTACAGTACTGTACTGCAGTATTGTTTAGAGCTGTACTGCAGTATTGTTTACAGTACTGTACTGCAGTATTGTTTACAGTGCTGTACTGCAGTATTGTTTACAGTGCTGTACTGCAGTATTGTTTACAGCTGTACTACAGTACTAATTACAGTTTTACTGCAGTATTGTTTAGAGTACTGTACTGCAGTATTGTTTACAGTATTGTACTGCAGTATTGTTTACAGCTGTACTGCAGTATTGTTTACAGCACTGTACTGCAGTATTGTTTACAGCTGTACTGCAGTATTGTTTACAGCTGTACTGCAGTATTGTTTACAGCACTGTACTGCAGTATTGTTTACAGTACTGTACTGCAGTATTGTTTACAGTACTGTACTGCAGTATTGTTTTCAGCTGTACTGCAGTACTATTTACAGTTATACTGCAGTATTGTTTACAGTACTGTACTGCAGTATTGTTTACAGCTGTACTGCAGTATTGTTTACAGCTGTACTGCAATATTGTTTACAGCACTGTACTGCAGTATTGTTTACAGTATTGTACTGCAGTATTGTTTACAGCTGTACTGCAGTATTGTTTACAGCTGTACTGCAGTATTGTTTACAGCTGTACTGCAATATTGTTTACAGCTGTACTGCAGTATTGTTTACAGCACTGTACTGCAGTATTGTTTACAGTATTGTACTGCAGTATTGTTTACAGCTGTACTGCAGTATTGTTTACAGCACTGTACTGCAGTATTGTTTACAGCTGTACTGCAGTATTGTTTACAGCTGTACTGCAGTATTGTTTACAGCACTGTACTGCAGTATTGTTTACAGTACTGTACTGCAGTATTGTTTACAGTACTGTACTGCAGTATTGTTTACAGCTGTACTGCAGTATTGTTTACAGCTGTACTGCAGTGTTGTTTACAGTACTGTACTGCAGTATTGTTTTCAGCTGTACTGCAGTACTATTTACAGTTTTACTGCAGTATTGTTTACAGTACTGTAATGCAGTATTGTTTACAGTACTGTACTGCAGTATTGTTTACAGCTGTACTACAGTACTGTTTACAGTACTGTACTGCAGTATTGTTTACAGTATTGTACTGCAGTATTGTTTACAGCTGTACTGCAGTATTGTTTACAGTACTGTACTGCAGTATTGTTTACAGTGCTGTACTGCAGTATTGTTTACAGCTGTACTACAGTACTATTTACAGTTTTACTGCAGTATTGTTTACAGTGCTGTACTGCAGTATTGTTTACAGCTGTACTGCAGTATTGTTTACAGCTGTACTGCAGTATTGTTTACAGTACTGTACTGCAGTATTGTTTTCAGCTGTAATGCAGTATTGTTTACAGTACTGTACTGCAGTTTTGTTTACAGTTTTACTGCAGTATTGTTTACAGTATTGTACTGCAGTATTGTTTACAGCTGTACTGCAGTATTGTTTACAGCACTGTACTGCAGTATTGTTTACAGCTGTACTGCAGTATTGTTTACAGCTGTACTGCAGTATTGTTTACAGCACTGTACTGCAGTATTGTTTACAGCTGTACTGCAGTATTGTTTACAGTACTGTAATGCAGTATTGTTTACAGTACTGTACTGCAGTATTGTTTACAGCTGTACTACAGTATTGTTTATAGTACTGTACTACAGTATTGTTTACAGCTGTACTGCAGTATTGTTTACAGTACTGTACTGCAGTATTGTTTACAGCTGTACTACAGTATTGTTTACAGTACTGTACTGCAGTATTGTTTACAGTACTGTACTACAGTATTGTTTACAGTACTGTACTGCAGTATTGTTTACAGCTGTACTACAGTATTGTTTACAGTACTGTGCTACAGTATTGTTTACAGTACTGTACTGCAGTATTGTTTACAGCTGTACTACAGTATTGTTTACAGTACTGTACTGCAGTATTGTTTACAGCTGTACTACAGTATTGTTTACAGTACTGTACTGCAGTATTGTTTACAGCTGTACTACAGTATTGTTTACAGTACTGTACTGCAGTATTGTTTACAGCTGTACTACAGTATTGTTTACAGCTGTACTACAGTATTGTTTACAGTACTGTACTGCAGTATTGTTTACAGCTGTACTGCAGTATTGTTTACAGTACTGTACTGCAGTATTGTTTACAGCTGTACTACAGTATTGTTTACAGTACTGTACTGCAGTATTGTTTACAGCTGTACTGCAGTATTGTTTACAGTACTGTACTGCAGTATTGTTTACAGTACTGTACTGCAGTATTGTTTACAGCTGTACTGCAGTATTGTTTACAGTACTGTACTGCAGTATTGTTTACAGCTGTACTGCAGTATTGTTTACAGTACTGTACTGCAGTATTGTTTACAGCTGTACTGCAGTATTGTTTACAGCACTGTACTGCAGTATTGTTTACAGCTGTACTGCAGTATTGTTTACAGCTGTACTGCAGTATTGTTTACAGCACTGTACTGCAGTATTGTTTACAGTACTGTACTGCAGTATTGTTTACAGTACTGTACTGCAGTATTGTTTACAGCTGTACTGCAGTAATTGTTTACAGTCTGTACTGCAGTATTGTTTACAGTACTGTACTGCAGTATTGTTTACAGCTGTACTGCAGTATTGTTTACAGCTGTACTGCAGTATTGTTTACAGCTGTACTACAGTACTGTTTACAGTTTTACTGCAGTAATTGTTTACAGTACTGTACTGCAGTATTGTTTACAGCTGTACTACAGTACTGTTTACAGTTGTACTGCAGTGTTGTTTACAGTACTGTACTGCAGTATTGTTTTACAGTACTGTACTACAGTATTGTTTACAGTCTGTACTGCAGTATTGTTTACAGTACTGTACTGCAGTATTGTTTACAGTACTGTACTGCAGTATTGTTTACAGCTGTACTGCAGTATTGTTTACAGCTGTACTACAGTATTGTTTACAGTACTGTACTGCAGTATTGTTTACAGCTGTACTACAGTATTGTTTACAGTACTGTACTGCAGTATTGTTTACAGTACTGTACTGCAGTATTGTTTACAGCTGTACTACAGTATTGTTTACAGTACTGTACTGCAGTATTGTTTACAGCTGTACTACAGTATTGTTTACAGTACTGTACTGCTGTATTGTTTACAGTACTGTACTGCAGTATTGTTTACAGCTGTACTACAGTATTGTTTACAGTACTGTACTGCAGTATTGTTTACAGCTGTACTACAGTGTTGTTTACAGTACTGTACTGCAGTATTGTTTACAGCTGTACTACAGTATTGTTTACAGCACTGTACTGCAGTATTGTTTACAGCTGTACTGCAGTATTGTTTACAGCTGTACTGCAGTATTGTTTACAGCACTGTACTGCAGTATTGTTTACAGTACTGTACTGCAGTATTGTTTACAGTACTGTACTGCAGTATTGTTTTCAGCTGTACTGCAGAACTATTTACAGTTATACTGCAGTATTGTTTACAGTACTGTACTGCAGTATTGTTTACAGCTGTACTGCAGTATTGTTTACAGCTGTACTGCAGTATTGTTTACAGCTGTACTACAGTACTGTTTACAGTTTTACTGCAGAATTGTTTACAGTACTGTACTGCAGTATTGTTTACAGCTGTACTACAGTACTGTTTACAGTTTTACTGCAGTGTTGTTTACAGTACTGTACTGCAGTATTGTTTTCAGCTGTACTACAGTACTGTTTACAGTTTTACTGCAGTATTGTTTACAGTACTGTACTGCAGTATTGTTTACAGTACTGTACTGCAGTATTGTTTACAGCTGTACTACAGTATTGTTTACAGTACTGTACAACAGTATTGTTTACAGCTGTACTGCAGTATTGTTTACAGTACTGTACTGCAATATTGTTTACAGCTGTACTACAGTATTGTTTACAGTACTGTACTGCAGTATTGTTTACAGTACTGTACTACAGTATTGTTTACAGTACTGTACTGCAGTATTGTTTACAGCTGTACTACAGTATTGTTTACAGTACTGTGCTACAGTATTGTTTACAGTACTGTACTGCAGTATTGTTTACAGCTGTACTACAGTATTGTTTACAGTACTGTACTACAGTATTGTTTACAGTACTGTACTGCAGTATTGTTTACACCTGTACTACAGTATTGTTTACAGTACTGTACTGCAGTATTGTTTACAGCTGTACTACAATATTGTTTACAGCTGTACTACAGTATTGTTTACAGTACTGTACTGCAGTATTGTTTACAGCTGTACTACAGTATTGTTTACAGTACTGTACTGCAGTATTGTTTACAGCTGTACTACAGTATTGTTTACAGCTGTACTACAGTATTGTTTACAGTACTGTACTGCAGTATTGTTTACAGCTGTACTACAGTATTGTTTACAGTACTGTACTGCAGTATTGTTTACAGCTGTACTACAGTATTGTTTACAGTACTGTACTGCTGTATTGTTTACAGTACTGTACTGCAGTATTGTTTACAGCTGTACTACAGTATTGTTTACAGTACTGTACTGCAGTATTGTTTACAGCTGTACTACAGTGTTGTTTACAGTACTGTACTGCAGTATTGTTTACAGTACTGTACTACAGTATTGTTTACAGTACTGTACTGCAGTATTGTTTACAGCTGTACTACAGTATTGTTTACAGTACTGTGCTACAGTATTGTTTACAGTACTGTACTGCAGTATTGTTTACAGCTGTACTACAGTATTGTTTACAGTACTGTACTACAGTATTGTTTACAGTACTGTACTGCAGTATTGTTTACAGCTGTACTACAGTATTGTTTACAGTACTGTACTGCAGTATTGTTTACAGCTGTACTACAATATTGTTTACAGCTGTACTACAGTATTGTTTACAGTACTGTACTGCAGTATTGTTTACAGCTGTACTACAGTATTGTTTACAGCTGTACTACAGTATTGTTTACAGTACTGTACTGCAGTATTGTTTACAGCTGTACTACAGTATTGTTTACAGCTGTACTACAGTATTGTTTACAGTACTGTACTGCAGTATTGTTTACAGCTGTACTACAGTATTGTTTACAGTAACCGCTCTGTTACATCGATCCTAACTCACCAAAACCAATTTATTGGTGTTGTGTTTTTATTCCCATGCATTTTGCAAGGAAGAAGAAAAACAGCCTCCATTGAAACTGTGTGTAATAAAGCTCTGCTGCCCCCTGGTGGTTTAGGGGTCAATCTGACCAAAAACCTAATTTCTCTTTATTTTGAAGGTAAAGGCTTAGATTTATTAGGTTTTCATGAAAAAAGTATTATAATGTGTCAGGATTACAGGATGTCAAAAATCAGTGGTTATAATGGAAGTCACTGGGCCCAAACGCGTCCTGAAGGTGACGAGTGGAGGTAAACTGCAGATCTCCTGTTCTATACACCTTAGAACAGAGGGGGTCATGGCATTTTAAACATCAACAAAAAAAATTATTCTGGCCAAGTTTCACACCAACAGCTTTTAAACTGACTGATTTATTGAGGATCAAAAAAAAAAACAGCAAAAAGTACGCGTTTGGACCCTAGGGTGCCCAGAGGGTTAAGAAGGGCCTCAACTCTCCACAACAACCTCTGCTCCATCTCCGGCTTCTACAACTCCCACTTGGATCAATGCCAGCCACAGCAGAAGGTTCCTGAGCCAGGGGACAACTTCTCTTCAGTCAGAGACAAACAACAACCTTCCTCTCTGGACGTTGAGGACATCAACACTGACCAAGAGGATCACCACTCACTGACTCACAGCAGTCAGGCTGCTGACCTGACACAGGTGCGAGCCTAGCGCCCCCTGTGTTCGCTCCGGTGAATTCACAACACACACATCTCACACCAAGCAGAGCACACAGCTCACAGGTTGTTACTGCAACTGAAGAACAACGACCAGACTCATCCTGCGCATTTAGACTTTAGACTTTGGACTTTAGTTTATTGTCCCTGAGGGGAGATTCTTTTCCACAGACACAGAGCTCGTTTGACAAATACACAGATAAACACCAAACATCACAGTCACATAAACACATTACAACACAGACATTATGCCTCAACGGGGCCTGTTGTTTAAGAAAGCAATGGCTGCTGGGATCAGGCTTCTACCAAACCGTGCCCTCCTGCACCTGATCGCCCTATACCTCCGTCCTGAAGGCAGAGGGATGAGGTGGTCCTGGAGGGGGTCCTGTATTATGGAGAGTGCGAAGCGTCCAATAGCCCGATTATTTAGATCTGTGAGATTGGGTGTGGGGAGTCCTATGATTTTAGCAGCTATGTGTGTTTATGAGTTTGGTCCGATCTTTAACAGTAAGCATGTTATAGAAGCAGGTGGAACAGTACAGTAGGATGGGCTGAATGATAGATTTATACAGCAATGCCATAACACAAGTCCAGAATGTTTGCCCGCCTTGTCCCAATGTCCACATGCTGTTGGAAAGATGGTAAAACACTGTTCAGTTGACAGTTGTTGAAATCCCCCATAATAAACAGCGGAGCACCAGGATACTTAGCTAGCATGTCATTAGCTTCCCCGGCTATCAGCTCCGCTGCTGTGCTGCTGTTCGCACTGGGAGGGATGTAGACACAGCTGATCACAGCAGTAGGGAATTCCCTGGGCAGGTAGAAAGGACGGAGGGACACAGTCAGTATTTCCCGGCCAGGTGTACATGACTTGTTATGGACTTTGATGTCTGTGCACCACTTATTATTGATGTACAAGCATACGTCGCCGCTACATTTCTTCCCCGCCTGCTCAGTTCAGTCTGATCGGAGTATCGTGAAATTATCCAAACCCACATCAGAGTCAGTGATTGACGTGTCCAGCCAGGTTTCTGCGAAGGCGATGATACAAATGTCACTGAAGGCCCTCTCTAGCTGGCACCGAGCGTGCAAAAGATCCATTTTATTACGAAGCGAGTGGACATTCGATAGAATGATGGATGGAAGAGGGGGCTTGAAAGGACGTCTCCGAATCCTGCTGCGAACACCCCCACGTCTCCCCCGCTTCCTTGGTCGGCACTCCTTTGGCAAAATTGGCAAAAAAACAGACGGTGCTCAGGTAGTGCTGTCGCAGCGGAGCATGCGCCACAGACTATGACATCTGAGCAAGACCTGACCCGGAGAGGGGCCAGGCGCAAAATCAGACATTGCAAATGGGCTTCAGGAAAGAGCCATACATGCAGCTGTCATCAACTTTATTTATTGATTATTATAAACAGGGTTTTATTAAAATCAAAAGGGGGGAACGTAGTGGAAATTCATTAATTCCTGTGTTATCCCATTAGTTTATTATTATCTGAGCTTACTGCGGTACAAGGACAACAGCAGCGTAACAGCTGCAAGGACACAGCAGGTTGTGTCTTAGTGCACCTGAGCCAGGACATGGTGACCTCTGATAGATCAGAGCAAAGGTCTCAGATCTGCTGTGACCTGGATCCCTCCTGCAATCACTGATAAACCATTCTGACTTTAACTTTCCTAACCTTTATTACTCGTACTGTGCCACTGCTGGAGTTGATGACCGCTGATTAATAAAGAGGGTTTTAAACACCAGGGGGCGTGGTACGGGCCCCTGCACGTGGATCTGCAGAGCACGGTCCTGAGGTTGAATAAGCTTTGCTAATGTGTAAAAACAAAAAAAAGGAAGACAAATGTTTTTTCTTATTATTTGCTTTGCAGCTCGAATGTTGTTGATCTCCGATTGGAGATCAAAAGGGGGAATGTTGTATGTGATTTGAACATGATCAAGTTTATAATGGAATGTGAAGAAATGTATCTGATCATGTGACCAGGACCTGACCCAGACTCCAGACGCCGCATGAAGTGCAAGAGAACAATGTGATGTCTGAGTGTGGCCTTCATGGGAGCAGAAGTGATAACAACCCCTCCTTTACAACTCACACTGCTCTGCCTGAGAACTGGTTCAGATCCTGGACTATGCCCATATCTGGAGTGGGTGGTATGAAGTTGAGCCTGGGATATATTCAGTGTGATAGGGACGGTCGTTGTTGGACGCCCAGCGTAAGCCCTGAGTAAGACTGTAGGCGGCAGGGACAGATCCAACCCAGAGCTCTGTTAGTTTGGCTTCTGCGAATAAAAAGACAAAAAGACAAAAAAGCTGAATGGAGTCTTTATTGATTAGAAAAAGAACACGACAATTCTTATTAAACAACAACAACAACAACAACATTTGTAAATTTGGACAGTTCTCTTCATGATTCATTTTCAACACAGGTCAAGCTCAGGTTAAAGCCGTGGCAGCTGCAGAGGCAGGAACTGTAGAGAAGATAAAACACAGAGGGACAGACTTTCATTTGGTTCCTGATTGTAGTTTAGTGTCACTGCCACCAGGGGCGCAGTTTAGTGGGTGTGGTTAAATGTTGATGACATCAGAATAAAGGGGCGTGTCCCAGGCTGCCTACATTACATCATGGGTTTATATAAGTCCAGGATAACGACCTGGATGAACTTTGTGTACGTGACAAACTTGTGTTTGCTGTAGGTGTTGGCACCAGCTCAGCTGGGACGGTCCCATATCTTTGTTTACAACTTACATTTGAGTTACACCTGTCAAGAAGAATTATAAGTTATTATATTTTTAAGGACATACGGAAATGAGTGTTAGAAATGATAAAAGCTGATGTTTGGATGAGCTCAGGGCTTCTGTGGAGACATGAGCTCCGTTTGTTGTGTCCTGGAATAAACTTTTGTGCGCTGGACTCTCAGCTGCTCCTTGTTTTCAGATACATTATGTATTTTTTATTGTACACTACACAGGATGAGACCCAGGGCCAGTGTCACTGTTACAGAGCCATAGTTACACAGAGAAACCTTACGCCACGCGCCCTCAATGAGCTTTTTACTCCTCCATTATCTCCCCCAGGGCTGGACTGGGACAACAACACGGGCAGGGCATTTTTGGCTTAGACAGGCCGCTCATAATCACCGGAGCACAACCGACTGCTGATTTACGTCTTCCCTGAAGCATCGTATTTGACTGTAGTTACGTCCTGGCCGAGGGGAAATGGTGCAACATTTAAAGCAAGAATCCCTCTTCCCAGCTCCAAAAACCAGCAGCAAACCTGCAGTAACGACACATTCAATGCTTTGTTTAAAACACATGTTGTACACAGTGGGGCGTGTTGGCTGCCAGTGCCTGCTCAGCTGCTGGGCTTCCCTCGGGTTCCCTTCACAAATCCCTGGCTGCTCCTGTCCCTGTCGCTGCTGCTGCTGGCTTCACCTCCAACCTGCGCCGTCCCAGAGGCGTGGGGGCTACAGCAGCCGCTCCGGTGAAGAAGTCTGTGATTTTGGCACATTTTGCGAGATTCTTTAACTTCTTTTCTCGCAACCTCTCCGCACCCCCTTTCCGCTTTGATTTCTCCATCTTTCCACGCTCAACACTATGGAAACTGTCAAGGGCCAGGGCAGGGGCCGGGCTGCTGATTGGTTCAGTCCACTGTCTGTACTGAAGATGGGCCAATGGGCCGCCCTCTGTGGGCCGGACTCTAAGGAGCCGTGACACGACCTGACACAGAGAAGACTGCGCTCCACAGCAGTCATTAACAAGAAGAGAAAGCCAAAGGAGAAACATGATCAGGCTGAAAGCTCACTGCTGCTGTGTGCTCACTTTCCCAGTCTACACTTTGTTTATACAGATCACAGGCTGCAGGGCTCTGTCTGTGTTCCTCCTTCACACTGGGGGCCACAGGTCTGTGACTGGGGGCCACAGGTCTGTGACTGGGGGCCACAGGTCTGTGACAGAGTCTACAACAGCGCAGTAATTATGTGTAGCAGCTGATGATCAGCTGAGCAAACATTTACTGACACATTACACTGAAGAGAAACGCTATAATGTATAATAATGTTAACAAATATGTTCAAATATAATTTAAAACTGAGTATAAATGAGCAGTTGCTTGGTATTTTGGTGTGTGTGTGCGCCTAAGCATTGTGTTGTGTGTACGTTCTCGTGTCAGTGTTGTTCTTGTGGACTCAGAGGTCAAAGCACAGTTTTTGTTCTGGCATTGTTTGATTTACAAATGAAGCCCTGCTTTGCCTGAGTCGGTGTTCAGATGTCAGTCACCTTGATAAGAGCAGTCTCAGTGCTGTGATGGGGCCCAAAACCTGACTGAAAATCATCAAAGCAGTTGTTCCACAGAAGAAAGTCAGTAAGTTGTTGGTATACAACTTTCTCAAGGACTTTACCTAAAAACGTCAGGTTTGATTTGGGCCGATAGTTGTTCAGTGCTGTGGCATCAAGACTGCTCTTCTTTAGGAGAGGTTTGATGACCGCAGTTTTCAAGGCCCTTGGAAATGTTCCAGACTGCAGTGAGATGTTCACTAAATGAGAAAGTTGAGGAAACAAACTGCTCAGCACAGATTTTAGAAATCTAGTAACACATGGAGGCAGCAGTGATGAACTCAGACTGGAGATGATCTGTGGGTTTTGTCAGTGACAGGGGTGAAGTCAGCTCTGAGTCTGAGCTGCAGAGTTGTTATCTGTGTTGTGGAGTTTAGAGCAGGTTTAATTCTCTGAACCTTGTCATTAAAAAATCTTGCAAACTCATTGCACTTAGATGTGGAAATGAGTTCTGAAGGCAATGGAGCTGGGGGTTGTTAACCTGTTTACTGTAGCAAACAGGACACGAGAGTTGTTACTGCAGTTTGTAATGATTTCAGAAAAATACCTTTCCCTTGTTCTACGCAGAATTTGATTGAAAACATTCAACATATTTCTGTATTTGTCATAATGAACCTGGAGCTTTGACTTCTAACCATTTTAACTTTAACAGGAGCAAAGGTGTCCAGAACATTTACAGAACTAGAAGTTCAACAGCTGAGCAACATTAGTGTTACGCTGCTACAAAGAATGGACTCTGAGGCGCGACTCACACACGGAAGCTCCCATTTATTTGTAGGAAGTCAAGCAAAGGTGTCCAAAAACAGAAGGTTAGGGTAAGAACGCAGATGCACAAAGTAGAACTGACGAACTGGCAACAAAGGGAAGGAGGGGCTTATCCACAGAGGAGGGAGTGGAGATAAATAGACACAGGTGAATCACATGAGGGAGGGTCAGGTGATCACAGGAGGCGGGAAACCAAACAAAGACAGGAAGTCAACCAATCTGAAACGAGACCAAAATAAAACAGGAAGAGAACAATAAATGAGTAAAAACATAAACAGAACCTAAGTCTCAGGGCTGGATGTGACAATCATCTCCATAAACACAGTCCCTGTCCCTCATGTGTCTCCTCTGGACAACTGCAGGACCAGCAGCTGGTTTGGTCAAAGAAGACACAAAAATGATCAAAGCAACGTCAGCCACAGTAACATCTGAAACCTGAACACCTTCAGTAACGATCAGGTCCAGACTGTGGCCCCTGCTGTGGGCTCACTCACAGCCTCACAGTCTCTCCATGGCTTAGCTCCAAACACATCTCTGACTGGTCCCATCTGAACCATCTGGGACTCTGAGGACGTCAGGGACAGGTCTGAGGACGTCAGGGACTCTGAGGACCTCAGGGACAGGTCTGAGGACGTCAGGGACTCTGAGGACGTCAGGGACAGGTCTGAGGACGTCAGGGACTCTGAGGACGTCAGGGACAGGTCTGAGGACGTCAGGGACTCTGAGGACGTCAGGGACAGGTCTGAGGACGTCAGGGACAGGTCTGAGGACGTCAGGGACAGGTCTGAGGACGTCAGGGACAGGTCTGAGGACGTCAGGGACTCTGAGGACGTCAGGGACAGGTCTGAGGACGTCAGGGACTCTGAGGACGTCAGGGACAGGTCTGAGGACGTCAGGGACTCTGAGGACGTCAGGGACAGGTCTGAGGACGTCAGGGACTCTGAGGACGTCAGGGACAGGTCTGAGGACCTCAGGGACTCTGAGGACCTCAGGGACTCTGAGGACGTCAGGGACAGGTCTGAGGACGTCAGGGACAGGTCTGAGGACCTCAGGGACTCTGAGGACGTCAGGGACAGGTCTGAGGACGTCAGGGACAGGTCTGAGGACCTCAGGGACTCTGAGGACCTCAGGGACAGGTCTGAGGACGTCAGGGACAGGTCTGAGGACCTCAGGGACTCTGAAGACGTCAGGGACAGGTCTGAGGACGTCAGGGACTCTGAGGACGTCAGGGACAGGTCTGAGGACGTCAGGGACTCTGAGGACCTCAGGGACTCTGAGGACGTCAGGGACTCTGAGGACCTCAGGGACAGGTCTGAGGACGTCAGGGACAGGTCTGAGGACCTCAGGGACTCTGAGGACGTCAGGGACAGGTCTGAGGACGTCAGGGACTCTGAGGACGTCAGGGACAGGTCTGAGGACGTCAGGGACTCTGAGGACCTCAGGGACTCTGAGGACGTCAGGGACTCTGAGGACCTCAGGGACAGGTCTGAGGACGTCAGGGACAGGTCTGAGGACCTCAGGGACTCTGAGGACGTCAGGGACAGGTCTGAGGACGTCAGGGACAGGTCTGAGGACCTCAGGGACTCTGAGGACGTCAGGGACAGGTCTGAGGACGTCAGGGACAGGTCTGAGGACGTCAGGGACTCTGAGGACCTCAGGAACTCTGAGGACGTCAGGGACAGGTCTGAGGACCTCAGGGACAGGTCTGAGGACGTCAGGGACTCTGAGGACCTCAGGGACTCTGAGGACGTCAGGGACTCTGAGGACCTCAGGGACAGGTCTGAGGACGTCAGGGACAGGTCTGAGGATGTCAGGGACTCTGAGGACGTCAGGGACAGGTCTGAGGACGTCAGAGAAAGGTCTGAGGACGTCAGGGACTCTGAGGACGTCAGGGACTCTGAGGACCTCAGGGACAGGTCTGAGGACGTCAGGGACAGGTCTGAGGACGTCAGGGACAGGTCTGAGGACCTCAGGGACTCTGAGGACCTCAGGGACAGGTCTGAGGACGTCAGGGACAGGTCTGAGGACGTCAGGGACAGGTCTGAGGACCTCAGGGACTCTGAGGACCTCAGGGACAGGTCTGAGGACGTCAGGGACAGGTCTGAGGACGTCAGGGACAGGTCTGAGGACCTCAGGGACTCTGAGGACGTCAGGGACTCTGAGGACCTCAGGGACAGGTCTGAGGACGTCAGGGACAGGTCTGAGGACGTCAGGGACAGGTCTGAGGACCTCAGGGACTCTGAGGACCTCAGGGACAGGTCTGAGGACGTCAGGGACAGGTCTGAGGACCTCAGGGACTCTGAGGACGTCAGGGACAGGTCTGAGGACGTCAGGGACAGGTCTGAGGACGTCAGGGACTCTGAGGACCTCAGGAACTCTGAGGACGTCAGGGACAGGTCTGAGGACCTCAGGGACAGGTCTGAGGACGTCAGGGACTCTGAGGACCTCAGGGACTCTGAGGACGTCAGGGACTCTGAGGACCTCAGGGACAGGTCTGAGGACGTCAGGGACAGGTCTGAGGACCTCAGAGACTCTGAGGACCTCAGGGACAGGTCTGAGGACGTCAGGGACAGGTCTGAGGACCTCAGGGACTCTGAGGACGTCAGGGACAGGTCTGAGGACGTCAGGAACAGGTCTGAGGACCTCAGGGACTCTGAGGACGTCAGGGACTCTGAGGACGTCAGGGACAGGTCTGAGGACGTCAGGGACAGGTCTGAGGACATCAGGAACAGGTCTGAGGACCTCAGGGACTCTGAGGACGTCAGGGACTCTGAGGACCTCAGGGACAGGTCTGAGGACATCAGGGACAGGTCTGAGGACCTCAGGGACTCTGAGGACGTCAGGGACAGGTTTGAGGACGTCAGGGACAGGTCTGAGGACCTCAGGGACTCTGAGGACATCAGGGACTCTGAGGACGTCAGGGACAAGTCTGAGGACCTCAGGGACTCTGAGGACGTCAGGGACAGGTCTGAGGACGTCAGGGACAGGTCTGAGGACCTCAGGGACTCTGAGGACGTCAGGGACAGGTCTGAGGACGTCAGGGACAGGTCTGAGGACCTCAGGGACAGGTCTGAGGACCTCAGGGACTCTGAGGACGTCAGGGACAGGTCTGAGGACGTCAGGGACAGGTCTGAGGACCTCAGGGACTCTGAGGATGTCAGGGACTCTGAGGACGTCAGGGACAAGTCTGAGGACCTCAGGGACTCTGAGGACGTCAGGGACAGGTCTGAGGACGTCAGGGACAGGTCTGAGGACCTCTGGGACTGATCTGAGGACGTCAGGGACAGGTCTGAGGACCTCAGGGACTCTGAGGACGTCAGGGACAGGTCTGAGGACCTCAGGGACTCTGAGGACGTCAGGGACAGGTCTGAGGACGTCAGGGACTCTGAGGACGTCAGGGACAGGTCTGAGAATCTCAAGGACAAGTCTGAGGACGTCAGGGACAGGTCTGAGGACGTCAGGGACAGGTCTGAGGATGTCAGGGACAGGTCTGAGGACGTCAGGGACAGGTCTGAGGACCTCAGGGACAGGTCTGAGGACGTCAGGGACTCTGAGGACCTCAGGGACAGGTCTGAGGACGTCAGGGACAGGTCTGAGGACGTCAGGGACAGGTCTGAGGACCTCAGGGACTCTGAGGACCTCAGGGACAGGTCTGAGGACGTCAGGGACAGGTCTGAGGACCTCAGGGACTCTGAGGACGTCAGGGACAGGTCTGAGGACGTCAGGGACAGATCTGAGAACCTCAGGGACAGGTCTAAGGACCCCAGGGATAGGTCTGAGGACGTCTGGGACTGATCTGAGAACCTCAGGGACAGGTCTAAGGACCCCAGGGACAGGTCTGAGGACGTCTGGGACATCTGAGGACCTCAGGGACATCTGAGGACGTCAGGGACATCTGAGGACCTCAGGGACATCTGAGGACGTCAGGGACATCTGAGGACGTCAGGGACATCTGAGGACGTCAGGGACATCTGAGGACCTCAGGGACAGGTCTGAGGACGTCAGGGACTCTGAGGACGTCAGGGACAGGTCTGAGGACGTCAGGGACTCTGAGGACGTCAGGGACAGGTCTGAGGACGTCAGGGACAGGTCTGAGGACCTCAGGGACAGGTCTGAGGACCTCAGGGACAGGTCTGAGGACCTCAGGGACAGGTCTGAGGACGTCAGGGACAGGTCTGAGGACCTCAGGGACAGGTCTGAGGACGTCAGGGACAGGTCTGAGGACCTCAGGGACAGGTCTGAGGACGTCAGGGACTCTGAGGACCTCAGGGACAGGTCTGAGGACCTCAGGGACAGGTCTGAGGACGTCAGGGACTCTGAGGACGTCAGGGACAGGTCTGAGGACGTCAGGGACTCTGAGGACCTCAGGGACAGGTCTGAGGACGTCAGGGACTCTGAGGACCTCAGGGACAGGTCTGAGGACGTCAGGGACTCTGAGGACGTCAGGGACAGGTCTGAGGACGTCAGGGACTCTGAGGACGTCAGGGACAGGTCTGAGGACGTCAGGGACAGGTCTGAGGACGTCAGGGACTCTGAGGACGTCAGGGACAGGTCTGAGGACGTCAGGGACAGGTCTGAGGACGTCAGGGACAGGTCTGAGGACCTCAGGGACAGGTCTGAGGACGTCAGGGACAGGTCTGAGGACGTCAGGGACAGGTCTGAGGACCTCAGGGACAGGTCTGAGGACGTCAGGGACAGGTCTGAGGACGTCAGGGACAGGAGCAGTCTTCCTGACGATGTTCAAGTCCAGCCTTGTTCTTTTTAACTGTGCATGTGACAACTGAAAGAGTTTTATCTGTACTCTTCTCTTTTAACTTAATTTTAAATGGATTCTTAATTATAATTCTTAAATTTGATCTTATTGTTTTAATTGTAATTCTTGTCTTTATTTTTGTACTTTTAAACTTACCTTTTTTCTTTCTTTGAATGACTGTGTATGAATTGTGCTGTACAAATAAACTTGGCATGCCTTTCATGTTAAGGCCAAAGGTTTGAGGACAGCACAGAGTTCTTCAGCGTTTGTGTCACAGACGTTCTCCACCTGAACATGAACCTCAGCTGTAACGACTCTGCCGCCCGAGTCTGTGCACACAGCGGAGAGCAACATCATCATCAAACTGTGCTGGCGGCTCGTGGATGATTATACAGATTATACTTTTAGTTCCATTTTGAAAGATACACGGGGAACACTTCAGGTTTTTCAGTTTTTCAAGTTTTTCAGGTTTTTTGTTTTTAATTTTTTTCAGATTTTTTTCATTTTTTTCTTTTTTTCAGGTTTTTCATTTTTTTCATTTTTTTCAGGTTTTACATTTTTAAAATTTTGTTCAAGTTTTTCATTTTTTTTTGGGTTTTTCAGTTTTTTCATTTTTTCAGGTTTTTGAGGGTTTTTTTTAGGTTTTTCAGGTTTTTCAGTTTTTTCAGGCGACTTAATTTAAAATCATTGGTTATAGGTTTTAAATTCTGTCTGACGATGTCTGACCATCTCTGCAGAGCATTATCTTCTTGGCTTCCAGTAACTTTTTCGTGCACAGGGCAGGGCCACAAAAAGTTCTCAGTTTCTGCAGAGCCTTCCCACCATCGACAGCAGCGCCCCCTGCAGCCTTGGCTCTGAGAACTTTGTAGCAGCTCATTATTTGTGCCATATTTGGAACAAGCAATGCACCTAAGGGTGACCTTACAGTGACAGAAGAAAAACATCACATAAGACCCAAGTATTATTATTACTAATGTTGGAGCTTATTAACCTTAGCAGTATTAAATCAAAATGTAAGTTTAATGGTAATACGCAAAGTTATGTAGAAATATTCAATAATTCTAACCCAGATAACAAGTTGCAGTTTGTTCAACTTTAGTTTTTTTACGGCGTTGTTCTCGTCTGAAGAGAACCTGAGCTGAGACAACACAGAAACACAGCTTTAGCTTTTTAATTTATTTAACCCTGATGCCCCCATTTTAAAAAGTCACTGCTGTTCAGAGACAAAAGTGTCCTCGTCACTAAACATCATAAAAATATATACTTTCATATTTTTTCTACTTTTTTGCATAAATCTTTCATCTCCTTCTGCCCTGATAAAAAATAAAAATATATTTCATTACTTTTAATATTTTAATCCTTTTTATGCCGCTGTCTGTGATAGCAGCTTCATTTTTAGTGAAAAACACAAAAACTAAGTTTAATATTCTCAAAGTGGATTTTTAGTGAGGTTTTCCAGCCTCGGCTCTGTCACAGATCAACATTTATTTTTATTTTTAGGAATAATTTTTCCTGTGCTCTATAGAATTTAAAAAACAACTTTCCAAAAATCTCAACTCCATCTAAACAAATGGACCAGGACCAGGACCAGACCAGGACCAGGACCAGACCAGGACCAGGACCAGGACCAGAACAGGACCAGACCAGGACCAGGACCAGGACCAGACAAGGACCAGGACCAGGACCAGACCAGGACCAGACCAGGACCAGGACCAGGACCCGGACCAGGACCAGACAAGGACCAGGACCAGGACCAGACCAGGACCAGACCAGGACCAGACCAGGACCAGGACCAGACCAGGACCAGACCAGGACCAGACCAGGACCAGGACCAGGACCAGACCAGGACCAGACCAGGACCAGACATGGACCAGACATGGACCAGGACCAGACCAGGACCAGGACCAGGACCAGACCAGGACCAGACCAGGACCAGACCAGGACCAGGACCAGACCAGGACCAGGACCAGGACCAGACCAGGACCAGACCAGGACCAGGACCAGGACCAGACCAGGACCAGACCAGGACCAGACATGGACCAGGACCAGGACCAGACCAGGACCAGGACCAGGACCAGACCAGGACCAGGACCAGGACCAGACCAGGACCAGGACCAGGACCAGACCAGGACCAGACATGGACCAGACATGGACCAGGACCAGACCAGGACCAGGACCAGGACCAGACCAGGACCAGACATGGACCAGGACCAGACCAGGACCAGGACCAGGACCAGACCAGGACCAGACCAGGACCAGACCAGGACCAGGACCAGGACCAGACCAGGACCAGGACCAGGACCAGACCAGGACCAGGACCAGGACCAGACCAGGACCAGGACCAGGACCAGACCAGGACCAGACATGGACCAGACATGGACCAGGACCAGACCAGGACCAGGACCAGGACCAGACCAGGACCAGACCAGGACCAGGACCAGCCCAGGACCAGACATGGACCAGACATGGACCAGGACCAGACCAGGACCAGGACCAGGACCAGACCAGGACCAGACCAGGACCAGACATGCACCAGGACCAGGACCAGACCAGGACCAGGACCAGGACCAGGACCAGGACCAGGACCAGGACCAGACCAGGACCAGGACCAGGACCAGGACCAGGACCAGACCAGGACCAGACCAGGACCAGACATGGACCAGACATGGACCAGGACCAGACCAGGACCAGGACCAGGACCAGACCAGGACCAGACATGGACCAGGACCAGGACCAGGACCAGGACCAGACCAGGACCAGGACTAGGACCAGACCAGGACCAGACCAGGACCAGACCAGGACCAGACCAGGACCAGGACCAGGACCAGGACCAGGACCAGACCAGGACCAGACCAGGACCAGACCAGGACCAGACCAGGACCAGACCAGGACCAGGACCAGGACCAGGACCAGACCAGGACCAGACCAGGACCAGACCAGGACCAGGACCAGACCAGGACCAGACCAGGACCAGGACCAGACCAGGACCAGGACCAGGACCAACACCAGGACCAGACCAAGACCCGGACCAGGACCAGACCAGGACCAGTACCAGACCAGGACCAGACCAGGACCAGGACCAGGACCAGGACCAGACCAGGACCAGGACCAGACCAGGACCAGGACCAGACCAGGACCAGGACCAGACCAGGACGAGGACCAGACCAGGACCAGACCAGGACCAGGACCAGACCAGGACCAGACCAGACCAGGACCAGACCAGGACCAGGACCAGACCAGGACCAGACATGGACCAGGACCAGGACCAGACCAGGACCAGGACCAGGACCAGACCAGGACCAGGACCAGGACCAGACCAGGACCAGACCAGGACCAGGACCAGACATGGACCAGGACCAGACATGGACCAGGACCAGGACCAGACCAGGACCAGGACCAGACCAGGACCAGGACCAGGACCAGGACCAAACCAGGACCAGACCAGGACCAGACCAGGACCAGGACCAGGACCAGACCAGGACCAGGACCAGACCAGGACCAGACATGGACCAGGACCAGGACCAGGACCAGGACCAGACCAAGACCAGACCAGGACCAGACCAGGACCAGGACCAGACCAGGACCAGGACCAGACCAGGACCAGACATGGACCAGGACCAGACCAGGACCAGGACCAGGACCAGACCAGGACCAGACCAGGACCAGACCTGGACCAGGACCAGGACCAGAACCAGACCAGGACCAGACCAGGACCAGGACCAGACCAGGACCAGGACCAGACCAGGACCAGACCAGGACCAGACCAGGACCAGGACCAGGACCAGACCAGGACCAGGACCAGACCAGGACCAGGACCAGACCAGGACCAGGACCAGGACCAGACCAGGACCAGGACCAGACCAGGACGAGGACCAGACCAGGACCAGGACCAGGACCAGACCAGGACCAGGACCAGGACCAGACCAGGACCAGGACCAGGACCAGACCAGGACCAGGACCAGGACCAGACCAGGACGAGGACCAGGACCAGGACCAGGACCAGGACCAGACCAGGACCAGACCAGGACCAGACCAGGACCAGGACCAGGACCAGGACCAGACCAGGACCAGGACCAGACCAGGACCAGGACCAGACCAGGACCAGGACCAGGACCAGACCAGGACGAGGACCAGACCAGGACCAGACCAGGACCAGGACCAGACCAGGACCAGACCAGGACCAGGACCAGGACCAGGACCAGACCAGGACCAGGACCAGACCAGGACCAAGACCAGACCAGGACCAGGACCAGACCAGGACCAGGACCAGGACCAGACCAGGACCAGGACCAACACCAGGACCAGGACCAGACCAGGACCCGGACCAGGACCAGACCAGGACCAGGACCAGGACCAGACCAGGACCAGGACCAGGACCAACACCAGGACCCGGACCAGGACCAGACCAGGACCAGGACGAGACCAGGACCAGGACCAGGACCAGACCAGGACCAGACCAGGACCAGGACCAGACATGGACCAGGACCAGGACCAGGACCAGACCAGGACCAGGACCAGGACCAGACCAGGACCAGGACCAGGACCAGACCAGGACCAGGACCAGGACCAGACCAGGACCAGGACCAGGACCAGACCAGGACCAGGACCAGACCAGGACCAGACCAGGACCAGACCAGGACCAGGACCAGACCAGGACCAGGACCAGACCAGGACCAGGACCAGACCAGGACCAGGACCAGGACCAGACCAGGACCAGGACCAGACCAGGACCAGAACCAGGACCAGACCAGGACGAGGACCAGACCAGGACCAGACCAGGACCAGACCAGGACCAGACCAGGACCAGGACCAGACCAGGACCAGGACCAGGACCAGACCAGGACCAGGACCAGACCAGGACCAGGACCAGACCAGGACCAGGACCAGGACCAACACCAGGACCAGACCAGGACCCGGACCAGGACCAGACCAGGACCAGACCAGGACGAGGACCAGACCAGGACCAGACCAGGACCAGACCAGGACCAGACCAGACCAGGACCAGACCAGGACCAGGACCAGACCAGGACCAGACATGGACCAGGACCAGGACCAGACCAGGACCAGGACCAGGACCAGACCAGGACCAGGACCAGACCAGGACCAGACATGGACTAGACCAGGACCAGGACCAGACCAGGACCAGACCAGGACCAGGACCAGACCAGGACCAGACCAGGACCAGGACCAGACATGGACCAGGACCAGACATGGACCAGGACCAGGACCAGACCAGGACCAGGACCAGGACCAGACCAGGACCAGGACCAGACCAGGACCAGACCAGGACCAGACCAGGACCAGGACCAGACCAGGACCAGACCAGGACCAGACCAGGACCAGACCAGGACCAGGACCAGGACCAGACCAGGACCAGGACCAGGACCAGACCAGGACCAGACATGGACCAGGACCAGACCAGGACCAGGACCAGGACCAGACCAGGACCAGACCAGGACCAGACCTGGACCAGGACCAGACCAGGACCAGGACCAGACCAGGACCAGACCAGGACCAGGACCAGACCAGGACCAGACCAGGACCAGACCAGGACCAGACCAGGACCAGACCAGGACCAGGACCAGACCAGGACCAGACCAGGACCAGGACCAGACCAGGACCAGGACCAGACCAGGACCAGGACCAGACCAGGACCAGGACCAGGACCAGGACCAGACCAGGACCAAGACCAGGACCAGGACCAGACCAGACCAGACCAGGACGAGGACCAGACCAGGACCAGGACCAGACCAGGACCAGGACCAGACCAGGACCAGGACCAGGACCAGACCAGGACCAGGACCAGACCAGGACGAGGACCAGACCAGGACCAGGACCAGGACCAGACCAGGACCAGGACCAGACCAGGACCAGACCAGGACCAGACCAGGACCAGGACCAGGACCAGACCAGGACCAGGACCAGGACCAGGACCAGACCAGGACCAGGACCAGGACCAGACCAGGACGAGGACCAGACCAGGACCAGACATGGACCAGGACCAGGACCAGACCAGGACCAGGACCAGGACCAGACCAGGACCGGACCAGGACCAGGACCAGGACCAGGACCAGACCAGGACCAGACCAGGACCAGGACCAGGACCAGACCAGGACCAGGACCAACACCAGGACCAGACCAGGACCCGGACCAGGACCAGACCAGGACCAGGACCAGACCAGGACCAGACCAGGACCAGGACCAGACCAGGACCAGGACCAGACCAGGACCAGGACCAGACCAGGACGAGGACCAGACCAGGACCAGACCAGGACCAGACCAGGACCAGACCAGGACCAGGACCAGACCAGGACCAGACCAGACCAGGACCAGACCAGGACCAGGACCAGACCAGGACCAGACATGGACCAGGACCAGGACCAGGACCAGACCAGGACCAGGACCAGGACCAGACCAGGACCAGGACCAGGACCAGGACCAGACCAGGACCAGGACCAGACATGGACCAGACCAGGACCAGGACCAGACCAGGACCAGACCAGGACCAGACCAGGACCAGGACCAGACCAGGACCAGACATGGACCAGGACCAGGACCAGACCAGGACCAGGACCAGGACCAGGACCAGACCAGGACCAGGACCAGGACCAGACCAGGACCAGGACCAGGACCAGACCAGGACCAGACCAGGACCAGACCAGGACCAGACCAGGACCAGGACCAGACCAGGACCAGGACCAGGACCAGACCAGGACCAGACATGGACCAGGACCAGGACCAGGACCAGGACCAGGACCAGGACCAGACCAGGACCAGGACCAGACCAGGACCAGGACCAGGACCAGACCAGGACCAGGACCAGACCAGGACCAGACCAGGACCAGGACCAGACCAGGACCAGGACCAGACCAGGACCAGGACCAGACCAGGACCAGGACCAGGACCAGACCAGGACCAGGACCAGACCAGGACCAGACCAGGACCAGACCAGGACCAGGACCAGGACCAGACCCGGACCAGACCAGGACCAGGACCAGACCAGGACCAGGACCAGACCAGACCAGGACCAGGACCAGACCAGGACCAGACCAGGACCCGGACCAGGACCAGACATAGACCAGGACCAGGACCAGACCAGGACCAGGACCAGGACCAGGACGTGTGCCTCGCGCGGCCTGAGCTCACCTGAGCCGCCTCCTGGGCCGTTACCTGGAAAAGGGGCGGGGCCTCTCTGCGCAGATTAAAAGCCCCGGATCAGACCGATCCCCCGTCACAGCGCTTCCGGGTTAGGGTTTACAACCTCTGGGTTTAACGGACCTCGCTTCGCGCAGAAGGTGAGTCCCCCCGAGGTCCAGACCGGGTCCAGACCGGGTCCAGACCAGGTCCTGGTCTCTTTAACCCCGTTAGTCTCGGATTATTCTGTTGTTTTTGTGTTGGTTTGTTTTCCTCGCTTGTGTTTATCGTGAACGCGCCTCAGGAGCGCGCTGCTCCCTTGTCGAAATATGTTACCTCCGTTCAATTTTTATGGAGCACTAACCCCCGCCCCCATCCTAACCTTAACCATAGTACAGGGCTGGCGTAGGGTAGGAAGAAATGTCTGAACACCGGATCCGGGTTCTGATCCGCGTGAGTCTTGGTTTAGACCTGGTTTAGACCTGGTTTAGACCTGGTTTAGACCTGGTTTAGTCCTGGTTTAGTCCTGGTTTAGACCTGGTTTAGACCTGGTTTAGACCTGGTTTAGACCTGGTTTAGACCTTGTTTAGTCTTGGTTTAGACCTGGTTCAGACCTGGTTCAGACCTGGTTCAGACCTGGTTTAGACCTGGTTTAGACCTGGTTTAGACCTGGTTTAGACCTGGTTCAGACCTGGTTCAGACCTGGTTCAGACCTTGTTTAGTCCTGGTTTAGACCTGGTTTAGTCCTGGTTTAGTCCTGGTTTAGTCCTGGTTTAGTCCTGGTTTAGTCCTGGTTTAGTCCTGGTTTAGTCCTGGTTTAGTCCTGGTTTAGTCCTGGTTTAGACCTGGTTTAGTCCTGGTTTAGTCCTGGTTTAGACCTTGTTTAGTCCTGGTTTAGACCTTGTTTAGTCCTGGTTTAGTCCTGGTTTAGACCTTGTTTAGTCCTGGTTTAGACCTGGTTCAGACCTGGTTTAGACCTTGTTTAGTCCTGGTTTAGACCTGGTTTAGTCCTGGTTTAGTCCTGGTTTAGACCTGGTTTAGACCTGGTTTAGACCTGGTTTAGACCTGGTTTAGACCTGGTTTAGACCTGGTTTAGTCCAGGTTTAGTCCAGGTTTAGACCTGGTTTAGACCTGGTTTAGACCTGGTTTAGACCTGCTTTAGACCTGGTTTCGGAGCTAACGGAGAGCGAGGAAAGGAGAGGAGGAGGGTGAGGCTGAAAACTGAAAAAACAGAATCAAAACGTAACAGGACGCAAAAGAGGACAGAGAGGACAGGACAGAGGGGACAGGACAGAGAGGACAGGACAGAGAGGACAGGACAGAGAGGACAGGACAGAGAGGACAGGACAGAGGGGACAGGACAGAGGGGACAGGACAGAGGGGACAGGACAGAGGGCACAGGACAGAGGGCACAGGACAGAGGGCACAGGACAGAGGGCACAGGACAGAGGGCACAGGACAGAGGGCACAGGGCAGAGGGCACAGGACAGAGGGCACAGGACAGAGGGCACAGGACAGAGGGCACAGGACAGAGGGCACAGGACAGAGGGCACAGGACAGAGGGCACAGGACAGAGGGCACAGGACAGAGGGCACAGGACAGAGGGCACAGGACAGAGGGCACAGGACAGAGGGCACAGGACAGAGGGCACAGGACAGAGGGCACAGGACAGAGGGCACAGGACAGAGGGCACAGGACAGAGGGCACAGGACAGAGGGCACAGGACAGAGGGCACAGGACAGAGGGCACAGGACAGAGGGCACAGGACAGAGGGCACAGGACAGAGGGCACAGGACAGAGGGCACAGGACAGAGGGCACAGGACAGAGGGCACAGGACAGAGGGCACAGGACAGAGGGCACAGGACAGAGGGCACAGGACAGAGGGCACAGGACAGAGGGCACAGGACAGAGGGCACAGGACAGAGGGCACAGGACAGAGGGCACAGGACAGAGGGCACAGGACAGAGGGCACAGGACAGAGGGCACAGGACAGAGGGCACAGGACAGAGGGCACAGGACAGAGGGCACAGGACAGAGGGCACAGGACAGAGGGCACAGGACAGAGGGCACAGGACAGAGGGCACAGGACAGAGGGCACAGGACAGAGGGCACAGGACAGAGGGCACAGGACAGAGGGCACAGGACAGAGGGCACAGGACAGAGGGCACAGGACAGAGGGCACAGGACAGAGGGCACAGGACAGAGGGCACAGGACAGAGGGCACAGGACAGAGGGCACAGGACAGAGGGCACAGGACAGAGGGCACAGGACAGAGGGCACAGGACAGAGGGCACAGGACAGAGGGCACAGGACAGAGGGCACAGGACAGAGGGCACAGGACAGAGGGCACAGGACAGAGGGCACAGGACAGAGGGCACAGGACAGAGGGCACAGGACAGAGGGCACAGGACAGAGGGCACAGGACAGAGGGCACAGGACAGAGGGCACAGGACAGAGGGCACAGGACAGAGGGCACAGGACAGAGGGCACAGGACAGAGGGCACAGGACAGAGGGCACAGGACAGAGGGCACAGGACAGAGGGCACAGGACAGAGGGCACAGGACAGAGGGCACAGGACAGAGGGCACAGGACAGAGGGCACAGGACAGAGGGCACAGGACAGAGGGCACAGGACAGAGGGCACAGGACAGAGGGCACAGGACAGAGGGCACAGGACAGAGGGCACAGGACAGAGGGCACAGGACAGAGGGCACAGGACAGAGGGCACAGGACAGAGGGCACAGGACAGAGGGCACAGGACAGAGGGCACAGGACAGAGGGCACAGGACAGAGGGCACAGGACAGAGGGCACAGGACAGAGGGCACAGGACAGAGGGCACAGGACAGAGGGCACAGGACAGAGGGCACAGGACAGAGGGCACAGGACAGAGGGCACAGGACAGAGGGCACAGGACAGAGGGCACAGGACAGAGGGCACAGGACAGAGGGCACAGGACAGAGGGCACAGGACAGAGGGCACAGGACAGAGGGCACAGGACAGAGGGCACAGGACAGAGGGCACAGGACAGAGGGGTTTCGAGACTCGGAGACGGAAGTGAGGAAGGGTTCGCCCCAAACTCCGCTGCACTGCGCCACGCGCTCTGCCCCAACGTTTTTGATGAGAATATTTACATTTAATCATTATTTCTTATTATGTTTACATCGCCAGGCTTAGGCTGTTTACTTTCTACACAAACAATAACTGTTTACTTTCTACACAAACAATAACTGTTTACTTTCTACACAAACAATAACTGTTTACTTTCTACACAAACAATAACTGTTTACTTTCTACACAAACAATAACTGTTTACTTTCTACACAAACAATAACTGTTGTGTTCGTGTTTTAATGATGGAGGAGACTTGCAGTTGAACAAGATGAACTTTTATTTAGCAACTCGTGCAGCCCAAAGTACTGTTTAGTTCATGTGTTAAAGGTGGTTCTCCTTCTGCTCATGTATCACTCAAACAGTGCTAGTCTAAACAGCAGTGACCCCTAGTGGCAAAACCTAGAATAGCCACTGATCATAACATCCCCCTTTCTTTGAGATGAATAATGCCATCAATAATAAACATCATACTGCAAACATATAACTGTGCATTTTGCTCTGTATAGGCTAACACTTGTGCAGATCACATACTCTCTGTGAACTAACATGCTCAAGAGTACTACAACAAAATCAACATTTGGTTCTAACACCTTTACAAGTCCAGTCTGTCTGGTTTCTTTATTTCACGTTTTGACCTTCTCAGTTCATGTTTGTCTGGTGGAATGTTTATGTTACAGCTCATAGGAAGTGTAGGTGCAGGTGGTTTGGAGTGAGCATTGTTAGGCTCACTGGATGCTTGTGGAGTCTTCAGGAGACTGCGGCGATTGTGCCTGAGCACCTGTCCATCCTCCGTTCTTACTGTGAATGATCTTGGAGCAACTTCCTGTAACAGTTTCTTTTGTATTCCAACCAGCCGCATCCTCGATCCTAACTGGGTCATTGTTTGCCAGTAAAGGGAGTGGTTTGGCTGAAACATCGTAAAATATCTTTTGTCTCAATTTCTGCTTCTTGAGCTTATTTTTAAGTTTTGCATGTTTCTTTTGTGCAGTAGCATTTGGGTAGCTGGGAAGCGTAGTGCGTAGCTTTCTGTTTATCAGTAGTTCCGCAGGTGACAGTCCGCACTGAAGTGGAGAGGCACGGTAACTGAGAAGTGCCAAGTATGGATCCGCAGTGCTGTCTGCTGCTTTCTTAAGCAGTTGCTTTAGGATGTGGACACCTTTTTCTGCTTGTCCATTTGATTGTGCGTAGTGTGGACTTGATGTGACGTGCTGAAACTCATATTGCTCTGCAAACATTTGCCATTCCCTGCTACTAAAACATGGTCCATTATCACTCACTACAATGTGCGGGATGCCATGCCTGGCAAATATGGATTTGGTGTGACTGATCACGCATGCTGATGATGTGTTTGCGAGTAGTGCCATTTCTGGAAAATTAGAGAAGTATTCTACAACTACGAGATAGTCTTTACCTTTGAGGTGAAACAAGTCCATCCCTACTTTGTGCCAAGGGAATGCTGGCATTTCAGGTATCACCATTGGTTCTTTGCTTTGTTTGCTTCTGTATTTTTGGCAAGTTTCACATTTACTCACAAGTGTCTCAATGTCTCTGTTTAGTCCAGGCCAGTACACTGACTCTCTCGCTCTCCTTTTACATTTTTCAATCCCAAGATTTCCCTCATGTATCCTGTTTAGCAGGTCTGGCCTCAAAGCTTCTGGTATAACTATCCGTCCTTCCTTTAGTAATAGTCCATCAACAAAACTGAGATCTCCTCGAACATGGTAGTAATGAGGGCATGAACCTGCAGGCCAACCTTCATCCATATTCTGAATGACACGCTGTAGCTCTCTGTCCTGTGATGTTACTTCAGCTATAAGTCTCGACTTTGCATCAGATACTGGAAGAGCACTAGACACCATGTATATATGACTTTCAATGTCCTCATCTGTTGTACTCTCACAGCTTTCAGCAGGCGCTCTGGACAAGGTGTCTGCGAGTACCAAGTGTTTTCCAGGTGTATAAACCAGTTCAAAATCATATCTTTGCATTTTCATCATTAAACGCTGGATCCGTGGGGACATCTCATGCAGGTTCTTTTTGATAATGGAGACAAGTGTGCGGTGGTCAGTTTCCACAGTGAAAGACGGTAGTCCGTAGATGTAACTGTGAAACCGCTCCAAACCGTAGGCCACACCTAAACACTCTTTTTCAATCTGGGCATATTTGTATTCAGACTTTGTCATGGCCCTTGACGCATAGGCTACTGGTTTCCAGTGCTGTCCCTCCGCTTGCAGAAGCACTGCTCCAATACCATCTTTGGACGCGTCAGTTGACACTTTGAGCTTTTTGGTGTGGTCATAGTAGGCTAATGCTGGTGTTGTGGTAAGAGTTTGCTTTAGTCTTTGCCACTCTTGCTCATGTTTGGTAGCCCATTTGAAGTCACAGTCCTTGTGTAAGAGCTCACGGATACAGGACAGGTCTTTGCTGTGAGATTAGGAATAAATTTGCCTATGAAATTTACCATGCCCATGATGCGCAACACTCCTGTTTTGTCTGTTGGTCTTGGCATGTTCAGTATTGCCTTTATTTTTGTCTTGGTCCGGTTGTACGCCTTGAGCCGTGAGTTTGTCTCCAAGGAAGAGGATCTCTTGCACTGCAAACTCACACTTGGCTCTATTGAGCTTCAGTCCATACTTCTGTATACGCTCCATCACTTTGTAAAGTCTCTGGTTGTGCTCTTGGAGAGTCGAGCCCCATACAATAATGTCGTCTATGTAAACCCTGACTCCCTCTAAGCCTTCAATAATCTGTTCCATTGCTCTGTGGAATATTTCCGGGGCAGATTTTATACCAAATGGCAACCTAAGAAAACAGTACCTCCAAAAAGGTGTGTTAAAGGTACAGTACTTAGTGCTGCTTTCGTCCAATGATAGCTGCCAGAAACCTTGAGAAGCATCTAACTTGGTGAAGTAGTTTGCTCCTGCCATCCCACCGATTATCTCTTCTCGTGTGGGTATTTGGTAGTGCTCTCGTTTAATGTTTTCGTTTAGATCTTTTGGGTCCATACATGTTCTCAACTCACCATTCTTTTTCTTTGTGACAACCATGGAGTTGACCCAATCTGTAGGTTCCTGGACCTTTTTGATCACAGCCAGGTTGGTCATTCGGTCCAGTTCTCGTTTGAGGGCCTCCACGCAGCGGGGCTGGGACCCTACGTGGTGCATGCACAACTGGCTGGGCGCCTTCTTTTAGCTGAATTTTATATTTGAAGGGCAGAGTACCAAAACCTTTGAACACATCAGAAAAGTTTTGCACAATAGCATTAGTGTCACATTTTGAGTCTGTTTCAATACAGTACACTCTTTTCACTAGCCCTAGCTCTTCACAACTCTTATCACCCAACAGTGAATCACATTTCTCATTCACAACAGCAAAGTTTACATGGTGCACTTTACCTTTAACACTGACATTAAGTTTACAGGAACCATAACACTCTATGGGCTGCCCATTATAATCTTTCAACCCAGATCTCCTTCTGTGTATTTGCGGCTTTACCTGCATTTCTCTTATGTCAGACATGCCAATGAGATTTGCTTTTGCACCTGTGTCCAGTCTCATAGTGACTACAGTCCCATTAATCAGCAAAGGAGTGATCCATTTGTCATCATTGGTAATACTGCTGACTTTTTCTCCTTCATTTTCGCAGTTAACGAGGCCAATAAAGAAAGTGTCACTTAGATCTGTGTGGTCCACTACATTTACATTTTTGCCTTTCTTTCTTTCTGTGCCTTTAGTGAAACACTGTTTGGCAAAGTGATTTTTTCCGTGGCAGTTAGAGCATACTTTACCAAACGCGGGACATTGCTTTGGCTTGTGTTGTAATCTGCAGCGCTTGCAGAAGAACGTAGCGTCCTCGGTCCGCCGTGCAGTCCGGGTCTGCGTGCGACGTCTCCCGCTCTGAAACAACACTGCGCCGACCGCTGCTCCATCGCTCAGGGTTGATGTGGCACTTGACACCTCGTTGAACGTTTTCATGTGCTTTTGGGACAGCTCACTCGTTTGGCATATTTTAATTGACAAATCAAGCGTCAAATCGGACTCGCGAAGAAGTCTCTCTCTTAACTTTTTGTCTTTAACGCCAAAAACTATCTGGTCCCTTACCATCGAGTCCTTCAGAGTCCCAAAATTGCAGGACTGCGCCTTCAAACGCAGGGCGGTCAAAAAACTGTCAAAAGGCTCATTTTGAAGCTGCATACGAGATCTAAACATGTATCTTTCATATGTCTCGTTTTTCTTCGGAGTGCAGTGAGCGTCAAACTTAGCAAGCACAACATCCATCTTGTCTTTATCTTCAGCTGTATCAAACATGAACGTATTGTACACCTCAATGGCCTGTGGCCCCGCTAAAGTTAGCAAAAGCGCTACCTTCCTCGTGTCCGGCTTCGTTTCCAGTCCCATGGCCGTGACATAGAAGTTGAACTGTTGCTTGAATGCACGCCAATTCTCACCAACATTACCCGACAGTTTCAAGCTCTCTGGCGGCTTCAAATCCATGTCTGCTTCTCGAGTGGTCGCTCAACTTACTCAGTTTACTCCTGGTACCATGTTGTGTTCGTGTTAATGATGGAGGAGACTTGCAGTTGAACAAGATGAACTCTTATTTAGCAACTCGTGCAGCCCCAAGTACTGTTTAGTTCATGTGTTAAAGGTGGTTCTCCTTCTGCTCATGTATCACTCAAACAGTGCTAGTCTAAACAGCAGTGACCCCTAGTGGCAAAACCTAGAATAGCCACTGATCATAACAATAACTGTTTACTTTCTACACAAACAATAACAGACAACATTTAATGTTGCACTGCTGTAGTTTTTTGGTGCGCAGCTACTTCCTGTGAGAGAAGAAACCTCCAGGAAATGAAAGCGAGCTCCAAAGACATCTCACAGAGGGACACAGGGGGACGCAGGGGGACGCAGGGACGCAGGGGGACGCGGGGACGCAGGGACGCAGGGGGACACAGGAGGATGCAGGGGGACGCAGGGACGCAGGGGGACACAGGAGGATGCAGGGACGCAGGGGGGACGCAGGGGGGACGCAGGGGGACGCAGGGGGGACACAGGGGGACGCAGGGGGGACACAGGGGGACGCAGGGGGGACACAGGAGGATGCAGGGACGCAGGGGGGACACAGGAGGATGCAGGGACGCAGGGGGGACACAGGAGGATGCAGGGACGCAGGGGGGACACAGGAGGATGCAGGGACGCAGGGGGGACACAGACGGATGCAGGGACACAGGGACACATGTGTTTGGGCTGTTCTCTCTCTCCTGGTCTAGACCTTAGTCCAGACTCGGGTCCAAGTCCAGACTCGAGTCTAACGTAAACAGAAAAAATGCCCAACTTTATATTTTTATCAGAAAATCTCAAAGGTCAGAATCTGGAGGAGCGTACAGGTGTAGTACAGGTGTAGTACAGGTGTAGTACAGGTGTAGTACAGGTGTAGTACAGGTGTAGTACAGGTGTAGTACAGGTGTAGTACAGGTGTAGTACAGGTGTCGTACAGTTTAAGTTCCTGACTCCTCTCTCTCTGTTTTTCAGGTCAAACCAGGACCAGGACCAAAACCAGCACCAAACCAGGTTTAACCCAGGACAAACCCAGGACAAACATCAGCACAAACATCAGCACAAACCCAGCACAAACCCAGCACTGCCCCGGGTCCAGTCCTGGAGATGCAGTCCTGTCGTTCCAAAGCCGTGGCTGTGGTCCTGGTTCTGTTGACGCTGACCGGGTCAGTACTGCATCTGTGAAGTATTCCTCTGTCCTGTCTGTAGTACTGTGTACTACTGTGGAGAAGTGCTTTAATAATTCATCGAATTTATATAGCGCTTTTTTTGGACACTCAAAGACGCTTTACAATTGATCAATTATTCATTCACTCCTCAGTCACACTTGGTGGTGGTGAGCTACTTCTGTAGCCACAGCTGCCCTGGGGCAGACTGACGGAAGCGTGGCTGCCAATCTGCGCCAACGGCCCCTCCGACCACCACCAAACTAACACATTCACACAGGCAAGGTGGGTGAAGTGTCTTACCCAGGGACACAACGACAGTATGCGCTTCAGATGGGATTCGAACCGGCTACCCTCCGATTGCTGGGCGAATGCTTAACCCACTGCGCCACCATCGCCCCGATGTGGGAATCTGTGACAACCACACAACGATAAACTCCTGCAGCCACAAACAAAACACAAACATCCTGAGTCCGGCCCGAGTCCGGCCCGAGTCCGGCCCGAGTCCGGCCCGAGTCCGGCCCGAGTCCGGCCCGAGTCCGGCCCGAGTCCGGCCCGAGTCCGGCCCGAGTCCGGCCCGAGTCCGGCCCGAGTCCGGCCCGAGTCCGGCCCGAGTCCGGCCCGAGTCCGGCCCGAGTCCGGCCCGAGTCCGGCCCGAGTCTAAAATCCTATAAAGACCAAAGCTGTTTAACTTTAATTTATTGATTAAATCCTAACTAAACTAACTTTAGAACATTAAAAGAAAGTACAATATCTTTCTGTAAAATACCAGTTATTATTTTCCTGGTTTTGTCATTTATTTTACCACAAAAGCTGAATAAATCCCTGGTCCTGGTCCTGATCCCAGTCCTCTCTGTCTTTCAGGCTGCTGTACGTGTCCCAGGTCTACATAATCCAATTCTGGTGTAACCAAGACCAGATCTACCCCAGGTTAGTTCTCAGGAACTAGAACTCATTTAGACCTGGTTTAGTCCTGGTTTAGTCCTGGTTTAGTCCTGGTTTAGTCCTGGTTTAGTCCTGGTTTAGACCTGGTTTAGACCTGGTTTAGATCTGGTTTAGATCTGGTTTAGTCCTGGTTTAGTCCTGGTTTAGTCCTGGTTTAGTCCTGGTTTAGACCTGGTTTAGACCTGGTTTAGACCTGGTTTAGTCCAGGTTTAGTCCAGGTTTAGTCCAGGTTTAGACCTGGTTTAGACCTGGTTTAGTCCAGGTTTAACTGTTGTGTGTTTTTCAGGTTGGAGGCTCATGGACTCAGAGAAACTCACGTCGAACGGTAAAATCCTAAAATCTAGTTCGACAGCTTCTGTCTCTTAGTCTGTCTCTGTCTCCGAGTCTGTCTCCGAGTCTGTCTCCGAGTCTGTCTCCGAGTCTGTCTCCGAGTCTGTCTCCGAGTCTGTCTCCGAGTCTGTCTCCGAGTCTGTCTCCGAGTCTGTCTCCGAGTCTGTCTCCGAGTCTGTCTCCGAGTCTGTCTCCGAGTCTGTCTCCGAGTCTGTCTCCGAGTCTGTCTCCGAGTCTGTCTCCGAGTCTGTCTCCGAGTCTGTCTCCGAGTCTGTCTCCGAGTCTGTCTCCGAGTCTGTGATGTCTCTGCTGCAGAAGCTGCTGCTGCTTTAAAAACACGAGTGGAGAGAAATCTGGACGACAGAACAAATCTAAAAATATCAAAAACCTGTGAAGAACAGGTCTGAGTTCTGACTGATGTTTGTCCCTGCTGTCCATGTCCTGAAGGGACTCTGGGTGAGAGACTAAGAATGCAAACTCTGAGCTCTAACAGTGGACCGACCAGACCAGACATGTCCAGACCAGACCTGACCAGTTCAGACCAGACCTGCCCAGACCAGACCTGTTCGGACCTGACCAGTTCAGACCAGACCTGTCCACACCTGTCCAGACCAGACCAGACCTGTCCAGACCAGTTCAGTCCAGACCTGACCAGTTCAGACCAGACCAGACCTGTTCGGACCTGACCAGTTCAGACCAGACCTGACTAGTCCAGACCAGACCTGTCCAGACCATTTCAGACCGGTCCAGACCTGTTCAGACCAGACCAGACCTGTCCAGACCAGACCTGTCCAGACCAGACCTGTCCAGACCAGACCTGTCCAGACCAGACCTGTTTAGACCAGACCTGACCAGTTTAGACCAGACCTGACCAGTTTAGACCAGACCTGACCAGTTTAGACCAGACCTGACCAGTTTAGACCAGACCAGACCTGTTCGGACCAGACCTGTCCAGACCAGACCTGTTTAGACCAGACCTGACCAGTTTAGACCAGACCTGACCAGTTTAGACCAGACCTGACCAGTTTAGACCAGACCTGACCAGTTTAGACCAGACCAGACCTGTTCGGACCTGACCTGTCCAGACCTGTCCAGACCTGTCCAGACCAGACCTGTCCAGACCAGACCTGTCCAGACCAGACCTGTCCAGACCAGACCTGTCCAGACCAGACCTGACCAGACCAGACCTGACCAGACCAGACCTGACCAGACCAGACCTGTCCAGACCAGACCTGTCCAGACCTGTCTAGACCAGACCTGTCTAGACCAGACCTGTCTAGACCAGACCTGTCTAGACCAGACCTGTCTAGACCAGACCTGTCTAGACCAGACCTGTCTAGACCAGACCAGACCTGTCTAGACCAGACCAGACCTGTCTAGACCAGACCAGACCTGTCTAGACCAGACCAGACCTGTCTAGACCAGACCAGACCTGTCTAGACCAGACCAGACCTGTCTAGACCAGACCTGTCTAGACCAGACCAGACCTGTCTAGACCAGACCTGTCTAGACCAGACCAGACCTGTCTAGACCAGACCAGACCTGTTCGGACCTGACCAGTCCAGACCAGACCAGACCTGTTCGGACCTGTCCAGCCCAGACCAGACCTGTCCGGACCTGTCCAGACCAGACCTGTCCAGACCAGACCTGTCCAGACCAGACCTGTTCGGACCTGACCAGTTCAGACCAGACCTGTCCACATCAGACCTGTCCACACCTGTCCAGACCAGACCAGACCTGTCCAGACCAGTTCAGTCCAGACCTGACCAGTTCAGACCAGACCAGACCTGTTCGGACCTGACCAGTTCAGACCAGACCTGACCAGTCCAGACCAGACCTGTCCAGACCATTTCAGACCGGTCCAGACCTGTTCAGACCAGACCAGACCTGTCCAGACCAGACCTGTCTAGACCAGACCTGTCTAGACCAGACCTGTCCAGACCAGACCTGTTCAGACCAGACCTGACCAGTTTAGACCAGACCTGACCAGTTTAGACCAGACCTGACCAGTTTAGACCAGACCTGTTCGGACCTGACCTGTCCAGACCTGTCCAGACCTGTCCAGACCTGTCCAGTCCAGACCTGTCCAGACCAGACCTGTCCAGACCAGACCTGTCTAGACCAGACCTGTCTAGACCAGACCTGTCTAGACCAGACCTGTCTAGACTAGACCAGACCTGTCTAGACTAGACCAGACCTGTCTAGACTAGACCAGACCTGTCTAGACTAGACCAGACCTGTCTAGACTAGACCAGACCTGTCTAGACTAGACCAGACCTGTCTAGACTAGACCAGACCTGTCTAGACTAGACCAGACCTGTCTAGACTAGACCAGACCTGTTCGGACCTGACCAGTCCAGACCAGACCAGACCTGTTCGGACCAGACCTGTCCAGACCAGACCAGACCAGACCTGTCCAGACCTAGGGACTAAGCTCAGAGGCTGTGTCCTCCCTAATCCCTCTGTAGCGCCCCCTACAGTGGTCACACCAGTCTGTAGTGGTGTCCCAGTGTCTAGTGGATAAAAAATAGTGCACTCAAAATTTCCCACAATGCATTTTGAAAAGTAGTGGATAGTGATGGCCACTAGAAGTCAGTATAGACCAGAATGCGTTGCAAGTTTCAGAGGAGAACAGCGGGACCAGGACAGGACTTTAAACTATACACAACACGTCTGAATGAAACCAGTAAGAAACGCCTTTTTTATTTACTTCTGTCACAGCGTCATCAGAAATAAAAAGCTTTTAAATAAACCGCTGCTAACGTTAGCTTAGCCGTTAGCGTTCAGCCTCCCCACGTAAGGCACACAGCTGCAATAATCCTCTCTGTTTTATTCATTACAGCATCATTCATGTTCATTATCACACACATGACTGTTATTTATCTATAAATACTAAAATGATCACAGAAGAACTTTATCAGCCGAGGACTGAGGGTTCGGGACTGGGGAGGACGTTTGGACACAGTCTCAGTCACTTCAGGACACAGACGGCAACAAACCAGGGACAAACATCAGTCAGAGCTCAGATTTTCTTTCTTCACAGATGATTTTTCCATTTTTATGAATTATTTTATATTTGGGTGCAACAAGAGTTTGGATTTAGGGCTGGGTTTGTGATTTTGATAAGAATTGTTTAGATCTGAGGCGTTAGGTACAACTACAACTGATCCTGGATCTGACCTGGTCTGATCTCGGTCTATAATCCTGATTCAGTCTCAGCTTAATCCAGGTTTAAGCTCTGATCCTGATAAACCTGTTCAGACTGACGCAGCGGTTTACGGTGAGTCACTGTAAAAACACGGCCCAGGGTTTGATTCAGGTCCAGGTCCTGGGTTTCAGCCTCAGTTTAGTTGAGTTTATTCTTTGTTTGTCAGGGACCAAGTACAAATACTTTACTTACACAAGAAAAGAGAGGTTTGTACCAGATTTAGCTCCAAACTACTTCCATCTGCAGCTGAGCACAAACTAAACATTACAGAATACAAAAGTTAACATTAATTCAGAGTTAAAATACTCACTGTTACCAAGCTTAAAGAGGCATTTTAGCATAAATTCATAATTAATAAAAAACTTCCAGATACAGTTATTAGCAGAGAATAATGATGAACCCAGGGAAACACAGCGTTAGTTCCACTGATGTTGGCACAACTGGAGCAATATTAACAATTTTACAAATGGCTGGTAGAGTTGAAGATAGAATTTGATCATCAAAGCTCAGGATTTTGTATTTGCTGAGAATATTACAGTGGTGATACTGAAGTATTTTTGTGAAGTTCCTTTAAGGCCTGGTGAGTTCTGACCTCTGACCCCTGACCCTAACTCTGAGTGTGACCTGGAGCTGCAGCTAACGATGAATCTGTCATTATTATTCTTCTAACGATTGGTTTGTGTTGTTGGACACAAAAATAATGAATGTGTGTATTTTGGCTTTAACACACCATTGTAGCGTACATATATAAAAATATATACACTGAACTAAGACAAAGATTAAGAGTAATAATTCCACATTGGTACCAGTTAGCCTTGCGCTAACGTGCAGATTAAAACACCTAAACTAATGTCTTAAGAGGGAAGGATTGACCAGGAGGGACTCAGTTTAATAGATAAAGACCAACAAACTCAACTTAATTTAGATTAAGTATAACGTTTATTTACACAATAAGGTGGAATAGTGTACTGAGGCACAGGTAAATATTGAAAGGAATGTAATTATGAACAGAACCGTTATGCAGAATTATTGATTACCTAATGATGAATTGCAGTGGAGCAAGTTATAAATTGACTTATTAAATTATTGGAAATTTAGGAATAAGGGAATAGACTCTGAGACTATAAGTGCCAACCCTGTAGCATAACAACACTGATCTTACTGCGCTCGGTGCAGGAGGGGAAGGCGGTGACGACAGCCAGCCTCCGGTTTCAGCCAGGGGCTCGGATGTTGTTCTTTGTCCTTTAGAGCCGCGGGGTGTAGCAGGGCTGGTGTTCCCGGCTCCAAACAGCGGGTCGTGGTGTGTCCTCCAAGCTCCACAGCCAGTCGCCAGGTGTCCATTATGTTGAACAGGAGCGTGATGCCGCTCAGGGAGAGTTTAGCTGTTGTTCAGCGTAAGGCAGCGTCAAAGTCTCAGAGTATGGCAAATGTCCCTTTTATGCCAAATGAAAAATTCAATAAAAATCCTTTCACAGCGATTCAAAACTTTAGAAGTATAACTTATTAAAATAGCTGCTTTGTTCAAGGCAGCGATTGTTAAAACTGGCGGATGTTGCGCGGCGCGAGGCTTTTCAAAATAAACTACAAAAATTATACTTGAACGAAAGTTTGGGCGACTTATTGTGAAAAGATGTTATCACCGGCAAGGTGAACTTAACACAACAAAAATGACGAGAAGAAAAGAAAAATTAAACTTAAAAGATGAAGGAGAGACGGAGACGAGACAAAGACAAGACCAAGACAAGACTAAAACTGAGGAATGTGGGCCGCACCCCAAGATAAGACTGGAGTAAAAGGGGTGTCCCTGGTTCGTCCCTCTGAACTGATAGTGGAGAGGACTCAAATTACCTCTGCTAGACACAAAATAAATGTCATAAAAAGAAATGTGTCTTACTCCACTTCAATTTACGTACCTTTAAACACATGTTACATTCAACAGTTTGCACAAAACATAGCTATGACATTTTCCTGTAAAGTAACATGTTAATGCATATAAAGTCTTTTAAACAGATGAGATGTGCCAGGTCTCTGGTTCTTATCAGAGAAGAGAGGAGGCCTCTTCTGGCATTTTTATTGGTCTGCAGTTCGTATAGGACAGATATATGCCTTTGTTTTGCATCCTTGGTGGGTAAGAGCAGACTTCTCGTCTCCTAAAGGAATGTCCATTTTTGATAGAATTTCAGCAGTGGTCCAGATCTCCTACACCATTGTTTGTTCAGCAGATACAACAGAAATGTTGTCCAAAGTTGTGTCACAGGTTACGAGTGCAGTGATGAGATAATGTCAGGAACTCACTTTAACTTTAACCTCCTGCAGCCTGAGACAGTTTCTGATGTTTTGCAGCAGTTTTTTGTGGATAACTTTTGCTGTGTTGATTCAAATGGCATAGATTTTGCCTCAGGTGTGTATTTTTGGATGAATTTTCAGATTTCAGGATTTATTTATTTATTTATTTATTTTGGAAAAATCCTCTAAAAAAGGTGTCTAAGAAATAGTCACACCTTTACCCCTAAGACATTTTTTGTGCCACTGGCTCCCATTAACCCTCTGGGCACCTGAAACATTTACACTCGTTACCTTAGGGACCCGTTTGGGACCTCTCATAAAATAGCTATAAAAATGTCAAATATTTATTTTATTTTTTTACTTTTTTTGCATGAAATCCTTTCTACTACTTCAGCCCTAACCATAGATATGAAGTTTATTAACATTTATTTATATTTGCTATGTTTTTATGGTCTTTTTGTCAAAACCTCATTTTTAAATGGTAAAATCACAAAATATGCCCTATTATCCAAAAATGAGTTGCAGAGTGGATCACTTGGGGTGAAATTATTAGAGCTTTGTGTGAGCAGTGGACTTCTGCGTTGTGTTTGAGTGGTTGTGAGAAGAATCCACGCGACACCAGGATTGTATTTGGAGGCGTGCTCCGTTTAATTAGCCTGACACACAGGGAAACAAATAACAGTTTAGCTTGAAGCATGTGCTGCAACGGACCTCCAGCCCTATACAAAACATAATCTCATGTTAGCATAGCATCGCTCATCTTTGTCAAACAAAACCATGTAACTAGCACCATCAAATGTCACAATGGTGCTACTACAGTTTAATATAAACACAACGCCATCCATCGGGAAAACAAAATGAAGATATAAACAAAACAAACAAAAGGATTACAATGGATTGACAAACTGACCTCTTCCCAGTGGGACAAATTCCAAAGGGAAGAGGGAACAGGGCAGCTCAGTTTATATAGGCGACGACATTCCCCGGGCACACGAAGGAGGAGCTGAGGGCGGAGCTGGAGGACCAAACCCAATACACACATTGACTTGTCAGGTATGAATGGTTACAAAATCAAACACACATTCTTGTGTAATTATATCAGCAACTATTGGTGCCTGTTACATTTGACTAAGTCAATAATTAATAACAACATTGGTTTTGATGCATTTTTATTTTTGGAGCAAGGTCAGATTATTGAAAAAACTTAGGGTTAAGGTAATGAGTCTATGTAATATGTCAGGACTGCAGGATGTCAAAAATCAGTGGTTATAATGGAAGTCAATGGGTCCAAACGCGTACTGAAGGTAAAGAGTGGATGCAGGTCTCCTTCTAGTCACCTTAGAACAGAGGGGGCCATGGCTTTTTAAACACCAACTAAAAAAAATTATTCTGGCCAAGTTTCACACCAACAGCTTTTAAACCGACTGATTTACTGAGGATCAAAAAAATAAAAACAGCAAAAAGTACGCGTTTGGACCCTAGGATGCCCAGAGGGTTAAAACAACATTTTTATTACACACTGTCACTGTGATATAATTTCACATTTTTATCAAGTATTTCATGGATTCATGACAGTGAGGGACTGGAATTTTGGTTTTTATTGTTTTTCCCTAGGTGGCGCCATTTGCCCATATATGGCAGACAGAGGTATAAATGTGGAGATGGCCACATTAGTGTTTGTATAAATGACCAAGCCTACAAGGCAAATAAAAAACATTTCTGAACTAAAATGATTTGGGTGAGTTTTTGTCATAAATTGGTATGAAAGTGTTTGTTGAGAAATGAGTTTGTTTGTGTTTGCGTGAGCACAAATCCAAAATGTAGTTCTTACAGCAGCACATAAACTGGAATTTAAGGGCTTATATTTCATAAACACAATTAATTAATTCAAGTTAATCATTGTAACCATGAAAAAAAAACATGGAATTATTGACCATTAGATAATTTTTCTGTGGCAGTGTTTATTGCTGCGTGTTTTTGTGCTGAGGGTGAAAGGTGAGCGTAAAAAGTTGCAGGAGGATAAATAAAGAGTGGAAAGTAAACATTACCAAATCCTAACCTGTGACAGGTTTATCTTTAAGTTTATGGACTACAGTTGTTTGTGTTTGTGTCGCAGGGCGGAGTCTGCTCCGCTCAGATTGGACTCCGTGCTGCGCCTGCCCCAGCGGTGAGCTCTAACTCCTCTCTGTTCTCTTTGTGTTTGTCCCTAAACCTCACTGTGACGTTTGTGTTTCAGCCTGGAGTACAAGCAGCCCAGCCTCCTCAGCGGGTGAGTCACCTCTGACCTCTGACCTCTGACCGCTGAGCCTGACCGCTGAGCCTGACCGCTGAGCCTGACCGCTGAGCCTGACCTCTGTCCCTGACCTCTGTCCCTGACCTCTGTCCCTGACATCTGTCCCTGACATCTGTCCCTGACCTCTGTCCCTGACCTCTGAGCCTGACCTCTGTCCCTGACCTCTGTCCCTGACCTCTGTCCCTGACCTCTGACCCTGACCTCTGACCCTGACCTCTGAGCCTGACCCTGACCTCTGTCTCTGACCTCTGAGCCTGACCTCTGTCCCTGACCTCTGTCCCTGACCTCTGACCCTGACCTCTGACCCTGACCTCTGAGCCTGACCTCTGAGCCTGACCCTGACCTCTGTCTCTGACCTCTGAGCCTGACCTCTGACCTCTGACCTCTGTCTCTGACCTCTGAGCCTGACCTCTGACCCTGACCTCTGTCCCTGACCTCTGACCTCTGAGCCTGATCTCTGAGCCTGATCTCTGACCCTGACCTCTGACCTGAGCCTGACCTCTGACCTTGATCTCTGACCCTGACCTCTGTCCCTGACCTCTGACCTCTGAGCCTGACCTCTGAGCCTGACCTCTGTCCCTGACATCTGAGCCTGACCTCTGACCTTTGAGCCTGACCTCTGACCTTTGACCTCTGAGCCTGATCTCTGACCCTGACCTCTGACCTCTGAGCCTGACCTCTGAGCCTGACCTCTGAGCCTGACCTCTGACCTCTGTCCCTGACCTCTGTCCCTGACCTCTGACCTCTGAGCCTGACCTCTGAGCCTGACCTCTGAGCCTGACCTCTGTCCCTGACCTCTGAGCCTGACCTCTGTCCCTGACCTCTGACCTCTGAGCCTGACCTCTGAGCCTGACCTCTGTCCCTGACCTCTGAGCCTGACCTCTGTCCCTGACCTCTGACCCTGACATCTGACCCTGACCTCTGTCCCTGACCTCTGTCCCTGACCTCTGTCCCTGACCTCTGAGCCTGACCTCTGTCCCTGACCTCTGTGCCTGACCTCTGTGCCTGACCTCTGTGCCTGACCTCTGTGCCTGACCTCTGAGCCTGACCTCTGTCCCTGACCTCTGTCCCTGACCTCTGTCCCTGACCTCTGAGCCTGACCTCTGTCCCTGACCTCTGTCCCTGACCTCTGAGCCTGACCTCTGTCCCTGACCTCTGTCCCTGACCTCTGACCTCTGAGCCTGACCTCTGTCCCTGACCTCTGAGCCTGACCTCTGTCCCTGACCTCTGAGCCTGACCTCTGTCCCTGACCTCTGTCCCTGACCTCTGACCTCTGAGCCTGACCTCTGTCCCTGACCTCTGAGCCTGACCTCTGTCCCTGACCTCTGTCCCTGACCTCTGTCCCTGACCTCTGAGCCTGACCTCTGTCCCTGACCTCTGAGCCTGACCTCTGTCCCTGACCTCTGTCCCTGACCTCTGTCCCTGACCTCTGAGCCTGACCTCTGAGCCTGACCTCTGTCCCTGACCTCTGAGCCTGACCTCTGACCTCTGTCCCTGACCTCTGTCCCTGACCTCTGACCTCTGTCCCTGACCTCTGTCCCTGACCTCTGAGCCTGACCTCTGTCCCTGACCTCTGAGCCTGACCTCTGACCCTGACCTCTGTCCCTGACCTCTGTCCCTGACCTCTGTCCCTGACCTCTGAGCCTGACCTCTGACCTCTGACCTCTGTCCCTGACCTCTGTCCCTGACCTCTGAGCCTGACCTCTGAGCCTGACCTCTGTCCCTGACCTCTGAGCCTGACCTCTGAGCCTGACCTCTGAGCCTGACCTCTGTCCCTGACCTCTGACCCTGACCTCTGTCCCTGACCCCTGACCTCTGAGCCTGACCTCTGTCCCTGACCTCTGTCCCTGACCTCTGTCCCTGACCTCTGAGCCTGACCTCTGAGCCTGACCTCTGTCCCTGACCTCTGACCCTGACCTCTGTCCCTGACCTCTGACCTCTGAGCCTGACCTCTGAGCCTGACCTCTGAGCCTGACCTCTGTCCCTGACCTCTGTCCCTGACCTCTGAGCCTGACCTCTGTCCCTGACCTCTGTCCCTGACCTCTGTCCCTGACCTCTGAGCCTGACCTCTGACCTCTGTCCCTGACCTCTGACCTCTGTCCCTGACCTCTGTCCCTGACCTCTGAGCCTGACCTCTGTCCCTGACCTCTGTCCCTGACCTCTGACCCTGACCTCTGTCCCTGACCTCTGAGCCTGACCTCTGTCCCTGACCTCTGTCCCTGACCTCTGAGCCTGACCTCTGTCCCTGACCTCTGTCCCTGACCTCTGAGCCTGACCTCTGTCCCTGACCTCTGAGCCTGACCTCTGTCCCTGACCTCTGTCCCTGACCTCTGTCCCTGACCTCTGAGCCTGACCTCTGTCCCTGACCTCTGTCCCTGACCTCTGTCCCTGACCTCTGACCTCTGAGCCTGACCTCTGAGCCTGAAATCTTGTAGCAGAGGCAGAGGCTGTGTCCGAACATCGCCCCCAGCCCCTAACCCTCAGTCCTACACAGCCCAGTCCTACAGAGCCCAGTCCTACACAGCCTAGTCCTACACAGTCCTACACAGTCCAGTCCTACACAGCCCAGTCCTACACAGTCCTACACAGCCCAGTCCTACACAGTCCTACACAGTCCAGTCCTACACAGTCCAGTCCTACACAGTCCAGTCCTACACAGTCCTACACAGCCTAGTCCTACACAGCCCAGTCCTACACAGTCCTACACAGCCTAGTCCTACACAGTCCTACACAGTCCAGTCCTACACAGCCCAGTCCTACACAGCCCAGTCCTACACAGCCTAGTCCTACACAGCCCAGTCCTACACAGTCCAGTCCTACACAGTCCTACACAGCCTAGTCCTACACAGTCCTACACAGTCCAGTCCTACACAGCCCAGTCCTACACAGCCCAGTCCTACACAGTCCTACACAGCCCAGTCCTACACAGTCCTACACAGCCCAGTCCTACACAGTCCAGTCCTACACAGTCCAGTCCTACACAGTCCAGTCCTACACAGTCCTACACAGTCCAGTCCTACACAGCCCAGTCCTACACAGTCCAGTCCTACAGTCCTACACAGCCCAGTCCTACACAGTCCAGTCCTACACAGTCCTACACAGTCCTACACAGCCCAGTCCTACACAGTCCAGTCCTACACAGTCCTACACAGTCCTACACAGTCCAGTCCTACACAGCCCAGTCCTACACAGTCCTACACAGCCCAGTCCTACACAGTCCTACACAGTCCAGTCCTACACAGTCCTACACAGCCCAGTCCTACACAGTCCAGTCCTACACAGCCCAGTCCTACACAGTCCTACACAGTCCAGTCCTACACAGTCCTACACAGTCCTACACAGTCCTACACAGCCCAGTCCTACACAGTCCAGTCCTACACAGTCCTACACAGTCCTACACAGTCCTACACAGTCCTACACAGCCCAGTCCTACACAGTCCAGTCCTACACAGTCCAGTCCTACACAGCCCAGTCCTACACAGTCCTACACAGCACAGTCCTACACAGTCCAGTCCTACACAGCCCAGTCCTACACAGCCCAGTCCTACACAGTCCTGTCCTACACCAGTCCAGTCCTACACAGTCCAGTCCTACACAGTCCAGTCCTACACAGTCCTACACAGTCCAGTCCTACACAGTCCAGTCCTACACAGTCCTACACAGTCCAGTCCTACACAGTCCTACACAGCCCAGTCCTACACAGTCCAGTCCTACACAGTCCAGTCCTACACAGTCCTGTCCTACACAGTCCTGTCCTACACCAGTCCAGTCCTACACAGTCCAGTCCTACACAGTCCAGTCCTACACAGTCCAGTCCTACACAGTCCTACACAGTCCAGTCCTACACAGTCCTACACAGCCCAGTCCTACACAGTCCAGTCCTACACAGCCCAGTCCTACACAGTCCTACACAGCCCAGTCCTACACAGTCCAGTCCTACACAGCCCAGTCCTACACAGCCCAGTCCTACACAGTCCAGTCCTACACAGTCCAGTCCTACACAGCCCAGTCCTACACAGCCCAGTCCTACACAGCCCAGTCCTACACAGTCCAGTCCTACACAGTCCAGTCCTACACAGTCCTACACAGCCCAGTCCTACACAGTCCTACACAGTCCAGTCCTACACAGCCCAGTCCTACACAGCCCAGTCCTACACAGTCCTACACAGCCCAGTCCTACACAGTCCTACACAGCCCAGTCCTACACAGCCCAGTCCTACACAGTCCTACACAGCCCAGTCCTACACAGTCCAGTCCTACACAGCCCAGTCCTACACAGCCCAGTCCTACACAGCCCAGTCCTACACAGCCCAGTCCTACACAGTCCTACACAGCCCAGTCCTACACAGTCCTACACAGCCCAGTCCTACACAGTCCAGTCCTACACAGTCCTACACAGCCCAGTCCTACACAGCCCAGTCCTACACAGTCCAGTCCTACACAGTCCTACACAGTCCTACACAGCCCAGTCCTACACAGCCCAGTCCTACACAGTCCAGTCCTACACAGTCCTACACAGCCCAGTCCTACACAGCCCAGTCCTACACAGTCCAGTCCTACACAGTCCTACACAGCCCAGTCCTACACTGTCCAGTCCTACACAGTCCTACACAGCCCAGTCCTACACAGTCCAGTCCTACACAGCCCAGTCCTACACAGTCCAGTCCTACACAGTCCTACACAGCCCAGTCCTACACAGTCCAGTCCTACACAGTCCAGTCCTACACAGTCCTACACAGTCCAGTCCTACACAGTCCTACACAGCCCAGTCCTACACAGTCCAGTCCTACACAGTCCTACACAGTCCTACACAGTCCTACACAGTCCAGTCCTACACAGTCCTACACAGTCCAGTCCTACACAGCCCAGTCCTACACAGTCCTACACAGCCCAGTCCTACACAGTCCTACACAGCCCAGTCCTACACAGTCCTACACAGCCCAGTCCTACACAGCCCAGTCCTACACAGTCCTACACAGCCCAGTCCTACACAGTCCAGTCCTACACAGTCCAGTCCTACACAGTCCAGTCCTACACAGTCCAGTCCTACACAGTCCAGTCCTACACAGTCCAGCAGTATCCAGCGATTGTAGTGCACTTGGTTTGTGAATGATTCAGACTCGCACTGTTTTTCTCTCACCGTGATCATGTGACTCTGGCGTCTGTGTAAAAAACGTTTGTTGAAACTCGGCTGATAAAGTTCTTCTGTGATAAACCTGACCACACTCAGATGTTTTAGTATTTATAGATAAATAACAGCCATGTGTGTGATATTGAACATGAATGATGCTGTAATGAATAAAACAGAGAGGATTATTGCAGCTCTGTGCCTTACGTGGGGAGGCTGAACGCTAACGGCTAAGCTAATGTTAGCAGCGGTTTATTTAAAAGCTTTTTATTTCTGATGACACTGTGACAGAAGTTTAAAAAAAGGCGTTTCTTACTGGTTTCATTCAGACGTGTTGTGTACAGTTTAAAGTCCTGTCCTGGTCCCGCTGTTCTCCTCTGAAACTTGCAATGCATTCTGGTCTATACTGACCTCTAGTGGCCATCACTGTCCACTACTTTTCAAAATGCATTGTGGGAAATTTTGAGTGCACTATTTTTTATCCACTAGACACTGCGACACCACTACAGACTGGTGTGACCACTGTAGGGGGCGCTACAGAGGGATTAGGGAGGACGTTCGGACACAGCCACTTTTTAAGATGAGACGGAGGAAAACGTTTGAAACTGAATTTGAACTGATTGAGTTTTTGTACGCCCATGACCCATTTCAGGGTCTCTGCCCACTGTTTGGGAACCATTGATTCCCAGGTTAAATCCGTGCTGTGTTTGTGGGAGGAACCCAGGGTAACACAGGGAGGAGCTGCAGACTCCGCCCACAGAGATCTGTGATGGTCGCCCTGGGCTCGCTCTCTTTGCTGGGAGGCGAGAACACTAACCACTCTGCCACTGTGCACCCCTACATCATAAATATATACAACTATATACAAGTATAATAATTATATACAAATATAATAAATATGATAAATCTATACCAATATAATAAATCTATACAAATATAATAAATATGATAAATATATACAAATATTATAAATGTGATGAATATATACAAATATAATAAATATAATAAATCTATACAAATATAATAAATATGATAAATATATACAAATATTATAAATATGATGAATCTATACAAATATAATAAATAAATAATTATATACAAATATAATAAATATAATAAATCTATACAAATATTATAAATATGATAAATCTATACAAATGTAATAAATATAATAATTATATACAAATATAATAAACATAATAAATATATACAAATATGATAAATATGATAAATATATACAAATATAATAAATATGAAAATATAATAGATATAAAAATATAAAATATAAGAAAAGAGCCACAGCCCAGAGTCCAGTGCAGAAAAGTCCTGATCTCATCCAAAACTGATCTGATTTACCTCTGTCCTTGACCGTAACCTCTCAGCGCTCTGTCAGAAACACTCCTGTTTCTGATGTAAATGTAGACATTAGTCCTCCCTAAATGTTCTGGACCCCAGGCCCAGGTCCGGACCCCAGGCCCAGGTCCGGACCCCAGGCCCAGGTCCGGACCCCAGGCCCAGGTCTGGACTCCTGCAGAGACCTCGGCTTCAGGAGAACCAAGCTTCAGGCCATGGGACGTTGGTGCATTCAGGTGCTCCTCAGAAACACGGGAAAAACCTGGGACAGGACAGGCGTCCCACAGGCGGGACAGCAGAGGCGTCCCACAGGCGGGACAGCAGAGGCGTCCCACAGGCGGGACAGCAGAGGCGTCCCACAGGCGGGACAGCAGAGGCGTCCCACAGGCGGGACAGCAGAGGCGTCCCACAGGCGGGACAGCAGAGGCGTCCCACAGGCGTCCCACAGGCGTCCCACAGGCGGGACAGCAGAGGCGTCCCACAGGCGTCCCACAGGCGTCCCACAGGCGTCCCACAGGCGTCCCACAGGCGGGACAGCAGAGGCTTCTGTGTGGGACAGAGACAGCTCTAATCTGAACAACTTTAAGATGTGGGTCACAGTTTAGGACACACCTGAGCCTGTCCCACACCTCTGTCCCACACCTGTGTCCTCTCCTGTGTCCTCACCTGTGTCCTCTCCTCTGTCCCACACCTGTGTCCTCTCCTCTGTTCCACACCTGTGTCCTCTCCTGTGTCCTCTCCTGTGTCCTCTCCTGTGTCCTCTCCTGTGTCCTCACCTGTGTCATCTCCTCTGTCCCACACCTGTGTCCTCTCCTGTGTCCTCTCCTCTGTCCCACACCTGTGTCCTCTCCTGTGTCCTCACCTGTGTCATCTCCTCTGTCCCACACCTGTGTCCTCTCCTGTGTCCTCTCCTCTGTCCCACACCTGTGTCCTCTCCTCTGTCCCACACCTGTGTCCTCTCCTGTATCCTCTCCTGTGTCCCACACCTGTATCCTCTCCTGTGTCCCACACCTGTGTCCTCTCCTGTGTCCCACACCTGTGTCCTCTCCTGTGTCCCACACCTGTGTCCTCTCCTGTGTCCCACACCTGTGTCCTCTCCTGTGTCCCACACCTGTGTCCTCTCCTCTGTCCCACACCTGTGTCCTCTCCTCTGTCCCACACCTGTGTCCTCTCCTCTGTCCCACACCTGTGTCCTCTCCTCTGTCCCACACCTGTGTCCTCTCCTCTGTCCCACACCTGTGTCCTCTCCTCTGTCCCACACCTGTGTCCTCACCTCTGTCCTCTCCTGTGTCCTGGCGTCAGACCCAGGTTCTGTCCGGTTTTCCTCTAAGTCCCGGTCCCGGTTCTGTCCTCAGGCGGACCGATGTGGTGACCCTGACCCCCTGGTTGGCCCCCGTGGTGTGGGACGCGACCTTTGACCCCGCTCTCCTGGACACCATCTACAAACCACAGAACCTGACCATCGCAGCCACGGTCTTCGCTGTGGGCAAGTACGTCCCAGGACTAGGACCAGGACCTGGGCTAGGGCCAGGACTAGACTACAGGACTAGGACCAGGACCTGACCCGTCCCTCAGCCTCTAACCTGTCCCTTGTTGTCCTCAGGTACGTGATGTTCCTGAAGGACTTCCTGGAGACGGCGGAGAAGCACTTCTTCGTGGGTTTTAACATTAACATCTACGTCTTCACCGACAAACCGCAGGAGGTTTCTCCAGTGAAGATGGCCGCCGGCAGGAAGGTAACGTCTCCTCAGGTCTCTCCAGGTCTCTCCAGGTCTCCTCAGTTCCCCCCAGGTCTCCCCAGGTCTCCCCAGGTCTCCCCAGGTCTCCCCAGGTCTCCTCAGGCCTCCCCAGGTCTCCCCAGGTCTCTTCAGTTCCCCCCAGGTCTCTCAAGGTCTCCTCAGGCCTCCCCAGGTCTCCCCAGGTCTCTCCAGGTCTCCTCAGGTTTCCTCAGTTCCCCCCAGGTCTCCTCAGTTCCCCCCAGGTCTCCTCGGTTCCCCCCAGGTCTCCCCAGGTCTCCTCAGGCCTCCCCAGGTCTCCCCAGGTCTCTCCAGGTCTCCTCAGTTCCCCCCAGGTCTCCCCAGGTCTCCTCAGGCCTCCCCAGGTCTCCCCAGGTCTCTCCAGGTCTCCTCAGGTCTTCTCGGTTCTCTCCAGGTCTCCTCAGTTCCCCCCAGGTCTCCTCGGTTCCCCCCAGGTCTCCTCGGTTCCCCCCAGGTCTCCTCGGTTCCCCCCAGGTCTCCTCGGTTCCCCCCAGGTCTCCCCAGGTCTCCTCAGGCCTCCCCAGGTCTCCCCAGGTCTCTCCAGGTCTCCTCAGGTCTCCTCAGTTCCCCCCAGGTCTCCTTGGTTCCCCCCAGGTCTCCTTGGTTCCCCCCAGGTCTCCTCGGTTCCCCCCAGGTCTCCCCAGGTCTCCTCGGTTCCCCCCAGGTCTCCCCAGGTCTCCTCAGGCCTCCCCAGGTCTCCCCAGGTCTCTCCAGGTCTCCTCAGTTCCCTCCAGGTCTCCTCAGTTCCCTCCAGGTCTCCTCGGTTCCCCCCAGGTCTCCCCAGGTCTCTCCAGGCCTCCCCAGGTCTCCTCAGGCCTCCCCAGGTCTCTCCAGGTCTCTCCAGGTCTCCTCAGGCCTCCCCAGGCCTCCCCAGGTCTCTCCAGTCCTCCCCAGGTCTCTCCAGTCCTCCCCAGGTCTCCCCAGGTCTCCTCAGGCCTCCCCAGGTCTCCCCAGGTCTCTCCAGGTCTCTCCAGGCCTCCCCAGGTCTCCCCAGGTCTCCTCAGGCCTCCTCAGGCCTCCCCAGGTCTCCTCAGGCCTCCCCAGGTCTCCCCAGGTCTCTCCAGGTCTCTCCAGGTCTCTCCAGGTCTCTTCAGTTCCCCCCAGGTCTCCCCAGTTCCCCCCAGGTCTCCCCAGGTCTCTTCAGGTCTTGGTTCTTGTCCTTAGTTCTCCTCTGGTCTCCCCAAATCTCCCCAAGTTCTTGTTCTCAAGTCTCCCTAGGTCTTCTTGGGTCTTGCTTCTCGTCTTCAGGTCTCCTCAGGCCTCCCCAGGTCTCCTCAGTTCCCCCCAGGTCTCCTCAGTTCCCCCCAGGTCTCCTCAGTTCCCCCCAGGTCTCCTCAGGTCTCCTCAGTTCCCCCCAGGTCTCCTCAGGTCTCCTCAGTTCCCCCCAGGTCTCCTCAGTTCCCCCCAGGTCTCCTCAGGTCTCCCCAGGTCTCCCTAGGTCTTCTTAGGCCTTGGTTCTCGCCCTCCGAGGTCTCCTCAGGTCTCTTCAGGTCTTGGTTCTCATCCTCAGGTCCAGGTCCGCATGGTCCCCGGGTCCAAGCGCTGGCAGGAGATCTCAGCCCGAAGGATGGAGATAGTTCATAGTCTGGTCCAGGAGATCCAGGCCTTCACGGACTTCGTTTTCTGTCTGGATGTGGACTCCAAGTTCCACGGACGTTGGGGCTCCGAGTCTCTGGGAGAACTGGTGGCTGTGGTCCATCCAGGTGAGTCCAGGTCCAGTCCAGGTGAGTCCAGGTCCAGTCCAGGTGAGTCCAGGTCCAGTCCAGGTGAGTCCAGGTCCAGTCCAGGTGAATCCAGGTCCAGTCCAGGTGAATCCAGGTCCATCCAGGTGAGTCCAGGTCCATCCAGGTGAGTCCAGGTCCTTCCAGGTCCACACAGGTGAGTCCAGGTCCAGTCCAGGTGAGTCCAGGTCCATCCAGGTGAGTCCAGGTCCATCCAGGTGAGTCCAGGTCCTTCCAGGTCCGCACAGGTGAGTCCAGGTCCTTCCAGGTCCGCACAGGTGAGTCCAGGTCCTTCCAGGTCCGCACAGGTGAGTCCAGGTCCAGTCCAGGTGAGTCCAGGTCCAGTCCAGGTGAGTCCAGGTCCATCCAGGTGAGTCCAGGTCCATCCAGGTCCACACAGGTGAGTCCAGGTCCAGTCCAGGTGAGTCCAGGTCCAGTCCAGGTGAGTCCAGGTGAGTCCAGGTCCATCCAGGTGAGTCCAGGTCCTTCCAGGTCCACACAGGTGAGTCCAGGTCCAGTCCAGGTGAGTCCAGGTCCATCCAGGTGAGTCCAGGTCCATCCAGGTCCACACAGGTGAGTCCAGGTCCAGTCCAGGTGAGTCCAGGTCCATCCAGGTGAGTCCAGGTCCATCCAGGTGAGTCCAGGTCCATCCAGGTCCACACAGGTGAGTCCAGGTCCAGTCCAGGTGAGTCCAGGTCCATCCAGGTGAGTCCAGGTCCATCCAGGTCCACACAGGTGAGTCCAGGTCCAGTCCAGGTGAGTCCAGGTCCATCCAGGTCCACACAGGTGAGTCCAGGTCCAGTCCAGGTCCACACAGGTGAGTGACTGGGACTGGAGGGACTGGAGTGAACAGGTCTCAAGCCCGGTGCAGTAATAAAACAACTGTGTGAGAGTATAAATGTGAGGGCAGAGGGGGCGGGGCTTACCCAGTCCTCTCAGGTACCAGGTTCTGACCCGGTCTCTGTGCAGGGTACTACCACGACCCCCGGAGCAAGTTCCCCTTCGAGCGCCGGCCCCAGTCCAGAGCCTACATGGCGCCCTCCGATGGAGACTTCTACTACTGCGGCGGGGCCTTCGGTGGGACCTCAGACCGAATCCTGGTCCTGACCCAGACCTGCTCCAAGAACTACAGAGACGACGAGAAGGAGGGCATCGAGGCCGCCTGGCAGGAGGAGAGCCACCTGAACAGGTGAGACTGTGAGACACAGGTGAGACAGGTGAGTCACAGGTGAGACTCAGGTGAGACACAGGTGAGTCACAGGTGAGACTCAGGTGAGACAGGTGAGACACAGGTGAGACACAGGTGAGACTCAGGTGAGAATCAGGTGAGACACAGGTGAGACAGGTGAGACTCAGGCGAGTCACAGGTGAGACACAGGTGAGACTCAGGTGAGACTCAGGTGAGAATCAGGTGAGAATCAGGTGAGTCACAGGTGAGTCACAGGTGAGTCACAGGTGAGACTCAGGTGAGACTCAGGTGAGACAGGTGAGTCTCAGGTGAGACTCAGGTGAGAATCAGGTGAGACAGGCGAGACACAGGTGAGACACAGGTGAGACACAGGTGAGACACAGGTGAGTCTCAGGTGAGACAGGTGAGTCTCAGGTGAGACAGGTGAGTCTCAGGTGAGACAGGTGAGTCTCGGGTGAGAATCAGGTGAGACAGGCGAGTCACAGGTGAGACTCAGGTGAGACACAGGTGAGTCACAGGTGAGACTTAGGTGAGACTCAGGTGAGACAGGTGAGTCACAGGTGAGACTCAGGTGAGACAGGTGAGTCACAGGTGAGTCACAGGTGAGACTTAGGTGAGACTCAGGTGAGACACAGGTGAGACAGGTGAGAATCAGGTGAGAATCAGGTGAGACTCAGGTGAGACACAGGTGAGACACAGGTGAGAATCAGGTGAGACTCAGGTGAGACTCAGGCGAGACACAGGCGAGACACAGGCGAGACTCAGGCGAGACACAGGTGAGACTCAGGTGAGACACAGGTGAGACACAGGTGAGACACAGGTGAGACTCAGGTGAGACTCAGGTGAGACACAGATGAGACAGGTGAGACACAGGTGAGACTCAGGTGAGTCACAGGTGAGACAGGTGAGACTCAGGTGAGACTCAGGTGAGACTCAGGTGAGTCACAGGTGAGACTCAGGTGAGACACAGGTGAGACTCAGGTGAGTCACAGGTGAGACTCAGGTGAGACACAGGTGAGACACAGGTGAGACACAGGTGAGACAGTAACTTGTTAAATGTTTGTGTTCAGATATTTCTGGGAGAACAAACCGTCGAAGCTGCTGTCTCCTGAATATCTGTGGCAGGACTTTAAACCTCGGAACCCTGAGATCCACATCATCCGCTTCTCTGGAGTCATCAAGAACTACGCCGCCATCAGGCCCAACGCGTAACTGCAGCTCCCATCATGCACTAGGACTGCTTGTGTCCATAAAAACTGGAGTTAGTTTATTCATATTTTTATGAACTCAAAGTGCCTAAACTTCATAAAACATTATCATATTTTATATTGTGTTGTCATGGCGATGACTGCAGTACTATGGCGATGACTGCAGTACTATGGCGATGACTGCAGTACTATGGAGTATTCGGACACTTTCTGCCAGTTTTTTTTATCAAAAGGCACCAACTACAAATTTGGAAAAATGGTTTCTCCTCTGCCCCGGCTCCGGCTGCAGCCGGGGTGGGCCTGGTTTTTATTGTTATTGTTATTGTTCCTGTTGTTATTGTTATTGTTGTTATTATTGTTATTGTTGTTATTCCTGTTGTGTGTGAACGGAGGGGAACGCGTTACCTCAGAAAAGTTTGGTCCTGACTTTGTTCAGATCTAAATCAACTTTTAACCAAAGACTCCTCTGCACCTCCTCTAATGCGCCTCCTCCTCCTCTGCGCCTCCTCCTCCTCTGCACCACCTCCTCCGCACCTCCTCCTCCTCTGCACCTCCTCCTCTGCGCCTCCTCCTCCTCTGCGCCTCCTCCTCCTCTGCGCCTCCTCCTCCTCCTCCGCACCTCCTCCTCCTCTGCACCTCCTCCTCTGCGCCTCCTCCTCTGCGCCTCCTCTTCCTCTGCGCCTCCTCTTCCTCTGCGCCTCCTCTTCCTCTGCGCCTCCTCCTCCTCTGCGCCTCCTCCTCCTCTGCGCCTCCTCCTCCTCTGCGCCTCCTCCTCCTCTGCGCCTCCTCCTCCTCTGCACTTCCTCCTCTGCACCTCCTCCTCTGCGCCTCCTGTTGTATGTTCTGTTTTCTCGCTGGTGTAATGGTTTTGAATCAGAGGTGTGTGATTATAAAAGTGTAAAAGTGTTTACAGCCTGTGTCCTGCAGGTGGCGCTGTGTGGCTGCACTTTGGTTTGGGGAAAAAAGTTTAATAAAGAGATTTAAAGTTTGTTTAAGTAAAATATAAAGAATAAAATCATTTAACGTAGAAGAAGTAGAAGCTGGGCTCTAGATGAACTTTTTTCTTCGGTGCAGCCAAATTTTTGAGAGCCTCACATTTTTAACGACGCAGTTTGTTTTTTTAAATCGCTGTCCGTAAACGAAACGTGAAGTGTGTTGTGTTTTAACGCAGCTGGTTGTTTGGAGCCAGATGTGTTGTGAGGAAGTGAGGAGCTGAGGAGCCAGATGTTGTGTTGTGAGGAAGTGAGGAGCTGAGGAGCCAGATGTTGTGTTGTGAGGAAGTGAGGAGCTGAGGTCTGCAGCTCACAGCGAGGCCAGACTCAGGTTCAGGAAGAAACTAACAGAGTCCAGAGTAACAGAGAATATCTGCTGCCCCCTGGTGTCTGAGCTGAGCACAGCGAGAGGAAAAGAATGTTTTCTGCAGTTTGTTTCAGAGCCAGACGTCTTTTTTATTTTTTTTATAATCCTAGTGCAATGTGATGTTTTGCTTTAACAAACCTACAACAACTGACAGCTTTGTGTACATCAGGAGTACAGCTCAGTCTGCTGTGGCCCCGGGCCCCTGAGCGTCGGCCCCGTCAGCCTGAAGCCTGCTCGCTCGCCACTTTCTGCGCTCTGTTGATTTTATGGAGCCGACGTTTCCCTGCATGCTCCGGCGCTCACGGCGCTCACGGCGTCACCGCTGTGCGCCGCTCGAAAACAACACATTTATGTTCTTTTCTGTCTTTTAAACTATGAGGATTGTTCATTTTGGGTGAAAACATCAAAGAGGACGATGATTCAGAAGTGTAATGAAGTCAGACGTTTATTTTAGTATCACACAGGTAAGGTAACGACAGCAGGGGCCCGGGGCCCCGCTGAAAGGGAGAGGGTGAGCAGCCGTCCACAAAGGAGTGGTCACAGTTTTTATATTATAATAATATATTATATATAATAATTTTATTTTTATATTCTGTTTGACAATGTATGACGATCTCTGCAGATCATTAAAATGTTTTCTTCAACAAACTCCTGTCCTCGACCAGGCCAGAGTTCTCATTACTGCGCTGCGTAATCTTCGTTATCTTCAGGAGCGTCCCACGCAGCGGCGGGGCCCCACCTGCAGCGGCAGGGCCCCACCTGCAGCGGCAGGGCCCCACCTGCAGCGGCAGGGCCCCACCTGTAACCTGGAGGTTCCTAACTTTGTAACCTGCTCATTATTGTGCACTTTTGCAAATGCACAATGTATTTAATCACAGAGAGACTTCTGAGAGGAGAACAACATCCTTTAGAATCAAAGCATTCTTACTAATATTGAAGCGTTATTAACCTCAGCAGTAGTGCATCAAAATATAGTTTAGTGGTAATACACAAAGCTATGTAGAAATATTCAACAAAACGGCTTTTATACAAATGTGGTGAATTAAACAAGTGACCTTTTTGATCCTCGTGCGTTGTGAAGATAACTCAGACGTTTCCAGAGTTTATACAGAGTTTATACAGAGTTTATACAGAGTTTATACAGAGTTTATACAGAGTTTATACAGAGTTTAACAGACAAATTAAAGATAATTTGGATTTAACAATAAATGATGTGGTTTTAGAGTAAATGAAAATCAATTTCTTGGGGTCATAATTGATTATAATTTATCTTGGAAACAACACATAACCCATGTACAAACAAAAATGTCAAAAACAATTGCAATTCTTTCTAAATCTAAGTATATTTTAAACAAAACTATGCTATAGCTGCTCTGTTGTTCTCTCATACAACCAGATCTGAGCTGCTGTGGTGAAGCGTGGGGGAAACATGCGCAACAAACACAAACCAGTTTTTATCTTACAGAAAAACAACCATTCTGCTTATAATGAATCAACTAAACCAATATTTATTAAATTTAAAGCATTAAAAGTCTATGATTTAGTGAGTCTTAGTACAGTATTGTTTATGTATAAAGTAAAAAAAAAAGTTATTGCCAAATAATATTTTGTGTGTGTTTGAAGACAGAGATGATAAATATGATCTGAGAGGACAGGCGTTGGAACAAATGTAAAGAAAAACTGCATTTGTGTTAAAGCGGTACATTTGTGGAATTCTGGGATTACAGATGAACTTAAGAAGAGCAATTCACTAATTTACTTTAAAAAACTATTCAAAAAATTCATTATAAATAAATATGAAAATTAAATTTGAGTTTTGTTGTTTGTTTTCTTTGTTGTTTGTTTTATATTTATTTTTTCGTATGTTTGATCTTCTGTCAAAGAATGAAGAGATATTTTTCTTAAAAAAAAAAAAAATAAATAAAAGATTGTCTCGATATCCCATGGTAGATGTAGTAAATGTAGATGTAGTAAATGTAGATGTAGTAAAGTAAAGAGGGAAGGCGTAAGAAGCTGTGGCTTCAGCCGACAGCTTTTCAGTTGTAATGTTATTGTTTTTCTGTTTGTATATAAGTACTGTATCTGTATTACAAAGTGGATTAGTACAACTATTATATTTTTATGTGACCGAAATAAATTTAAACTTAAACTTAAACTTAAACTGTCGTCTCCTTCACAGCCTCCGCATCTCTGTGAGAGAACGACAGGAAAACAACCTGAATGTTAAAGAAACCAGCTTTATTATTATTATTATTATTATTGTTGTTATTGTTATTATTATTATTATTATTATTATTATTATTATTATTGTTATTGTTATTATTATTATTGTTATTATTATTATTATTGTTATTATTATTGTTATTGTTATTATTATTATTATTATTATAATAATACAGTAAGCAGTATTTTAGATGAATAAAAGTTTGACAAAGGTTTGTGGTAATAACCTGCCTATGTTATTCTGAAACATTACAGTAATATTCTGAACTAAACCTGATGCACACAGGACCAGAGCTGGGCCAGGACCAGAGCTGGGCCAGGACCAGAGCTGGGACAGGACCAGAGCTGGGCCAGGACCAGAGCTGGGACAGGTGAGAGGACAGGACCAGAGTGGGACAGGACCAGAGCTGGGACAGGACCAGAGCTGGGACAGGACCAGAGCTGGGCCAGGACCAGAGCTGGGACAGGTGAGAGGACAGGACCAGAGTGGGACAGGACCAGAGCTGGGACAGGACCAGAGTGGGACAGGTGAGGGGACAGGACCAGAGCTGGGACAGGTGAGGGGACAGGACCAGAGTGGGACAGGTGAGGGGACAGGACCATAGCTGGGACAGGTGAGGGGACAGGACCATAGCTGGGACAGGTGAGAGGACAGGACCAGAGTGGGACAGGACCAGAGTGGGACAGGACCAGAGCTGGGACAGGACCATAGCTGGGACAGGATCAGAGCTGGGACAGGACCAGAGCTGGGACAGGACCAGAGCTGGGACAGGACCAGAGCTGGGACAGGTGAGAGGACAGGACCAGAGTGGGACAGGACCAGAGTGGGACAGGACCAGAGCTGGGACAGGTGAGAGGACAGGACCAGAGCTGGGACAGGTGAGGGGACAGGACCATAGCTGGGACAGGTGAGGGGACAGGACCATAGCTGGGACAGGTGAGAGGACAGGACCAGAGTGGGACAGGACCAGAGTGGGACAGGACCAGAGCTGGGACAGGACCATAGCTGGGACAGGATCAGAGCTGGGACAGGACCAGAGCTGGGACAGGACCAGAGCTGGGACAGGACCAGAGCTGGGACAGGTGAGAGGACAGGACCAGAGTGGGACAGGACCAGAGTGGGACAGGACCAGAGCTGGGACAGGTGAGAGGACAGGACCAGAGCTGGGACAGGTGAGGGGACAGGACCATAGCTGGGACAGGTGAGAGGACAGGACCAGAGTGGGACAGGACCAGAGCTGGGACAGGTGAGGGGACAGGACCATAGCTGGGACAGGTGAGGGGACAGGACCAGAGTGGGACAGGTGAGAGGACAGGACCAGAGCTGGGACAGGTGAGGGGACAGGTGAGAGGACAGGACCAGAGTGGGACAGGACCAGAGTGGGACAGGACCAGAGCTGGGACAGGTGAGAGGACAGGACCAGAGTGGGACAGGACCAGAGCTGGGACAGGTGAGAGGACAGGACCAGAGCTGGGACAGGTGAGGGGACAGGTGAGGGGACAGGACCAGAGTGGGACAGGTGAGGGGACAGGACCAGAGCAGACCTCTGTGACCTGGGGACAGGTAAAACCAGCAGCAGGTCAGGCTTCAACTCACCACACTGTAGTTTTACTGAGAAACGATGTTTTACTGTCACTTTACTCTGCAACAGACTCAAGGCAGAGAGATCTATGATAGATCTATCATAGATCTATGATAGATCTATCATAGATCTATGATAGATATAGATCTATGATAGATAGACTTTATTCATCCCATCAAGTCTATATATTGTTCTGTGTATGCTTATGTAGCATACATAGAACAACATAGCCAAGCATACCCATAAAATCAGAATAAATGAATAAAAATAAATAAAAAAATACATAAATACCATGGTAAAAGTAACTAGCAATAGTAATAATCCACGTGTAGCGCCCATGTTGTAGAGCAGCAGCAGGAGTGAAGGATCTCCTGAACCTTTCCCCTCTGCCGTGGTTAAAAATGTCCTGTTACTCATCCTTCTGTCCCCCGAGGCTCCTACAGAGTCCACCTGTCCCCCCAGCACAGACACTTCCTGTCCAGCTCGTCCAGCCGGTTCCTCACAGGCAACACCAAAGAACACGGCACTGGCCACAGCCCACGGTAACCAAGCATCTCATCACAGACATCAATGCTTTCTGAGAAAGAAGAGTCTGCTCTGACCTTAGACGTGAGGCGTTCGGGTGCAGACGTGAGGCGTTCGGGTGCAGACGTGAGCTGTTCGGGTGCAGACGTGAGGCGTTCGGGCGCAGGCGTTCGGGCGCAGACGTGAGGCGTTCAGGCGCAGACGTGAGGCGTTCAGGCGCAGACGTGAGGCGTTCGGGTGCAGACGTGAGCTGTTCGGGCGCAGACGTGAGGCGTTCGGGCGCAGACGTGAGGCGTTCAGGCGCAGACGTGAGGCGTTCAGGCGCAGACGTGAGGCGTTCAGGTGTAGATTAAAACTAAAACAAAATGAAAAAAACTAAAAATAATAAATAACCCACAAAGGTCTACAGGAGAACATGTGGAGTCTGAGAGAGAATCACATGACCCACACTCAGCTTTCTGTCCTTACACAGAGGAGATGTTTACCTCTGCCTCAGTCAGTAAACAGTAAACAGGAAACAGTAAACAGTAAACAGTAAACAGTAAACAGTAAAGACTGAACACAGCTGGAGCTTTCTGCAGTGTTGTCTCTGTTGCAGCTGGAGCTCTGGCTCTGACCATACACCACTCTCCTGCAGTTCTCCTGTTGTCCACAGGTGTCGCTGTTCAGTGAACTGTAGAGAGTGGGCAGTACCATATTTTCCGCGCTATAGGGCACTCCGGATTATAAGGCGCACTGTCAGTGAATGATCTATTTTCAAACTTTTTTCACATATAAAGCGATCCGGACTAAAAGGCGAAACAGTCAGATCAGTCAGTCAAACAGGTTTTTATGGGAATAGTAATATTTCAAAAGAAGTTTTCAGGATATGTAACTTTGTAATACTTATGGGTAAATATCATATTCATAAATGTAAATGGCAAAACAAAAGTCCTTCCCTTACTGGATTGAAAATTGACATACAATCATTTTTCTCAGCTCTGTTGCTTCTAAAGCCTCACGTCAGGAAACAGCTGCTGTGAAGATCTGGACAAGTTTCTTGTATTTTAAAGAACGAGTGACTTATAATTTGTTTATAAAAGCTTTATATATTGACAGTAAATGTAATTGTAATGTTTTTTTTTTCTTTTTGGCTCTCTTTGAAATGGATGCACTTTAGATGTCTCCCATTGAGAGTTTTGTATATTGAGGTTGTAAATAAAATGAATTTAAAAAGACTGATTTCTAAGCCCAGTTAAATTATTTTCCCTCTGTAAACAAAGTCCTGTGTCTTTAATGGAGGAGGAGGCTCTGACTGTGATTGGTCCGTTCTCCCGCCAGTCACCGCCTGCTGGAATCTGATTGGTTCACACAGAAAACCCCGCCCTCGGCAGCGGAACCGCGGGAAGACGGAAGCGGATCGTCTGAAAACAGTGCTTCGTGAGTGAAATAAAACAATAAAACCGCAGATTAATGCAATAAAACTTGCATTTTACGGTGTACAGAGGAGTCAAGCCCGTTTTATTTTAGCTAAAGTGTATTTAACTTTTTCTAACAACCGGGACGTCGTTTACACCTTTTTTGAACGCCTTTTGTTTCACAGAAGTTATATTTCCTTCTCTAAAGTGCGGACTCGCTTCTTTTTTGTTGCCGAATATTTTTTTAACTTTTCAGCTGCAAAACCAGGTTTTTTCCAATACTTTAATTTTGCTTGTTTTTGAAGAAAGAGTTGTTTAAAGCCGGATTAAGGATGTTTCCTGTGGAGGTCTGGTCTAGGCTTGTTCTGCAGCTGTATTGCGACTAAAGGAAAAAAGTACGAACTATTTTCACAGATTTCACAGACGTTTTTCTTATTTTTGAACAATATTAAGTATGTTTATTGGCTGTTTAGTTGTTATTTTTCACACTCAGAGGCCACCTTATAATGTTGTAATGAACTTTTTTTTTTTTTTTTAAATTATATTAAACTCTGTACAGCTTTAGGTGGATCAAGTCCTGGGCTGATCCTGGTCCTGTCCCAGGCTGGTCCTGGTCCTGGTCCTGGTCCTGGTCCTGGTCTGGTCCCGGTGATGGAGGCAGAGGTCTTGGAGTTTGCTGTTCCGGTGGAAAACAATAAAACTGTGTTTGTTTGGAATCTGGAGGCGAGTCGCTCGGAGGATCTCATCTATGTAAGAACTCAGTGTCGGTAGAAGAATTAGCAGCAGCAGTAGTGAGTTCCATAAAAACACAGAAGTACTGTCTACTTCTCATTTTAAGTACTCACCTTTTACTCCAGGAATAAATGCTTTGAGTTCTCTTACTTCTACTTCTACTTGAGTCATATTTTTTGTGGTGAATACACTTTAATAATATCTTAAAAACACTCTAGTAGTAGAAGTATTTAAATCCACGTCTGTCCTTAGAGGGACCTGTCCTCTGTGTTCTCCGGGTTTGGACCTCTGTATCTGCTGAAGCTGTGTCCCGCTGCTCCTGGTTACTACTCCGCTCTCATCAAATACTTCAGCGCTCTGCAGGCCTCCAGCGCCCAGCGGCAGACGGACGGACAGCCGCTGTTCCAGGACCAGCCCCTCAAGGTCCTCAGGGTTTCAGCCGGATTTCAGCTGGTTCTAGTGGGATCTGACCTGGTTCTAGTGGGATCTGACGTGGTTCTAGTGGAATCTGACTTGGTTCTAGTGGGATCTGACTTGGTTCTAGTGGGATCTGACCTGGTTCTAGTGGGATCTGACGTGGTTCTAGTGGAATCTGACTTGGTTCTAGTGGGATCTGACCTGGTTCTAGTGGGATCTGACGTGGTTCTAGTGGAATCTGACTTGGTTCTAGTGGGATCTGACCTGGTTCTAGTGGGATCTGACGTGGTTCTAGTGGGATCTGACCTGGTTCTAGTGGGATCTGACTTGGTTCTAGTGGGATCTGACCTGGTTCTAGTGGGATCTGACGTGGTTCTAGTGGAATCTGACTTGGTTCTAGTGGGATCTGACGTGGTTCTAGTGGGATCTGACCTGGTTCTAGTGGGATCTGACTTGGTTCTAGTGGGATCTGACTTGGTTCTAGTGGGATCTGACGTGGTTCTAGTGGGATCTGACGTGGTTCTAGTGGGATCTGACCTGTTTCTAGTGGGATCTGACCTGGTTCTAGTGGGATCTGACCCTGGTTCTAGTGGGATCTGACTTGGTTCTAGTGGGATCTGACCCTGGTTCTAGTGGGATCTGACTTGGTTCTAGTGGGATCTGACCCTGGTTCTAGTGGGATCTGACCTGGTTCTAGTGGGATCTGACCTGGTTCTAGTGGGATCTGACCCTGGTTCTAGTGGGATCTGGCTTGGTTCTAGTGGGATCTGACTTGGTTCTAGTGGGATCTGACTTGGTTCTAGTGGGATCTGACCCTGGTTCTAGTGGGATCTGACCTGGTTCTAGTGGGATCTGACCTGGTTCTAGTGGGATCTGACCCTGGTTCTAGTGGGATCTGACTTGGTTCTAGTGGGATCTGACATGGTTCTAGTGGGATCTGGCTTGGTTCTAGTGGGATCTGACTTGGTTCTAGTGGGATCTGACTTGGTTCTAGTGGGATCTGACGTGGTTCTAGTGGGATCTGACGTGGTTCTAGTGGGATCTGACGTGGTTCTAGTGGGATCTGACCTGGTTCTAGTGGGATCTGACCCTGGTTCTAGTGGGATCTGGCTTGGTTCTAGTGGGATCTGACGTGGTTCTAGTGGGATCTGACGTGTTCTAGTGGGATCTGACTTGGTTCTAGTGGGATATGACCTGGTTCTAGTGGGATCTGACTTGGTTCTAGTGGGATATGACTTGGTTCTAGTGGGATCTGACCTGGTTCTAGTGGGATCTGACTTGGTTCTAGTGGGATCTGGCTTGGTTCTAGTGGGATCTGACTTGGTTCTAGTGGGATCTGACTTGGTTCTAGTGGGATCTGACATGTTCTAGTGGGATCTGACTTGGTTCTAGTGGGATATGACTTGGTTCTAGTGGGATCTGACCTGGTTCTGGTGGGATCTGACTTGGTTCTAGTGGGATCTGGCTTGGTTCTAGTGGGATCTGACTTGGTTCTAGTGGGATCTGACTTGGTTCTAGTGGGATCTGATGTGGTTCTAGTGGGATCTGACCCTGGTTCTAGTGGGATCTGACCCGGTTCTAGTGGGATCTGACATGGTCCTAGTGGGATCTGACCCGGTTCTAGTGGGATCTGATCTGGTTCTAGTGGGATCTGACGTGGTTCTGGTGGGATCTGACCTGGATCTAGTGGGATCTGACTTGGTTCTAGTGGGATTTGACGTGTTCTAGTGGGATCTGACTTGGTTCTAGTGGGATCTGACGTGGCTCTAGTGGGATTTGACCCGGTTCTAGTGGGATTTGACCCGGTTCTAGCGGGATTTGACCCGGTTCTAGTGGGATTTGACCCGGTCCTAATGGGATTTGACCTGGTTCTAGTGGGATTTGACCTGGTTCTAGTGGGATCTGGCCCTGGTTCTAGTGGGATTTGACCTGGTTCTAGTGGGATTTGACCTGGTTCTAGTGGGATCTGACTTGGTTCTAGTGGGATTTGACCCGGTTCTAGTGGGATTTGACCCGGTTCTAGTGAGATTTGACCCGGTTCTAGTGGGATTTGACTTGGTTCTAGTGGGATCTGACTTGGTTCTAGTGGGATCTGACTTGGTTCTAGTGGGATCTGACGTGGCTCTAGTGGGATTTGACCCGGTTCTAGTGGGATTTGACCCGGTTCTAGTGGGATTTGACCCGGTCCTAATGGGATTTGACCTGGTTCTAGTGGGATCTGACGTGGTTCTAGTGGGATTTGACCTGGATCTAGTGGGATCTGACTTGGTTCTAGTGGGATTTGACCCGGTTCTAGTGAGATTTGACCTGGTCCTAGTGGGATTTGACCCGGTTCTAGTGGGATCTGGCCCTGGTTCTAGTGGGATTTGACCTGGTTCTAGTGGGATTTGACCTGATTCTAGTGGGATCTGACTTGGTTCTAGTGGGATTTGACCCGGTCCTAGTGGGATTTGACCCGGTTCTAGTGGGATCTGACTTGGTTCTAGTGGGATCTGACTTGGTTCTAGTGGGATCTGACTTGGTTCTAGTGGGATATGACCCGGTTCTAGTAGGATTTGACTTGGTTCTAGTGGGATTTGACCCGGTCCTAGTGGGATTTGACCCGGTCCTAGTGGGATTTGATCCGGTTCTAGTGGGATCTGACTTGGTTCTAGTGGGATCTGACTTGGTTCTAGTGGGATCTGACTTGGTTCTAGTGGGATCTGACGTGGCTCTAGTGGGATTTGACCCGGTTCTAGTGGGATTTGACCCGGTTCTAGTGGGATTTGACCCAGTCCTAATGGGATTTGACCCGGTCCTAGTGGGATTTGACCTGGTTCTAGTGGGATTTGACCTGGTTCTAGTGGGATTTGACCTGGTTCTAGTGGGATTTGACCTGGATCTAGTGAGATTTGACCCGGTCCTAGTGGGATTTGACCCGGTTCTAGTGGGATTTGACCTGGTTCTAGTGGGATCTGGCCCTGGTTCTAGTGGGATTTGACCTGGTTCTAGTGGGATCTGACTTGGTTCTAGTGGGATTTGACCCGGTTCTAGTGGGGTTTGACTTGGTTCTAGTGGGATTTGACCCGGTCCTAGTGGGATTTGACCCGGTCCTAGTGGGATTTGACCCGGTTTTTGTGGGATTTGACTTGGTTCTAGTGGGATCTGACTCTGGTCCTGTTGTTTCCAGGTCCGGCTCAGTTCTAAGAAGACGCCTCACTTCCTTCCCCACAACAGACCCCTAAGCCACGCCCACTGCTTGAGTCTGGCCAATCACCTCCTGGGATTCAACGGCTGGACCTCTGACATCATCACTGTGAGACGCTGTAGTTTTATAGGCTGTGTCCGAACGTGCTCCCTAACTCCTCAGTCCCTACACAGCAGACTGTAGTGCACTCTGTGTGAACTCGGACTCTTGCACACTGTTTTTCTCTCAGCGGTGATCATGTGACTCTGGCGTCTGTGTAAAAAAAAAAAAAAATAGTTTGGTGAAATTCCGCTGATAAAGTTGTTCTGTGATAAACCTGACCACACTCAGATGTTTTAGTATTTATAGATAAATAACAGTCGTGTGTGATATTGAACATGAATGATGCTGTAATGAATAAAACAGAGGATTATTGCAGCTCTGTGCCTTACGTGGGGAGGCTGAACGCTAACGGCTAAGCTAACGTTAGCAATTTTACCCTGCAGCGGTTTATTTAAGAGCTTTTTATTTCTGATGACGCTGTGACAGAAGTAAACACAGCTGGGTTGTGTTCAGGTTAAAGTCCTGTCGCTGTCCTGCTGTTCTCCTCCCAAACTCACAAAGCATTCTGCTCTATACTGACCTCTAGTGGCCATCGCTGTCCACCACTTTTCAAAATGCATTTTGGGAAATTTTTTATCCACTAGACACTAGTCTAGTCCACTAGTCCTGTATACACAGACCCTCACAGACTCTGACAGACTCTGTTGTGGTTGCAGCTGAAGGAGCTGGAGTCAGAGGGAGACTCAGACCCAGGATCCTCTCTGAGGCTCTGCTGTTTGCTGCAGCTGCACTTCCCCTCACAGCAGCTGTCCACCAGGGGCGCTGCAGTGCTCCAGGACACACTCACCTGCTCAGGTAAGGATACTGTCCCTCTGTCCCTGACTCTCCCTGACTGTCCCTCTGTCCCTGACTGTCCCTCCTCTGTCCCCCAGACCCTCTGGAGCGTCTGCAGAAGCGTGGGCGTCTGATGAAGGCTGTGAGGGAGCAGGCTCTGGTCCAGGCCTTCTCCAGAGTCCTCCTGGTTTTACTCGGTTTGTAATAGACTCAAAACACAGTCCTGGACCTGAGACTCTGGTCTCCGGTCCGGACTCAGGTCCAGACTCAGGTCCAGACTCTGGTCTCCGGTCCGGACTCAGGTCCAGACTCTGGGCTCAGGTCCAGACTCTGGTCTCCGGTCCGGACTCAGGTCCAGACTCTGGTCTCAGGTCCAGACTCTGGTCTCAGGGTCCAGACTCTGGTCATGTTTCTCTCCACAGGAAACGGGAAAGTCTTGGTGGAGCTGAAGGACTCAAATCAGTTTGTTCTGAAGGAAGAGGAGGAGTCTGTTCTACAGGTAACACTCACCTGTCTCTCTCACCTGTCTCTCTCACCTGTCCCTCTCACCTGTCCCTCTCACCTGTCTCTCTCACCTGTCCCTTTCACCTGTCCCTTTCACCTGTCTCTCTCACCTGTCTCTCTCACCTGTCCTTCTCACCTGTCCTTCTCACCTGTCCTTCTCACCTGTCTCTCTCACCTGTCTCTCTCACCTGTCTCTCTCACCTGTCTCTCTCACCTGTCCCTCTCACCTGTCCCTCTCACCTGTCTCTCACCTGTGTCTCTCACATGTCCCTCTCACCTGTCTCTCACCTGTCTCTCACCTGTCTCTCACCTGTGTCTCTCACCTGTGTCTCTCACCTGTCCCTCTCACCTGTCCCTCTCACCTGTCCCTCACCTATCTCTCACCTGTCTCTCTCACCTGTGTCTCTCACATGTCCCTCTCACCTGTCTCTCACCCGTCTCTCACCTGTCCCTCTCACCTGTCTCTCTCACCTGTCCTTCTCACCTGTCTCTCTCACCTGTCTCTCTCACCTGTCTCTCTCACCTGTCCCTCTCACCTGTCCCTTTCACCTGTCCCTTTCACCTGTCTCTCTCACCTGTCTCTCTCACCTGTCCTTCTCACCTGTCTCTCTCACCTGTCTCTCTCACCTGTCCCTCTCACCTGTCCCTCTCACCTGTCTCTCACCTGTCTCTCTCACCTGTGTCTCTCACCTGTCTCTCTCACCTGTCCCTCTCACCTGTCTCTCTCACCTGTCTCTCTCACCTGTCTCTCACCTGTCTCTCTCACCTGTCTCTCTCACCTGTCTCTCTCACCTGTCCGTCTCACCTGTCCCTCTCACCTGTCCCTCACCTATCTCTCACCTGTCTCTCTCACCTGTGTCTCTCACATGTCCCTCTCACCTGTCTCTCACCCGTCTCTCACCTGTCCCTCTCACCTGTCCCTCTCACCTGTCCCTCTCACATGTCCCTCTCACCTGTCCCTCACCTATCTCTCACCTATCTCTCACCTGTCCTTCTCACCTGTCTCTCTCACCTGTCTCTCTCACCTGTCTCTCACCTGTCCCTCTCACCTGTCTCTCTCACCTGTCTCTCTCACCTGCCCCTCTCACCTGTGTCGCTCACCTGTCCCTCTCACCTGTGTCGCTCACCTGTCCCTCTCACCTGTCTCTCTCACCTGTCTTTCACCTGTCTCTCTCACCTTTCTTTCACCTGTCTCTCTCACCTGTCTCTCACCTGTCTCTCTCACCTGTCTCTCTCACCTGTCTCTCACACCTGTCTCTCACCTGTCTTTCTCACCTGTCTCTCACCTGTCTTTCTCACCTGTCTTTCTCACCTGTCTCTCACCTGTCTCTCACCTGTCTCTCTCACCTGTCTCTCTCACCTGTCTCTCACACCTGTCTCTCACCTGTCTCTCACACCTGTCTCTCACCTGTCTTTCTCACCTGTCTTTCTCACCTTTCTCTCACCTGTCTCTCTCACCTGTCTCTCACCTGTCTCTCACCTGTCTCTCACCTGTCTCTCTCACCTGTCTCTCACCTGTCTCTCACCTGCCTCTCCTCTGTCTCTCCTCTGTCTCTCCTCTGTCTCTCACCTGTCTCTCACCTGTCTCTCACCTGCCTCTCACCTGTCTCTCCTCTGTCTCTCCTCTGTCTCTCCTCTGTCTCTCACCTGCCTCTCACCTGTCTCTCACCTGTCTCTCACCTGTCTCTCCTGTCTCTCTCCTGTCTCTCACCTGCCTCTCACCTGTCTCTCACCTGTCTCTCACCTGCCTTTCACCTGCCGTTCACCTGTCTCTCACCTGCCTCTCACCTGCCTCTCACCTGTCTCTCACCTGTCTCTCACCTGTCTCTCACCTGTCTCTCACCTGCCTTTCACCTGTCTCTCCTCTGTCTCTCACCTGCCTCTCACCTGTCTCTCACCTGTCCCTCTCACCTGTCCCTCTCACCTGTCTCTCCTCTGTCTCTCCTCTGTCTCTCACCTGCCTCTCACCTGTCTCTCACCTGTCTCTCACCTGCCTCTCACCTTTCTCTCACCTGTCTCTCCTCTGTCTCTCACCTGTCTCTCACCTGTCTCTCCTCTGTCTCTCACCTGTCTCTCACCTGTCTCTCACCTGCCTCTCACCTGCCTCTCACCTGTCTCTCACCTGCCTCTCACCTGTCTCTCCTCTGTCTCTCACCTGTCTCTCCTCTGTCTCTCACCTGTCTCTCACCTGCCTCTCACCTGCCTCTCACCTGCCTCTCACCTGTCTCTCACCTGCCTCTCACCTGCCTCTCACCTGTCTCTCACCTGCCTCTCACCTGTCTCTCCTCTGCCTCTCACCTGTCTCTCCTCTGTCTCTCACCTGTCTCTCCTCTGTCTCTCACCTGCCTCTCACCTGTCTCTCACCTGTCTCTCACCTGTCCCTCTCACCTGTCTCTCACCTGTCTCTCACCTGCCTCTCACCTGTCTCTCACCTGTCTCTCACCTGTCCCTCTCACCTGTCTCTCACCTGTCTCTCCTCTGTCTCTCACCTGTCTCTCACCTGCCTCTCACCTGTCTCTCACCTGTCTCTCACCTGTCCCTCTCACCTGTCTCTCACCTGCCTCTCACCTGCCTCTCACCTGTCTCTCACCTGTCCCTCTCACCTGTCTCTCACCTGTCTCTCACCTGTCCCTCTCACCTGTCTCTCACCTGTCTCTCACCTGTCTCTCACCTGTCCCTCTCACCTGCCTCTCACCTGTCTCTCACCTGTCCCTCTCACCTGTCCCTCTCACCTGCCTCTCACCTGTCTCTCACCTGTCTCTCACCTGTCTCTCACCTGCCTCTCACCTGTCTCTCACCTGTCTCTCACCTGTCCCTCTCACCTGTCTCTCACCTGTCTCTCACCTGTCTCTCACCTGCCTCTCACCTGTCTCTCACCTGTCTCTCACCTGTCTCTCACCTGTCCCTCTCACCTGTCTCTCACCTGTCTCTCACCTGTCTCTCCTCTGTCTCTCACCTGCCTCTCACCTGCCTCTCACCTGTCTCTCACCTGCCTCTCACCTGTCTCTCACCTGTCTCTCACCTGTCCCTCTCACCTGTCTCTCACCTGCCTCTCACCTGTCTCTCACCTGTCCCTCTCACCTGTCTCTCACCTGTCTCTCACCTGTCCCTCTCACCTGTCTCTCACCTGTCCCTCTCACCTGTCTCTCACCTGTCTCTCACCTGTCCCTCTCACCTGCCTCTCACCTGTCTCTCACCTGTCCCTCTCACCTGCCTCTCACCTGTCTCTCACCTGTCCCTCTCACCTGTCTCTCACCTGCCTCTCACCTGTCTCTCACCTTTCTCTCACCTGTCTCTCACCTGTCCCTCTCACCTGTCTCTCACCTGCCTCTCACCTGTCTCTCACCTGCCTCTCACCTGTCTCTCCTCTGTCTCTCCTCTGTCTCTCACCTGTCTCTCACCTGTCTCTCCTCTGTCTCTCACCTGTCTCTCCTCTGTCCTCACCTGCCTCTCACCTGTCTCTCCTCTGTCTCTCACCTGTCTCTCACCTGCCTCCCACCTGTCTCTCACCTGTCTCTCACACCTGTCTGTCACCTGCCTCTCACCTGCCTCTCACCTGTCTCTCACCTGCCTCTCACCTGTCTTTCACTTGTCTCTCACCTGTCTCTCACCTGCCTCTCACCTGTCTCTCACCTGTCTCTCCTCTGTCTCTCACCTGCCTCTCACCTGCCTCTCACCTGTCTCTCACCTGCCTCTCACCTGTCTCTCACCTGCCTCTCACCTGTCTCTCACCTGCCTCTCACCTGTCTCTCACCTGCCTCTCCTCTGTCTCTCCTCTGTCTCTCCTCTGTCTCTCCTCTGTCTCTCACCTGTCTCTCACCTGTCTCTCACCTGCCTCTCACCTGTCTCTCCTCTGTCTCTCCTCTGTCTCTCCTCTGTCTCTCACCTGCCTCTCACCTGTCTCTCACCTGTCTCTCCTGTCTCTCACCTGCCTCTTACCTGTCTCTTACCTGTCTCTCACCTGCCTTTCACCTGCCTCTCACCTGCCTCTCACCTGCCTCTCACCTGCCTCTCACCTGTCTCTCACCTGCCTTTCACCTGTCTCTCCTCTGTCTCTCACCTGCCTCTCACCTGTCCCTCTCACCTGTCTCTCACCTGTCCCTCTCACCTGTCTCTCCTCTGTCTCTCACCTGTCTCTCACCTGTCTCTCACCTGCCTCTCACCTGTCTCTCCTCTGTCTCTCACCTGTCTCTCCTCTGTCTCTCCTCTGTCTCTCCTCTGTCTCTCACCTGTCTCTCACCTGCCTCTCACCTGCCTCTCACCTGTCTCTCACCTGTCTCTCCTCTGTCTCTCCTCTGTCTCTCCTCTGTCTCTCCTCTGTCTCTCACCTGTCTCTCACCTGCCTCTCACCTGTCTCTCACCTGCCTCTCACCTGCCTCTCACCTGCCTCTCACCTGTCTCTCACCTGCCTCTCACCTGCCTCTCACCTGCCTCTCACCTGTCTCTCCTCTGTCTCTCCTCTGTCTCTCACCTGTCTCTCCTCTGTCTCTCCTCTGTCTCTCACCTGCCTCTCACCTGTCTCTCACCTGTCCCTCTCACCTGTCTCTCACCTGCCTCTCACCTGTCTCTCACCTGTCTCTCACCTGTCTCTCACCTGCCTCTCACCTGTCTCTCACCTGTCTCTCACCTGTCCCTCTCACCTGTCTCTCACCTGTCTCTCACCTGTCTCTCACCTGTCACTCCTCTGTCTCTCACCTGTCCCTCTCACCTGTCTCTCACCTGTCTCTCACCTGCCTCTCACCTGCCTCTCACCTGCCTCACCTGTCTCTCCTCTGTCTCTCACCTGCCTCTCACCTGTCTCTCACCTGTCTCTCACCTGTCCCTCTCACCTGTCTCTCACCTGCCTCTCACCTGTCTCTCACCTGTCTCTCACCTGTCTCTCACCTGTCTCTCACCTGTCCCTCTCACCTGTCTCTCACCTGTCTCTCACCTGTCCCTCTCACCTGCCTCTCACCTGTCTCTCACCTGTCCCTCTCACCTGCCTCTCACCTGTCTCTCACCTGTCCCTCTCACCTGCCTCTCACCTGTCTCTCACCTGTCTCTCACCTGTCCCTCTCACCTGTCTCTCACCTGTCCCTCTCACCTGTCTCTCACCTGTCCCTCTCACCTGTCTCTCACCTGTCTCTCTCACCTGTCCCTCTCACCTGTCTCTCACCTGCCTCTCACCTGTCTCTCACCTGTCTCTCACCTTTCTCTCACCTGTCTCTCACCTGTCTCTCACCTGTCTCTCACCTGTCTCTCACCTGTCCCTCTCACTTGTCTCTCACCTGCCTCTCACCTGTCTCTCACCTGTCCCTCTCACCTGTCTCTCACCTGTCTCTCACCTGTCTCTCACCTGTCCCTCTCACCTGTCTCTCACCTGTCTCTCACCTGTCCCTCTCACTTGTCTCTCACCTGCCTCTCACCTGTCTCTCACCTGTCCCTCTCACCTGTCTCTCACCTGTCCCTCTCACCTGCCTCTCACCTGTCTCTCACCTGTCTCTCTCACCTGTCCCTCTCACCTGTCTCTCACCTGCCTCTCACCTGTCTCTCACCTGTCTCACCTGTCTCTCACCTGTCTCTCACCTGTCCCTCTCACTTGTCTCTCACCTGCCTCTCACCTGTCTCTCACCTGTCCCTCTCACCTGTCTCTCACCTGTCTCTCACCTGTCTCTCACCTGTCCCTCTCACCTGTCTCTCACCTGTCTCTCACCTGTCCCTCTCACCTGTCTCTCACCTGTCTCTCACCTGTCTCTCACCTGTCTCTCACCTGTCTCTCACCTGTATGTTGTGTGTCTGTTGTGACCTGTTGACAGTAGTGTGAGTGTGTGAGTGTGTGAGTGTGTGTTTGTAGTTAAGTGTGTACTTTTGTGTTTAAAGGTGAATGAAGTGAGTCCTGATGAAGAGAAAGAGGAGTGGGACCTCCCTGACCTCCTGACTCCTGACCTTCTGACCCCCTGACCCCTGACCCCCTGACCCCCTGACCTCCTGACCCCCGACCCCTGACATCTGACCTCCTGACCCCTGACATCCTGACCCCTGACCTCGACCTCCTGACCCTGACCCCCGACCCCTGACATCCTGATGCCTGACATCTGACCCCTGACCTCGACCTCCTGACCTCTGACCTCCTGACCTCTGACCTCCTGACCTCTGACCTCCTGACCCCTGACCTCCTGACCCCTGACCTCCTGAACCCTGACCTCATGACCCCCGACTCCTGATATCCTGACCTCCTGACCCCTGACCTCGACCTCCTGACCCGACATCTGACCCCCGACCCCTGACATCCTGATGCCTGACATCTGACCTCCTGACCCCTGACCTCGACCTCCTGACCTCTTACCTCCTGACCCTTGACCTCCTGACCCCTGACCTCCTGAACCCTGACCTCATGACCCCCGACTCCTGATATCCTGACCTCCTGACCCCTGACCTCGACCTCCTGACCCGACATCTGACCCCCTGACCTCCTGACCCCTGACATGAAAAACATCAATAAAAGTGAATTAAAAATATTTTATTCATATCAATAATGTTATTATTTATGACACAAATACAAAGCAGAAATAAAACATTTCAAAACATTTACTGCACTGTGATTGGTCAGGGCTGAGGGGCGAGGGCTGTGATTGGTCAGGGCTGAGGGGCGAGGGCTGTGATTGGTCAGGGCTGAGGGGGGAGGGCTGTGATTGGTCAGGGCTGAGGGGCGAGGGCTGTGATTGGTCAGGGCTGAGGGGCGAGGGCTGTGATTGGTCAGGGCTGAGGAGGGAGGGCTGTGATTGGTCAGGGCTGAGGAGGGAGGGCTGTGATTGGTCAGGGCTGAGGAGGGCTGTGATTGGTCAGGGCTGAGGAGGGAGGGCTGTGATTGGTCAGAGCTGAGGAGGGAGGGCTGTGATTGGTCAGGGCTGAGGAGGGAGGGCTGTGATTGGTCAGGGCTGAGGAGGGCTGTGATTGGTCAGGGCTGAGGAGGGAGGGCTGTGATTGGTCAGAGCTGAGGAGGGAGGGCTGTGATTGGTCAGAGCTGAGGAGGGAGGGCTGTGATTGGTCAGGGCTGAGGAGGGCTGTGATTGGTCAGGGCTGAGGAGGGCTGTGATTGGTCAGGGCTGAGGAGGGCTGTGATTGGTCAGGGCTGAGGAGGGAGGGCTGTGATTGGTCAGGGCTGAGGAGGGAGGGCTGTGATTGGTCAGGGCTGAGGAGGGAGGGCTGTGATTGGTCAGGGCTGAGGAGGGAGGGCTGTGATTGGTCAGGGCTGAGGAGGGCTGTGATTGGTCAGGGCTGAGGAGGGAGGGCTGTGATTGGTCAGGGCTGAGGGGGGAGGGCTGTGATTGGTCAGGGCTGAGGAGGGAGGGCTGTGATTGGTCAGGGCTGAGGGGGGAGGGCTGTGATTGGTCAGGGCTGAGGGGGGAGGGCTGTGATTGGTCAGGGCTGAGGAGGGCTGTGATTGGTCAGGGCTGAGGAGGGAGGGCTGTGATTGGTCAGGGCTGAGGGGGGAGGGCTGTGATTGGTCAGGGCTGAGGGGGGAGGGCTGTGATTGGTCAGGGCTGAGGAGGGAGGGCTGTGATTGGTCAGGGCTGAGGAGGGAGGGCTGTGATTGGTCAGGGCTGAGGAGGGCTGTGATTGGTCAGGGCTGAGGAGGGAGGGCTGTGATTGGTCAGGGCTGAGGAGGGCTGTGATTGGTCAGGGCTGAGGAGGGAGGGCTGTGATTGGTCAGGGCTGAGGAGGGCTGTGATTGGTCAGGGCTGAGGAGGGAGGGCTGTGATTGGTCAGGGCTGAGGAGGGAGGGCTGTGATTGGTCAGGGCTGAGGAGGGAGGGCTGTGATTGGTCAGGGCTGAGGAGGGCTGTGATTGGTCAGGGCTGAGGAGGGAGGGCTGTGATTGGTCAGGGCTGAGGAGGGAGGGCTGTGATTGGTCAGGGCTGAGGAGGGAGGGCTGTGATTGGTCAGGGCTGAGGAGGGCTGAAGAGTTTGTTGTATTCTTCTTCAAACGAGACGCGCTTCATTTTCTCCAGCGATAGCAGAGTGAGACCTCCCTGTGGACCATAAAACATCAGTCACACAACAGAACAGAGTGAGACCTCCCTGCGCTGGGACAACACAAAACTGCAGGTTAATTTGTTTGTTTGTTTGTTTGTGTGTGTAAATATTGTGTAAAGTTACCCAGGTGAAGAGGGAGAAGAAGCTGAACAAGATGGCGGCTCTGGCGGCGGCGGCTCCTTCGTTCAGGGGGTTGTTCTCGAGCGGAGAAACCTGCCACTGATTGGCCAGAAAACAGAAGCAGACGAACCACAGCAGGCTCCACACGCCTGACAAACATTTTATTATTATTTTTGCTATTATTATGTTTATGTTTTGTTGACGGAGCAGAGGGCTCACGTCTCACCTGTGACCAGGATGTCGGCCATGACGGTCCTCTTGCGGTCCCGGACTGAGCCGATCTGAGGGAAGTACAGGTCCAGGCCCAGGAACAGGGAGCTCCAGAGCAGAGCCAGGGCGGCCGTGGCGAGGCCGAAGCGACAGGCGGCAGCGTTCCCGTTAAACACGCAGAACTCGTCAGGCGAGTCCGGACTGTTCATGTAGCCCTCGTTAGAGATACAGCCCAGGACCACGATGGAGAACACCTGCAGACCACACAGGCGAGACATTCAGAAGGAAAGCCAGGCAACTTTAAAAACAAAGTGGAACAAAAACTAACATCTGGCAACGTGAGGGAGGCACAGCGAGGTCTGAACATCAGGATCACGGGCAGAGACTGTAAACCTCCTTCACAGAACAACTCAATATCTACTGCACTCTGGGTTTTTTAGGAGTTTTTCCTTAAGAGAAGGAGGGTCTAAGGCAGGGTTCTGCAACCTTTGGTTTTAGAGCCACATGCGGCTCTTTAGCACTGCTCTTGCAGCTTTTTGGATGTCTGCTTATGTAAAGTTAGAAAAGGAATACTTAAATGACTTTGAAACAAACTCCATCTGCAGCCCCTTCTCTGTTTAAAATAAGACTTTATCCTTGTTTTCTAGAATATGACACAGCCTTATTGCCACAGTTTTGGAGCCTTTTTGGCTGCACAGTACACACAGAGACTGATCTGATCACAGAAGTTAATAAAACAGCTCCAAGAAATGGTTACTGGATGTAACTCTGGTTCTCAGAGTGTGCGTGGCTCCTATATTTCTGCTGGTTAGTGGCCTATTAAAAGATAATCAGTGCAGTGAGTATTTAACACAGTTTTTGTTTATTTACAATATTTAATGACCATCCATAAGCTATATTTCAGTGATAGGTCCAACGACGCATGTGCATTGAAATTAGTTGTGGCTCTTTATAGATATAAGTTTAGTATTTTTTGGAAACAACTGGCTCTTTGGATCCAGAAGGTTGCAGACCCCTGGTCTAAGGACAGCAGTGTCCTGGCTCTGTTTAGTTTAGTGTAGTTATTGTTTGTGTTGATTGTGTGGCTCTGGGACAGTCCCAGCAGGAGGAGGACACTGAGGCTCTGGGACAGTCCCAGCAGGAGGACACTGAGGCTCTGGGACAGTCCCAGCAGGAGGACACTGAGGCTCTGGGACAGTCCCAGCAGGAGGAGGACACTGAGGCTCTGGGACAGTCCCAGCAGGAGGAGGACGCCTCCTGTTCACTGAGGGCTCAGTGGAGCTGAACATCTCCAAAACTAAAGAACTGTGCTGTGGTCCCAGGGGAAAGTTTCCTCCTAAACACAGCCCTCAGCGTCCCGGGGCAGCAGTGGAGCAGGGACAGACTTTTAAATACCTTGAGACTGAAATTGATAATGGTCTGTGTTTAAACATCACACTGACCCTGTATCTGTGAGCACAACAGCGCCTCCGCCTGGTGAGTAATTTGAGGTCTTTTAATGTCAAGAAAGACATTTTAACAATGGTCTACAAGTCACAAATAGAGTCCATAATCACTTTTAACACATCATGGTTCAACTTTCTGACAAAGACAAATCCAAACTCTCGTATTGTCCTCCTGTCACTCAGTGCCACCCAGATCAGTCAGGACCCCTCCCACCTGCAGCCAGATCAGTCAGGACCCCTCCCACCTGCAGCCAGATCAGTCAGGACCCCTCCCACCCGCACCCAGATCAGTCAGGACCCCTCCCACCTGCACCCAGATCAGTCAGGACCCCTCCCACCCGCACCCAGATCAGTGAAGACCCCTCCCACCTGCAGCCAGATCAGTCAGGACCCCTCCCACCTGCAGCCAGATCAGTCAGGACCCCTCCCACCTGCACCCAGATCAGTCAGGACCCCTCCCACCCGCACCCAGATCAGTGAAGACCCCTCCCACCTGCAGCCAGATCAGTCAGGACCCCTCCCACCTGCAGCCAGATCAGTCAGGACCCCTCCCACCCGCACCCAGATCAGTCAGGACCCCTCCCACCTGCAACCAGAGCAGTTAGGATCCCTCCCACCCGCACCCAGATCAGTCAGGACCCCTCCCACCCGCACCCAGATCAGTCAGGACCCCTCCCACCTGCAGCCAGAGCAGTTAGGATCCCTCCCACCCGCACCCAGATCAGTCAGGACCCCTCCCACCCGCACCCAGATCAGTGAAGACCCCTCCCACCTGCAGCCAGATCAGTCAGGACCCCTCCCACCTGCAGCCAGATCGGTCAAGACCCCTCCCACCCACAGCCAGATCAGTGAAGACCCCTCCCACCCGCACCCAGATCAGTCAGGACCCCTCCCACCTGCAGCCAGATCAGTCAGGACCCCTCCCACCCGCACCCAGATCAGTCAGGACCCCTCCCACCTGCAGCCAGATCAGTCAGGACCCCTCCCACCCGCACCCAGATCAGTGAAGACCCCTCCCACCTGCAGCCAGATCAGTCAGGAGCCCTCCCACCCGCACCCAGATCAGTCAAGACCCCTCCCACCTGCAGCCAGATCAGCCAGGACCCCTCCCACCCGCAGCAAGATCAGCCAGGACCCCTCCCACCTGCAGCCAGATCAGTCAGGACCCCTCCCACCCGCACCCAGATCAGTGAAGACCCCTCCCACCTGCAGCCAGACCCCTCCCACCTGCAGCCAGATCAGTCAGGACCCCTCCCACCTGCAGCCAGATCAGTCAGGACCCCTCCCACCCGCACCCAGATCAGTCAGGACCCCTCCCACCTGCACCCAGATCAGTCAGGACCCCTCCCACCCGCACCCAGATCAGTGAAGACCCCTCCCACCTGCAGCCAGATCAGTCAGGACCCCTCCCACCTGCAGCCAGATCAGTCAGGACCCCTCCCACCTGCACCCAGATCAGTCAGGACCCCTCCCACCCGCACCCAGATCAGTGAAGACCCCTCCCACCTGCAGCCAGATCAGTCAGGACCCCTCCCACCTGCAGCCAGATCAGTCAGGACCCCTCCCACCCGCACCCAGATCAGTCAGGACCCCTCCCACCTGCAACCAGAGCAGTTAGGATCCCTCCCACCCGCACCCAGATCAGTCAGGACCCCTCCCACCTGCAGCCAGATCAGTCAGGACCCCTCCCACCTGCAGCCAGATCAGTCAGGACCCCTCCCACCTGCAGCCAGATCAGTCAGGACCCCTCCCACCTGCACCCAGATCAGTCAGGACCCCTCCCACCCGCACCCAGATCAGTGAAGACCCCTCCCACCTGCAGCCAGATCAGTCAGGACCCCTCCCACCTGCAGCCAGATCAGTCAGGACCCCTCCCACCTGCACCCAGATCAGTCAGGACCCCTCCCACCCGCACCCAGATCAGTGAAGACCCCTCCCACCTGCAGCCAGATCAGTCAGGACCCCTCCCACCTGCAGCCAGATCAGTCAGGACCCCTCCCACCCGCACCCAGATCAGTCAGGACCCCTCCCACCTGCAACCAGAGCAGTTAGGATCCCTCCCACCCGCACCCAGATCAGTCAGGACCCCTCCCACCCGCACCCAGATCAGTCAGGACCCCTCCCACCTGCAGCCAGAGCAGTTAGGATCCCTCCCACCCGCACCCAGATCAGTCAGGACCCCTCCCACCCGCACCCAGATCAGTGAAGACCCCTCCCACCCGCACCCAGATCAGTCAGGACCCCTCCCACCTGCAGCCAGATCAGTCAGGACCCCTCCCACCCGCACCCAGATCAGTCAGGACCCCTCCCACCTGCAGCCAGATCAGTCAGGACCCCTCCCACCCGCACCCAGATCAGTGAAGACCCCTCCCACCTGCAGCCAGATCAGTCAGGAGCCCTCCCACCCGCACCCAGATCAGTCAAGACCCCTCCCACCTGCAGCCAGATCAGCCAGGACCCCTCCCACCCGCAGCAAGATCAGCCAGGACCCCTCCCACCTGCAGCCAGATCAGTCAGGACCCCTCCCACCCGCACCCAGATCAGTGAAGACCCCTCCCACCTGCAGCCAGATCAGTCAGGACCCCTCCCACCTGCAGCCAGATCAGTCAAGACCCCTCCCACCTGCAGCCAGATCAGTCAGGACCCCTCCCACCTGCACCCAGATCAGTCAGGACCCCTCCCACCCGCACCCAGATCAGTGAAGACCCCTCCCACCTGCAGCCAGATCAGTCAGGACCCCTCCCACCTGCAGCCAGATCAGTCAGGACCCCTCCCACCCGCACCCAGATCAGTCAGGACCCCTCCCACCTGCAACCAGAGCAGTTAGGATCCCTCCCACCCGCACCCAGATCAGTCAGGACCCCTCCCACCCGCACCCAGATCAGTCAGGACCCCTCCCACCTGCAGCCAGAGCAGTTAGGATCCCTCCCACCCGCACCCAGATCAGTCAGGACCCCTCCCACCCGCACCCAGATCAGTGAAGACCCCTCCCACCTGCAGCCAGATCAGTCAGGACCCCTCCCACCTGCAGCCAGATCGGTCAAGACCCCTCCCACCCACAGCCAGATCAGTGAAGACCCCTCCCACCCGCACCCAGATCAGTCAGGACCCCTCCCACCTGCAGCCAGATCAGTCAGGACCCCTCCCACCTGCACCCAGATCAGTCAGGACCCCTCCCACCCGCACCCAGATCAGTGAAGACCCCTCCCACCTGCAGCCAGATCAGTCAGGACCCCTCCCACCTGCAGCCAGATCAGTCAGGACCCCTCCCACCCGCACCCAGATCAGTCAGGACCCCTCCCACCTGCAACCAGAGCAGTTAGGATCCCTCCCACCCGCACCCAGATCAGTCAGGACCCCTCCCACCCGCACCCAGATCAGTCAGGACCCCTCCCACCTGCAGCCAGAGCAGTTAGGATCCCTCCCACCCGCACCCAGATCAGTCAGGACCCCTCCCACCCGCACCCAGATCAGTGAAGACCCCTCCCACCCGCACCCAGATCAGTCAGGACCCCTCCCACCTGCAGCCAGATCAGTCAGGACCCCTCCCACCCGCACCCAGATCAGTCAGGACCCCTCCCACCTGCAGCCAGATCAGTCAGGACCCCTCCCACCCGCACCCAGATCAGTGAAGACCCCTCCCACCTGCAGCCAGATCAGTCAGGAGCCCTCCCACCCGCACCCAGATCAGTCAAGACCCCTCCCACCTGCAGCCAGATCAGCCAGGACCCCTCCCACCCGCAGCAAGATCAGCCAGGACCCCTCCCACCTGCAGCCAGATCAGTCAGGACCCCTCCCACCCGCACCCAGATCAGTGAAGACCCCTCCCACCTGCAGCCAGATCAGTCAGGACCCCTCCCACCTGCAGCCAGATCAGTCAAGACCCCTCCCACCTGCAGCCAGATCAGTCAGGACCCCTCCCACCTGCAGCCAGATCAGTCAAGACCCCTCCCACCCACAGCCAGATCAGTGAAGACCCCTCCCACCCGCACCCAGATCAGTCAGGACCCCTCCCACCTGCAGCCAGATCAGTCAGGACCCCTCCCACCCGCACCCAGATCAGTCAGGACCCCTCCCACCTGCAGCCAGATCAGTCAGGACCCCTCCCACCCGCACCCAGATTAGTCAGGACCCCTCCCACCCGCACCCAGATCAGTGAAGACCCCTCCCACCTGCAGCCAGATCAGTCAGGACCCCTCCCACCCGCACCCAGATTAGTCAGGACCCCTCCCACCCGCACCCAGATCAGTGAAGACCCCTCCCACCTGCAGCCAGATCAGTCAGGACCCCTCCCACCTGCAGCCAGATCAGTCAGGACCCCTCCCACCCGCACCCAGATCAGTGAAGACCCCTCCCACCTGCAGCCAGATCAGTCAGGACCCCTCCCACCTGCAGCCAGATCAGTCAAGACCCCTCCCACCTGCAGCCAGATCAGTGAAGACCCCTCCCACCCGCACCCAGATCAGTCAGGACCCCTCCCACCTGCAGCCAGATCAGTCAGGACCCCTCCCACCCGCACCCAGATCAGTGAAGACCCCTCCCACCTGCAGCCAGATCAGCCAGGACCCCTCCCACCCGCAGCAAGATCAGCCAGGACCCCTCCCACCTGCAGCCAGATCAATCAGGACCCCTCCCACCCGCACCCAGACCAGCCAGGACCCCTCCCACCCGCAGCAAGATCAGCCAGGACCCCTCCCACCTGCAGCCAGATCAGTCAGGACCCCTCCCACCTGCAGCCAGATCAGTCAGGACCCCTCCCACCCGCACCCAGATCAGTAAAGACCCCTCCCACCCGCACCCAGATCAGTCAGGACCTCTCCCACCTGCAGCCAGATCAGTCAGGACCCCTCCCACCCGCACCCAGATCAGCCAGGACCCCTCCCACCTGCAGCCAGATCAGTCAGGACCCCTCCCACCTGCAGCCAGATCAGTCAGGACCCCTCCCACCCACAGCCAGATCAGTCAGGACCCCTCCCACCCACAGCCAGATCAGCCAGGACCCCTCCACCC